>BMAV01021122.1:0-92383 GCA_019973955.1 Trichonephila inaurata madagascariensis | reverse complement strand
GAAACTTATATATATATATATATATATATATATATATATAAGTTTCGATTGACTGACCATTTTCTCTGCTTCAAACAAAAGGTAGAGCATTTAGTTCTATCATTTTATTGAAAACAAATTTACTTTCTTAAATAATGTACCTTTATATAAGTCTATTCTCCATAAATCTTTTTGCACTTAATTTGCCAGAGGTAAAATTAAGTCATTTACAATAATGTTTTCTTTTTAATTCTGAAACTAAGAGTATATGTAATGACAGAAAATAGTTTGGGGAACAGTTAATGTGTTAAATGATAAAATAAAATCATTATTTTGATTTTTCTCGTTGTTTATTAAATTATTATTTCTGATTTTATCTATTTTTATGGTAATACAAACATTATAAAAAAGCAGAAATTTCTATTTCTGGATTTTGACGGGAAGTCTTAACATTAAACATAATGAATTAATTGATAAAGTGGCTCAAAATTTAAGATAAAGTAAGATAAAGAAGAGATATTTCAATTTTTACAAAAACTAGAGCACTTTATCTCAGTTTATATATGAAATTACTTAAAAACAGGGATTATATTCACATAAGGAACTGTATATTTTGTAATGAAATAGTGATTGATTAATGTGAAGGTTAAAACACTTATACCATTATACAGAACATACACAAAAAATTTCTATTAATTATTTTAAAATTTTTTTGAGCAATTGTGGTCCCCATTCGAGTATTTTAAAAAAAAAAAACGCATATTAAGTAAAACGCATTTGTTCTGTATTAGATTTTGTTCTAGTGAATGGAAAATAATACATTTGGTATTTTTGTAAAGTTTACACGATGCCTTATAAAATAAAATCATACAAATATTTGTCAATTTATGGCAAAATTCACAATTTCTGGGTAATCGGATACCTTAAGTTCTACGCGTAACTTTTCAAATTCTGAATATCTTTTTTATGAGATTATTAAACTACATTTTCTTGTGGAGCTTAGTTAACAAAACTTACATAAAAATAATTTAAGCAGTAAGTGTAAAAGAAAAGTAATTTAAATTTGACACAGAGTATGCAATTATAGTGCAATATATGTATAAACTTTGTAAATCTACGGTCGCTAAACTTTTTGACCTCAGGGACCAGTAAATTTATAATTAAAATCCCGCGGAACACTAATAAAATTTTTTAAGTGTTAAATATACTTATCCCAGCATTTCTTGCGCAGGATATGTCATACCCATTGTCTAACTTTTTTCAACATTCCTTCTAAACCTTTCTTTAGAAAATTGACAGTTTCTCGTGTAGTTGACTTTAAGGTCATATCCTTTGAAGGGCCTTAGCTTGTAGGCGAATTCTTAATATATATTTTTGGATAACGCCTCTTGGGGTATGTCAAACCCTGCGCGTAAATCACCTTTACAATTCTGAATGCATGAGTACCTTTTAAATTTCACTTATGCTATGGCGTATTATTGTAGTTATGATAAAAAGGGATATTTTAAGTAATTTAATAGATACAGTATTTAATATATATATATATATGTATAGTACAACATTATTTTTGGATGAAGAAATTTTCTTCTTCATTATGATGAGGAAGAATCAAAAGATGAAGAGCATTACAACAAATGTAATTCATCCGCTGAAATTGATCTAGATTTAGAAGAGATAGACATTGTTGAAAATAAATGTTTTATATGCAGACACAAAAACTTTTGGGAAGAACGTAATTTTAAAGGAGACAACTGGTACTTATCTTATCCACTATCAGAAGAACTTAAAAAAAAACTATTGCTGGAACAATAAGGCAAAATAAAAAAGAAATTCCAATTTTTTTTTAATTAAAAGATTAGAGAAGTTTAATCCTATTTGTTTAGTTCATCAAAGATACAGATTAAAAAAAATTAAGATCCAGAGAGAGAGAGAGAGAAAACATCGCACTCACTCACGACGATATTAACGGAGGGTATAAACAATGTACTCTGTATGCATTATAAAAAGAACAGAAATACTAAATTTATGTGTGAAAAATGTAATAAACATATTGAATTTCCTACTTTGCTTCCTTTTTAACTCTTTTTTTAATTTTACGGTAAAAACAAAATGTATACAACGTTATGTGCGAGAACTTTCGGTCGTTTTTTTCGAGCAAGTGATGCCGAATTATAAGGATAGTTGCAATCTAAGAATATATAAAATGTACCTAGTGATTAAGACGAAACTATTACATGTAATCAAATTATGAAAGCTTTATCAATAAACCATAATAAGACTGAAAAAAATAAACAAAAACTACAAAAAAAAAATAATTAAAAAGTGGAAGAAGTATATGAAACTTTTAGCATTTTACATTCCTTAGTTACTGAGGTGTTATTCTATGAAGTACCATTTTTATAACTTTTCACTTATTGTTATTAGTTGAATTATGTTCCAATGCATATTAAAACATAACTTAACGTGATGAGTAAGTATATTCCATATTTTCTGTGGACTACCGACATTTTTTAGGACGACTTGTGGTCCATAGACCATCACTTCGGCACCCACTGGTGTAAAAATCAGGGGTAAAGCGTTTCTAATATCCTTTATTTCATTTAAAAAAATATATGATAATACTGTTTCTTATAAGTATTTTATTAAACCATATCATTAAATTAAAATCTAACCATTTCATAATCCCAAAACAGCTCTCACTGCATCCTTTGGACTTGAAAAGAAGATTTTCTTAGCCTAGTTTAGAAAGCAAGCAAGCTTAGCTTAAAAGCTTAAGCTTCAAGAGCTTAGAAAGCACTTGATTTCATTTTGGTATGTGCATCGTTAATAAGATATTCCGATGTTACTCTGTGAATTTACTAGAGAACCTTCCGGAGTGTACTCATTTCTCGACAGCATTACTCTTTCTTTTGGATAATGGATCTCTATAGAGAGGACAAAGTTTTATTTCTTTTTGAATCGAAACCAGAAATTTTTAAAAATTGGAAATTTATTATCGTAGTGTTGTTGTGTGTCACAATTTCCAGTTAAAAAAATTTTCATTATTCGTTAATGGCTTGATGTTAGATTAAATTTGTGGCCGCGGTAGCCGAGTGGTATAGTTATCGAATCACGATTTGCCTTGTCACGAGTTCGAGCCCAGTACCACAAAAGACCCGCCGTGTAGGGCAGCGATTCTCGTTAAATCTTTCGAGAGATGAAACGTCCTCTCGTTGGTGTGGTAGTTAGGAGAGGGGATGCCAGCTCAGCTGTCGTCCACGTCACTTGACCATGGCTCAAAATTACGTGGTCCGTCTCCAAAAGCCCTCGTGTGGCTAAACAGTTGTTACGTTAATATTCAATCAGTCAGATTAAATTTGGTGTGCAAGAAAAAACACATATATATATCGTACGATTTCGAAACTTTTTTTAATCTAAAAGCTTTAAATAATTCATAATTGCTTTTATTGTATTATAGTATTTTTTTTAATTTTAAGTCTCCATTTTTTTCTATTATAGTAGAGTCCTTAAACCTCGGACTAATGTAGACAGAAAGGCAGACCAGTTTGTGAAAATGCCGGGTTATCGAGAAAGGGATAAAAAAAAAGAATAAGTATGACCTTTTTCTCAGAAAATATATTGCGCTGCAAATGTATGCATTGTTTGCTTCACAATACAACATAAAAAATAAACTATTCAAATAACTTTAAGCACAGGAAAAGTACGAACTTCATAAAAACATAAAGCATTTACTGCATGAAAATGAGAATTAATGAATACGTAGTATACATTGACTTACCCAATTAGACACACCTCAGAAAAATACTTTATGAAGGCATAAAGCTATGATGAAAATTTTGTAGTAAACTTTTCAAAAACTGGTTATTTTTTTTAAAGAACTGCATAATGTGCCCTGCTGCCTTTGCATTATGCTGTTTCATCACGAAAACGAAGAAATGGTAAGCACATTACTGACGCATCTTGATAATTAGAATACTAAAGGGTGGTTTGGACATCTTTTAGTCCCTCACTATGCGATATTTTAGGATTTGCACCATGTCCTCAACGGTAACGTTTTCATCATTTCCCCGAATTTTTTTAATTAGCTGTGACAGCAGCAATAATTTCTTCATCGGACGCAATGCCTTGATTCGTATCGTTCTGAAACTAGGTATCGATCTGTGGTCGAATTATTTGAACTGTCGAATTTTCGAGTGCTGGATTATCGGGATTCTACTGTATATATATTAAATATCGAATTAATATACATTGAATTATTAAAGCGTGTTGGAAAGCTAAAATCTTTTTTTTTTTTGTTTTTTTTTTGACAATTTGAGATGTTTATATTTTTGAATTGTATGGATTTTAACCTTTAAAAAAATACCCTTTTTTAACCTCTACGGTATTTAGAAGCCCTTAAAACCTTTTTTTTTTTTTTTTTTAACAATTTGAAGGGCGAAAAGTGTAAACAAAGTAACAGTTTTTGCTTAACAGTTGAATGTTTGATATAAACCAAAACATCTCTTTTATTGTAAATTGAGTCTTTTATTTTTTTAATTCCTAGCCGATTACAAGTCTCACTGTATACATTAAAATCAATTTATCTCAATAAGTAAATTTTGATGTTCGATGCACCTTTTCTGTCAAACTACTATTTACAGGTATGTATTTTTTTTATGATATATTTATAATGCTGGCTAATTTATACTAAAATGAGCTTTTCGTAAAAAAACTCAAAAATCTATTATCTACATTTTTTTTATGTGAAAAATGGGTCAGATTTCGCCAAGTTTGATAAAATATTTCTTAAATTTAAAAAAAAATTCAAATTCGGCTAAATGCTGATTTCAATATAATGAGAAAGGTGTACTTTAATTGTATGAAGCATTTCAAGCATGTACATATAACAGATGTTAGGAAAAGGTACATTGAAAACAGCCAATTTAACAGTGTCAGAATATATATAGAAAGAGGTTTCCAACTCCCCTTAAAATATACATATCATAGTGAATTCAAGATAAAAATAATGTTGTTTTACGCTTAGTTTTTATGCTGCCCTGAATAATTTTTGAGATTAAAACGAGTCAAGTGACGAGTAACTCTTTCACAAATAATTTACAACTATAAGAATATAATTCTAGTTTAATTTATTTTCTAGAAGAGTGTGAAGTAAAAGAATATTTTTAGAAACCGAGTTATTTATTTCGACTAAAAAACCACATTTTAAAGTTCCGCCTGGACAAAATCCTGCACTTTTATCTAAGAAAGAACAGCAGCGTAAAACAACATTGAATTCCACCTTCAATTTCCTACTCGTAAAAAAGAAAAGAAAAATAACAGAGAGAACAGAAATGAAGAGTCCACACTCTCGGAAAATAACATTTTACTTTTTGTACCTCTTCCCCCTTCTGATGTTGAAATAAAAGGCGTCTTTAAAGCTTTGATTTCCTTCGGAAGTTTGGAAAATATTTAACAATATTTTGCTTTTGACGTATTTTAATACGGTCGGGTGTACAGGTATTTGAAAAGTTTGTGTGCAATATGATTATAGCTTTTAAAAATTACAATGCATTTACATTAATGTGACCACTCCATACTTCCAACCTTGACGTTAAATAACAATTCTCAAAGGCAGGTGGCAGCACAGTGCAGTTTATAAAGGATGTGCGAGGGTTCGAAAAACACTGCAGTCGTTGGCATAATGCCGAAACGGGGCAATTTATCCGACTTCCAAAATATACATGATCATTGGCTTTCGGGTCAATGGTGGAAGAATATCCAAAACGGCTAAGTTTTGCGAACTGTTCTCGAGACAAATGTGATGCACCACGGTCCGTAAGTACAGAGGTGAACGACGGCTGCGGAGGTGCTTTCGGGTGAATATATGTGGTACCATTGCACAACTGACCACCCAGATAAACCAAGCGTCTACTAACAGTGCCTCCCAAACTACTTTTCAGAGAAGATTGCTGTGTCTCGTATTACGAAGCAGGCAACTCGTTTATGCACCCATGCTTACTGCTTTTCATCGTTAACGAATGTTGGAATTAGCACACAAATACCTCAAATGGAAGTCTACTGAGTGGTGATAGGCAGCATTCTCCTATGAATTATGGAAATGCTCCATCGGACATATAGGGACATTGGAGTGTAAGTCTTAAAACCTCTGAATGCAAGCACTCTCCAACAGTCAAGGGAACATTATGGTTTGTGGCAGGTTTTTCTGGCATTCTCTGGTTTCACTTATTATCATAGAAGGCATGGTGGATCAATACAAGTAAGCATTTTTCTTTGTGGACCATGTTCACCCCAATATGCGCCTTCTTTTCCCTCAGGTTGATGGAATCTACCAGCAGGATAATGCGAAGTGTCATACAGCTGGCAGTACATGTACGTGGTTCAAAGATCACCAGGATGAGTTTACCGTTTAGCCCAGGCCAGAAACCTCACTTGACTTAAACCAATAGAAAATCTGTGGAACCATTTCTATTGGGTTGCTCGTGCCATGGATTCTCACCAATGAAATCTAGCGCAGTTGGCCACCGCACTGGAGTCGGCATGGCTCAACATCCTAGTGAACACTTTATGGCACCTAAATCACTGTTTTCCTGCACGTTTCGTAGCAGTCCGTTCTGCAAAAGGTGGTTGTTCGGGCTTTTGGCAGGTATTCACATTGATGTGACTGGACTGTGTATTTCTTTCTCTGGATTTATATCTGTTTTTCTTACCAATTAATTATTTGTGTTTTAAGGATTTACTGACCGTTCATGAGAAAAAAATTTTAGAAAGAACCAGAATATTTTACTGCTTATTTTTTTATTTATTTTCCTTGAGATTAACTTAAACAAACTATACCATTAAAATAATATAATGTATCAAATCAAAAGATTTAAAAATAAGAAAGTCGAAGAAATTAAATTTCTTTTTTTTTTTTAATTTTCTAGAAATCTTATTATATGAACTTACTCAACTGGTTATCTGTATCCTCTGACTTGAATAGTACTCGAGATGTTTGGGGTGATCCAGTATTACAAGTTAATGGACATGACCAACAATGTTAAAATGTAGATGAGCTTAAAAACGCCTCCCTCCACTATGTGACTATATATATATTAAAGTTTTGTTTTAAATTCGTAAGTGCTCACGAAAGAAATGAATGAAGCTCGGAAACCTAAGGATAATTATGCTAAATATAATTTTTATTTTAAAACATGTGACGAATGATTATTATTAATTTTCTGCATAACGTATTCAGTAAAGTTTTGGTCTATCCTTTTTTCGCTCTAATTTGTCTTGATACTTCGTTAAATTTTGTGTTTTTGTGTGTAAATCTTTTGTTTATTATAATATTTTAAATATAAAAATGTAAATATTTTTCAATATAAGACTGAAATCCAGTGGCGTAACGTACATCCCCGCATCGTGGGGGGAGAGAGTGCTAAGGAGCCCAAAGCCTGACTGCCGCAAAGTACTTATCCTTTGTAAAATCCAACTTGAGGGAGCCCAAAATCTGACTCTACGGAGGGGCCCAAATGTTTTCCATTAAGCCACTGATAATATCTAGACGTATTTACTCAGTCATATTAATATGGTACCGAAATATTACACGTTACAAAAGGGTTCCACCTCTGTTACTGGAGGTTGTAAATTAATACTCCGAATTAGGACCTTCTAGACTTAATAACGTGGCCGCGGTATCCGAGTGGTCAAGGTATCGGATCGGAGCTAGTCTTGTCACGAGTTCGAGCTCAGTACCACTGAAGACCTACCGTGAAGGGCAGCGATGCACATTAAATCTATCGAGAGCTGAAACATCCACCCATTGGTGTGGTAGTTAGGAGAGGGGGTGCCACCTCAGGTGTCTCCCACGTTACCTGACCATGGTCCAAAATTACATGGTCCGTCGCCAAAAGCCCTCGTTTAGCTGAACAGTGCGACGTTAATATTCACTCTCACTCACTATACTTAATAACAAATAGTATACGTTGAATTTAATTGCAAAATGTAATTAGATTTTCCTCGGTTACTAATAATTAGTTTCGAAATTCGAATGGGTAATATTACAAATTCTACTTGAATTTATGTATGGTAATAGTCTTAGGGGGAATGAGATTAAATCTGAGTTGAATACTGAGCATTATTTATTAAACTATACAGTTTGTAACTACATTCATTGCTTAAATAATTATAGTGTTTTGGTTAAGTTTCAAATATTTAAAAAAAAGTGATACTATAATTGTTTAGTTTTTAAACTTCATATGATTTTCTATTCTTTTGAAATTTATTTTAAGGTAGCAAATAAGTTTTGATTTTTAGCTTCAAGTTATATATTTGCATACTTTAAACATTATTCAAGTATTTAAAATTTTAATAAAACTACATAAAAATAATAAGTGAAAGATTTCTAATAAAATAAAACAAATTTAAATTGCCTAACGCACATAGGTAAAAAAAACAAAAACAAGTAATATAAAAAAAATTAAGTCAATTCCTACTTAGGTCAACAAAGAAAAAATTTATTTTAGTCTTCTTTTTTTTTTATTAAATAGTTATAATTAATACAAATATGTATATACTTGTGACAGTCATAATATTAAGTGACAAAATAGAAAGCTATTTTTTTTTGTTGCTATTTTCCATTTTCCTTTTTAGATATGGTGTCGAAATATTTTTTGTTTGTGACTATTTATTCATAAATTAAATTTAATTGTTCTAATAAAATAGCATCGTAAAAAGAAATTACTTTATGAGAAATTATGCTATTCTAAGGATTTGAACCCATGACCTTTGAATTAGAAGTCCAACGTGCTACCCATTGCGCTAAATGGCCATAGCGAACGATTTTCCTTTTTATATATGCTGTTGGACCATTAATTTCGTTTGTTACATTTATTCATTTTTAATTTAATTCATGAATTTATATTTGATAGAATAGTATTAACATTAAGTGTCATCCACTACAAGTTTAAAAAAATGTATTTGTGTTTATGTATTGGACGAATAGAAAATATTTTACTAACGATTGAAAACTTGAACAAGATATATAAATAAATATATAGAGAGAGTGGTGGCCATAATTGTGGACACATTTTTAAATTGTTATGTTTTTTTAGTTTGTATGCTTATAGAAATTATTACGTTGAACGAAATCCAAAATCTTTTATACCATTTTAAAGAGTGTGTGTTTAATACAAAATTAAATACAAAAAACAAAATCAAATATTTACAACGAAAAAAGAGTTATGCTCCAATAACTATCGATACACATTAGGTACTGATGATAGCAGTGAGTTATCAGTGCACTCTTACTGTCTCCAAAAACATTTTTTTTGAGAAATGGTACTGTGTAGCCTTCCTACAGTTATATTTATTATTATTATTATTATTTGCTGAGCGGATATATAAATAAACTTTTCATATAAATTATCTGTTTTAATTGTTTCCCATTTGTAATGCCTTAAAATGGTAGATGTCTTACTTGAAAATGAGCCGCAGAGTTTATAGAAAAGGATAACTATTTTTCTGTAACTGTTGAAGTGAAGCTTATATAGTTGCTTTTTCCCCCATCCAAAATGGCTTTGAACTTGATAAAAATATTTAATTAAATGATCTGTCAATGTCAACTTGTAGAGTATTCTACCTTCTTTCTAGTTTCTTCTTCATTTAACAAATTGAGATTTAAAAAAGACTAATGACAGTTTCAGAAGACTAAGACAAGACTAAGACTAACTGTTCCAATTACTTGGGACGAATGGTAAAAAACGATTTCTTAAAAACCCTAGCTTTTAATCATTACATACCTTAACTAGACAAAAAAAAATTCTATATTAGTACGAAGTATGTCATCTTGTAGCAGAAATCACCTCTTCAACTCGTCTTGGACTCCACTAGTTCAGCTAACATGTTCAACTTCATCATAGTGTAACCACACTTGTATAGCACTTTTTATCATTTGTTCTGTTGTCGCACAAACTCATCTTATCTAAGCGATTCTTGAAAATATGCCATAAAGTTCTGCAAAGATTTAAATATGGTGAATTACTAGGCCAATTAAGCACTTTTACTTTACTTTCCAGCATAAAAATAGTCTGGAACAATACCGAATTAGGGTAAGAAGCAAAATCATGTTGGGATATTTCGCCAAATGTTTCCATGAATGAAAGAATTCTACTGAGTAAGATTTCTATGTTTTTGACATAATTCATCGTGCCTGTAAAAGGAACTAAGCTTCCAGTGTCATTTGTTGCTAAAAAACACCGATACATCTGTTTGAAACAGCGATACTCATCCTGAGGCTTGTGGACCACATTCGGCCCACCGGGTTTTCTTAAGTGGCTCGGTCATGGCCCATTGCTACTGAAATATTCATTTAATTCTGAAAATTTGGAGGAAAATTCTTTGTTGAAAAATCAAATACATCAATTTTTCTTTTTGCTGTCGATGTCATATAGAATTTGAATTGAATGTAATCGCGAATGGATAGTTTTTTTCTGATTAGTGAAATAAACAACAGTCGAGTAGCGACTATTTTATGAGAAGAACTAATTGTGAACTAGCTTTCATATCTTGCAAGCGAAAAATATTCGAAGAACATAGATTGTTTCAAGACGGTTGGGAAGTTGACTATTTTGTAGTGAAAAACAAGCATGGTTCAGTAATTATTTGATTTGTTACGAAAGTGTTGTATTTAAAATATACCAATAAACAGAACTCACACATTTATTGACACTTTTTCTCGAAGATCTCTTTCAGGAGGTAGTAAATAGGATTTCTTGAATAATCCTTACAGCAACAAAAAGTGTTTTGTCAGTGGTAATGTGACAGCTATAACAAAGGCAACTTTTGTAATTTGTTATATTATTGATAATCATATGAAACCATTAACAATGCAGAAATTGGCAAAGAGTGATTCTTAAATACTTTCAACTTAGAAAAACTGGTGACAAAAATAAAAAAAATGTAAAAAGTTATAATTAAAAAAAGCAAACTAGATGTTCTAATATTTTGATCAATTTTCACATTTTAAATTTTCTGTTATCTTGGTCTTAAAGCGTTTATCTTCCCACACCCTCCATTTATTCCCATGTTATAGTCATCATATGTAAGTAGCCCGTGTGAAATAGGCATCAGATGTATGCGGTCCACGTAAAATAGCTAACATATGTATGCGGCTGGGCAAAAAAAAAAGGTTGAGTACTCCTGGTTTAGAAGGATGTTTAGCAGTCTATCGAATATGATTTGGCAGTAGAGTTTCAACTTCACTTCGTCAACTACATTTGATTTGTATCTCTGCACAAATAAATTCGTTTTATCGCTGAAAATCTCCTTCTTCTAGTCGTTAATAGTCCAAGATAGGTATTTTTGGCCCATGCTAAGCGTTTCTTTTATCGTCGAAATTGCTTTTTTCTCGGTCTTGATGCCTTACGGCTAACTTCCATTGCCCATTTCTGTACAGTTGAGGTACTCACTTCAACACCATAATCCAATAAATCCCTTTGAAAGTCTGAGGCTGTCTTACTTTGGTTTATTTTGCTATTTCTTATTAGAGTTTTATCAGTACTTGGAGTAATTTTCCATTTTAACCCACGTTTTTCTTCTTCTCACATTACTTCTGAGCAGATATAACCGGTTTGAGGTAGTTCGAGCTTAAGTAGTAATCACATACCAACTCGGACAAGGAAAAACTGTTTGCCCCAATTAATTTGAACAGTATAGTAATGCATCACCATCTATGGGTTGACTTTCAAACTTTTTGATAAATCGATATGTATTATGTAAGCAATTGCAGATGCCATCAGAGTAAGTATCGGGAAAATCACAAAATGATTTTCTTGTGCTTTCAAAGTTTTTTTTATCCAAAATTGCTTGTACTTTAGCACTCAATTTTTCTTCTATTACATTTTTTATCCGAAAAAGAATGATGTGAAGTGATAAGAAAAGGGACTTTATTTTAGAAAAATTGTTCTTTTCTTTCAAAATAAAAATCCTCTAGAAACATTATTTTTTGTTAAACTTATTAACTGAGAATTGCGGACCAGAATAACAAATATGAAATAAAAACAGGGATTTATTTTATAAAAACAGAAGAAAAAAATATATTGATTTTTTTCTGATAAATGAAGAATACTGCTTTAAAAATATTCATCCATATCATTCTTATAATATTTTTCTCCTTTTATTTCACGTGTACGTTGTATGTAATTATATAATGGTATTTATATAATGGTAATTATATAATGGTATGTAATTATATATATTTAACCCTTAACTGCACACTGTTGCATTTCTGCAACATATGATTTATTTTAATTTAACAGATTCAATATTTTTTAATTACCTATACATAACTTATCTGAGAAAAAAATATTACTACGACGAAATACATGCTAATTTTGTCACTAGATGGAAGTACATTTTTTTCCACAAATCACAATTATAAAAATCTCTGATGCCTCAAAAACTGTGCTCTTACTATAAAAAGAGCCCATTATATTTTATGCTTCCTCTTAATTATTGACGAAATAAATTACCAGGTAAGAAATTTAAACATTTTATAATGAATATCAAAATCCTCAAATAAAATTTTTTTTGTAAGTTACAGCACTATTGCGCAATGTTGCACTTCTGCATCAAACAAAAAAATGACTGAAATTCAATTTAAAACAGCTTATTTTTTTATATATATTACTTAAGAACTAGCAAATATAGTTTTTTCATAGAAATTTTATAAAAAATTGGGAAGTTAAGGGTTAACACGAAAAAAAATTTCGAAATTAAATTAAAACTTTCTGATTTTTCCGAGATGAAGGAAATCTTTAATAATATTAAATGTTTTAAAGCGATTTTTTGTGAATCATGCAGCCTTAGAAATACTATATACTATCGTTATGTTAATCCGAATATCATTTTTCAGTTTTTAAACTTTTACTATTTTAATATGATAATGTATTGATACTCAATATAGTCACTTGTGTTTACGAAATATGTCTCAATAAAATTGAATTCAAGAGTAAATTGATTTAAAAATAATTGTCTCCAAGACCATGGCTTTACTGTCTTAAAAGTCGATGTAAGTTATGTTACGTTAAAAATAAATGTCTGTGAAGAATGTGGAATCATTCACCAATTTTTTAACAGCTTTCGATAAGATCAACTTCAATGTTGTTTTGAATAACGTAACATGCAAAAATAACATTTTACGTTAAAAATTCTACTTTAATGTGATACACTTTATATTTCCTTACAGCTATGAAAACAAGATGATAATAATAACGATAATAGTTAATGATAATATGTGTGTGATAACGAGACAATGGTTAAGATCATTAATTGTTCTAATATCTTAATTTGTTATTATTTAAAGATCGAGTAAGACAATAGTCACAAAACATTTTAAATTATTACACTAGGTCAGGGATTGCGAACTAGTGGCACGCGTGCCATTGATGGCACGCGACACAATATTTTAGGCACGCCAGTGATCAAAATAGTTTGTATTTATTTCAAAATTTCTTCAAAGTTCATTATGAAGTATTACGAACAAACGGGAGTGATCGGTTGACGGGTGGCGGGGAACACACTCGTTTGTTATTGTCTTGCCTTAGTTACTTCGTAGACTACAATTACTTATGATGTAAAGTTTGTCTACGCATAGCATAGTCAATTGCATTGAAACAACTGTAGTTTATTTATCTGTGTTATATTTGCGGTTTTTAACTGCTATTTAACATGGCTAGTTCAGTAAAGGAACAAGTGCAAGTTAGTAAGTGTAACGGAGAATTTCAAATTTGGTGGACTGAGAAACATGGCATTATTAGCAAAGGCGGCCAAGCGGTGCATGTTTTATGTTCTGGAATAAAGGTATGCAGAACATTGTCTGTAAAACGGTATTTTGAAACAAATCCTAGCATTTTGCCAAAAAAAAGTGAACTAAAGCAAAAAGTAATTATTTGCTTGGAAACTATTTGGCAGATGATTCAAATTTAGCATGTATTTTACAAAAAGTAACGTCTTACAATCCTATTTGACATCTACACAATCATCAACATCCAAAGTCACATAAAGTTTACTCTTTAATTTGAATTGTACGTATAACTATATTGTACAAAAAGTATTTTATCGTAGTAAATAGATTTTTGTGTTGTTGGTGTTTACTTTTATTATTTTTCCAATAATCCCATGTCAAAATTATTTGATGGCATGTCTATACGTCATTAAACACCTCTTTAGAAAAAAATGGTACCTTGATCCATAAAGGTTCACCACCCCTGCACTAAGTGATATGCTTAATTTACAAATTAAATATCATTGCATAAACAATCACTAGTAAAGGATTTTTTTCTTATTAAAACAGGTATTTTTAAATATGTTTTGTTATATCTGAAATTTCCGAGTAAAATAAATGCACTTATCCGTATTTGTTGCAATTACGTTTTTCCATATTCAATTGTCTGCCATTTAAATGAGATTTTATATTTCATATTATGCTTTTTCTGTGATCATTTCTTTGCAGGAAATAGAATATATAAGCATTTAACCTTCAATGTGAGATTATTAGCGGTTTTTGCTTTTTGAGTATTTTCTTGATTTTTCTAGATTTTTGTTTTCGTTGTTAAATTAAATAATAATTTTATAAAGAAATACAAGAGTGGTTATAGGTGAATTATCTAAACTTTGCAATTATTATTAAGTACACAGTTGTACAAATTCTTATTCCTTTAATTTTGCCTTAACATTCAATATGAACAAAAAAAAAAAATGATTAAAAAGTGTTAAAAAAATCACGAAAGATAAGAATCTATGTTTCTCACAGAAAAAGAAAACATATGGAAATATTGCACTTAATATATACAGTGTGTACACAGTTTCAGAATCATCGCCTTCAAGACTGCAATTTTAAATTATTTTTGTCTCCTTTTTCTTAATTTTGAAACCGATTTAAGGGAAGGTGTACCGTGACTTTTTGAAGTGAAACTTTTTTAGCCTCCAGAGTGAATGAGAAAATTGCTCTGTTTTGCGTAACAGTGAAAAGCGAACGGAAGTAGTCTTCCCCACCATTCCCCCGAATCGTCGCTATGGTAAGTAGAGATCCAGAGAAGAGGAAAAAGGGGAGTGGGGACACCACGTGACTTCTGTCATATCTGTGAAAAAGTTGGATAATTGCCCAAGTCTCCGACTGGTCAACTTGCCCACCTTTCGATTAGAGATCCTTTTTCCCAGACCCGGGAACATTATCAGCGGTCGTATCAGTTACAGTGTGAGCATTACGGTATAGACAAAGTAGCTCTCGCAGCAAAAGCGTGCCTTTTTGAAATTTTCTTTAGATTGTTGGCTACATGGTGATGTGTTTGGTGGCTAATTTATTTCTTTAATTTTCATTTGAGTTGAGTTATTATTAATTCTAGTCAGAATGCCTAAATCAAATGCACAAAGAGGAAAAAGTTTCGTGAAAGAAAATAAAAAAAAAGAAAAAGAAAAAGAAAAAAGAAAAACTAGCTCCAAGTCCAGTCGAGAAAGTGATAATAAATAGAAAAATAGTGCAAATTCAGCAAGTGCTACTGCCAAATCGCCATCAGAGTACATGAGAGAATATCGAGCTCGAAAAAAAAAACACTGCAAAATACTCTCTTAATGCCGAGTTTAAGGCATGGGAGAGAATGCTATTGAGACTCTTCTTATGACAGCATAGATTAATACGGACTTTGTGAACCTCCCTGGGCCATCAACTACAGAATTCTCAACAAGTCTAGTGCGTGTTGGAACTGATACATGTGAATCGATAAAATAAATTCTGTCTTACGTTACGAAGACTATAATTTCCATAAAAATGCATGGCCACGGTAGCCTAGTGGTCAAAGTATCAGATCGTGGATGGCGTGCCATGTGTTCAAGCCCAGTACCACTTAAGACCCTCCGTGTAGGGGAGCGATGCACGTTAAACCTGTTGAGAGCTCAAACGTCCTCCCGTCGGTTTGTTAGTTAAGACATGGGGAGTGCCAGCTCAAGTGACGTTCTCGATACTTCACCATGTTTCAAAATTACGAAGTCCGTCGCCAAAAGCCCTCGTGTAGCTGAACAGTGCGCCGTTAATATTCACTCACCCATAAAAATGCTCACAAAGATTTTCAAAAGCTATTCGTTGATAATTCTTTCGATCAAGGGTCAAGGTCTATTTGTGATAGATTAAGGTTTAGAGATGATTTGAAAACGCCTGTTGCTGAGCAGAACAATATTTTTCTGGAAATGAATTTAGAAGACATTAAAGAATGTTACAATTGCCAGCAAAATTTAAGTAGAAAGAGTATACCAAATTTATAAAAATATAATAGTTTTGTATACCCAGAAATTCTCTAGCATATCTTCCTTCTTTGGATTTGGTATCAGAAAGACTCCATTCGCCACTAATACTTTTCATGCAAATTTCGATATTGAGACATGTGCACTGTCAGTTTGGAATATTAGAGCAAATAATTAATGTTCCAAAGAATTTTTAATTTTTTCGCGGGGGGTTCCCCGCAGGACCCTCTTTTGATTTTTTTTTTTTTTTTGGAGTGACAGAATTGCCTTAACGAAAATAGTTTCAAAATAACAGCACAAATCATTCTAACATATAATTTAAAGTTAATGGACTAAATTCAATAAATGTCATAGTCATATAATAAGAACCATTACTCGTTTCTAGACAATACTTATAAAAACTCATGTGATGTCATAGTCACTTGATAAAAGCAATGATGTGTCCCCACCTAATCAGTACATGCGCAGCGTTGTTGACAACTTTGCTCTATGCAGAAACTTTCTCCTAAAAAATGTGTGCAGTAAAATACATTTAATGCGAAAATGTTTAAGACGATTTATTGGTTAACATGACATAAAACGACGGCCCCTACAAAATACCACGCATTTGTATTTACTTTTTTTTCTCTTAATACGAAACAAAAATTGTTTAATATAAAAAGATATTTCTTATAGGATCAAATAAAATAAGATATACGAAAAACTCCACCCCTATTGGACTGCCCTATTATATTATCGGAAGAATCCATTGCAGCTGATGGCGATGTTGTGTGTACAACCCCAATTATAGAAGACATGGAATTTTGGAATTTGTTCAAAACTAAAAAAAATATCATTGATGAAGATTTCGGCGATGAAAATGAAATTAATAATGCAGCTCCTGTTCCACATCATTCGATATGAGAAACGCCATGAAAAGTATGCAAAATTATATAGACGCACATTCCCATGGTGAAATGAATAATAAAATGGACGGTATCGAACAATTTTTTCCCCATTTAAAGCTAAAAAAATTAATTCAAAGAAAAGTATGAGATTAGTTTCCAAAAACTCAATAAATGTTTCGGTTTTCAAGAAACATAAAAAGTTTGTATTAAATTTCATTAAGTACGTGTTAGTATTTTTATGTGTTTCATTAATTTTTATTAAATATAAGTTAAAGCGGGTGAAGTTGCCACATTTAAGGATTTTTCGATTAGTACATTGAAAATTAAAATGACAAGACCATGAAAAAAATATACTTTAGTTTTCAATATTTAATTGGTTATGTATACAAGTGAATTTTCCTTTTAGTATGAAAAAAAAATTAAAAATTTTATATTAAAGGAATTCATTTAATTGCGGCATGTTGCCGCATATAAATGGGGACGATGCCACCATTCATGCAGTAAGATGCAACACCACCCCAGTAAATAACTGGAACCCAGTAAATAACAAAAAAGAATTAAATTATTTCATAATTAGCTTGCTAAAAATGATAGCAGTACAGGTTCGAAGGTTAGCTTGCACAATATTTCACTCTGTGCAAATGATTATCATTGCAATCTTCGTGCAACCATTTGTTGCATTCAATGCACTGAATCCAGCCACACTAGGACCCTTTTTAAACATAACCCTTTATACACAGCACAAAAATCGTCATTATTATTCTCATCAAAACTGTCACCACTAGTACCTAGAGGAATTTATTCGCTTGAGGATGACTAACTGACACGTGTCTTTCTTCTGTTTCTTCTAAGGTTTCTTGTTATTTGTTTTAACCTTACCCGCCTCTTCACACATATTTTCTTTCCTCTCTGATTCACTTTTTTTACACCCGTTTTATTTTCGTTTTCTGACCAGAGGAATAGGGTCGTGCATCCGTGCTCTTTGCTGGTTGAGGCAACCGATTGTGGTAGACCACTTATCATTAGCTGCATTTAAGTATTACTAACAGTAATAATAATTAATTGCATTTATATTTCACACAATTATATACAGTGTTACAAAAAATTAAAAAAAACAAACAAATTTTCAAGTTTATTTTATATATTTCTGAATCAAGTGGCTTCTTCCCCAAAGTATAGGGGGAGAGGAATTTCCCACACACGTATTTTCTTATATGTTATGGCCACCTCTACATGCGTTGTATGCGTAATATAATTCTTAATTCACGTACATTCCTAATGTTATATTTAAAATAACAAGCACATTTATAAACTTTAAATGTGAGAAACGGAATATTTTAAAAGTTTTACTCACTCCTTTAAATGCTCACGAGATCCAAAAATAACACCGGTTAAAAACGATTAATTCAGATAAATTCACAAGCCGCAGTTAATGTCGGACCAGACTCTTCACACAAGGGAGAGTGGTACTATTAACAAACTGGGATATTCCACCAAATTTCCTTATGCATATATACATATCTACGTAAATATATATAATATAAGCTCTAATAAACTCAATTTTGTTAATATATATGATTTTTTTTGTAATATCCTTTAACAAAAATTCTTTTAACGCAAACTAATATTTCTGTCCCCTCAGTTTCTTGTTAAGCGATTTTCACGGTATATATCAACCGTCATAACGCACATAGGTAAACAAAATGCATTCTATTTGAAAGTGTATGTTCAAAACAAAATTTTAATTTTTAAATATTTTGAAAAAAAATTATAACATTTAATTATCTGTACCCATTTATTGAATCTGATATTTTATATAAGTTTAACAAATAGAACAACGAGTACAATTACTTTAATGTCTCGTTTGAATTAAATGGAGAACACGTACTTATCTTCATCATATGACCGTCCTGAATCGAGATCATTATTAAAATGCAGAATAATACAAAGAGCACTTAATGTATGAGGAATCTGACATCTGGAAACTCACGCTAATCCTAGAGTTAAGGAAGCAAATAAAACAATAATGAGCATTATTATTATTATTATTATTATGGGCATTGCATTAAGTTGCTTATTCATTAAAATATGAAACAAAATATCGTAAAATTTGTTCGACCATTAAGATTTCATGAAATATACCCATGTGTACATCCTAAAAAAAGTGAATGAGGTCTTTATATGCCAGAAAAGTAAGTATAAGCATCATCCTAATTAAGTTTTAAATGTATTTTTATAGAGCAATAAATAATAAGATAAAATCAAATAGACAATTTTCTACTTAATGAGAGATTATTCTTTAAAAAGTTCCATTTAAAGTCTTAAAAGCAGTTTCTAATCTTCTTAAATATAATCTTTTAGATCTCCAGAGCATTGTGCGAACTGAAAATGGTAAACAAGTTTATGTTTATTTTTCGGTAGTAATTCCCGTTAATTGTAATGCAAAATCAAATTCAATCAATAGCAAATCATTATCCTTCTCTCTGAAAAAAAGGAGCTGTATTTTCTGGGGAATTTATTTCATTATTATTAACTGTTTAAGGTATCCGACTACGTAGGGAATCATGATTTTGAAAAAGCACATAAATGGATAATTTTCATAATATTTAGTGTCACTTAGATTAGAATACATGTATAAAATTGTTTTAAAGACATTTTGACAAAAAAATTATTTAAATATAATATTTCGGCTAAAAATTAACTTAGAATAAACTTTTTTCTAAATGTTCTCCTTTTGTGAAAAATGCTTCGATTATAATAATATTTTGCCTGAATATAGCTCAGACCTCTGTATAGAGGTTCAACTATGATTTTTGAAAAATTCACATTTTCAGAATTACAACCATTTGAAATAATTATAGGCTTTTTTTTTCTTAAAATTTCTCTCCTCTGTTGTCGTAAAACATGGATAAACCGACTTCCGAGTTATGCTTTTCAAAAATTCTAGTTGAGCCTCTGTACAGAGGTCTGAGCTATATACAGGAAAAATATTATTATAATAGAAGCACTTTTCACAAACGGAGAACACTTGGAAAAAAAGGTTATTCTAAGTTAATTTTTTGCCAAAATAGTGTATTTAAATAAATTTTTTGTCATAATGTCCTTAAAACAATTTTATATATGTATTCTAATCTAAGTGACACTAAATATCAGGAAAATTATACATTTATGCACTTTTTTAAAATCATGGTTCCGAACGTAGTCGGATACCTTAATCGATTTTTTCAACCTAGTGCCAAGCAAAAAGGGAAGCTTGTGCGTAATATTGAATCTATGTTTAACACAGCAGTCTTAACCCAAAGGATGCGTAGTATTTACAATTATTAATCTTTTTATTTTTATTTTTTTATTCTTTATGTTGCACAATAAATTCTATTGATCCCATCTACAAAACTAAGGTATACAGAATATAGATCCGCATGTTCAACATACATATAAACTTTCATACCTCTGGAACTGAATTTTTGTGTGTGCGTGTAAAAATTAGAAATTGAGAAAAACAGATTTAAATATTAAATTTTAATTTTTGTGCATTAACATATTTATTTTTACATTTAAAATACCGGTTGATTGAACATTAGAGTGACCTATTTTAAAAGCATTAAACTATGAGTGGTAAATTTTTATCACTTCGCTGCTAGTTACATTTTAAAAATGAAACATTTAACTTACCAGTCTAACTGTTTTCATTTGTGGGAGTAATTATGGCTCCGGAATTAGATCCTTAAAACGGAAACGAAATTTTAAAGCATTTGAAGGATGTTTGCTCAAATTTTGTTAATAATAAAGCATTTAAAAATCAGGAAAAGACATTTTGCTAATAGATTACTATCTAGACTTCGAAAATAAATGAAATTTGACTGGCAATCAAAAGCTCGAGGTAAAAAATGTGTGCGAAAGGAGTTCCTTAAGTGAAAAAAAGGAAGCTGAAAAGACTTGTAGGTGTAGAAAACCATTTGCCTCAAGGAACTTCAGCAAATGAACTATAGGTATCGTAATCAAAAATTTTTTGTCAGACGAAGAAAACTGGCTATAAAAAAAGTTTATAAATCAGTCTGACTTCAAATATCTGTTTAGATCTTAGGAAAACGAAAAAAAAAAGTTCTCTGTCTCTTTATTTATTGCTACGCAAAGGTAGATACAAAGCCTGGACAACCTCAGCAAATCAAAAAAAGAAAACATTGCAAAGACGCAGCTGTTTTGCAAAAGGAAAGTTGGCCTTCAGGTGCAATGATTTGGATGAGAAAGTTCTGTCAAGGCTTAACAAAACCATTTTTTGTAGAACCAAAGGATAAAATTGATGCTAAATAGTATCAGAATAAAGTTTTGAAGTACATGATCAAAGAAAGTAAACGTATTGACCTTCAAAGAAAGCTTTTTTCTCACCAAGATTCTGCACCATATCATACTGCAAAATCAACTATAAAATGGCAAAAAAAAAAAAAAAATAATAAATAAATAAAAATAAATAAGTTTTCTTTTTTATGAGAAATAACTATCATCACCTCGGTTGTGCTCCTTGCGATTATTTTTTATGAGGATACATAAAAGAACAATTAAACAGACGTAAATTGAGATCTCTCCAAGGGTTTCAAAAGCAATCAAACAGGAAGTTCGAAAAATAAACCCAAAAAGAGGTTAAAAAGCCCTTTTGGCTTGGCTGAAACGTTTACGCAAAATGTACTATGCTGAAGGAAACCACATTGAAAATTTCATGTAAATGTCTTAATTCTATAAAATCTTATGAGTCTCTGAATTGGGTCACATTATTTTGGAATCAACCGGTATACCTATTTTATAATACGGGTCTTCTATTTCTGTAAAGTTTATTGTCATTTTTATTATGTGCTTCCACGTCTTAAAAATTAATCCACATAAATTGAATCACGTAACCTTTTTTCATTAAATATGTTTCATAAATAATATAGATTATGCTTTAAATAAAGGTAAGAATTACAATCTGTTTTCTTGAATTAAGGAGTATTCGGTTCAGAAATGTGAAGGCGTAATTGTTTCACCCTAAATAATCTAGGTGGTCTGCTTGTGTAGACACAACAAAAATTCAGAATTGAGAACTAAGGAAATTTATTTACCCTCAGCTAAAATATCAACAAAATTTTTCAAACATCTGCTTAGAGACCGCATACTAATATATGTTTTACTACCTTCTACAATTAACCCAGTGCTTCTCAAAGTTTCAATGTTCGTGACCCAATATTCAATTAATATTTCCATCGTGGCCCCCCCCCCCATACGATAACAATATATTGGATTCAATGATACTATACTTAGATGTTAAAACTACGATAAGTATTTAACCTTTTAAGTGCCATTGGCGTATATAAACATCTCGCTTCGCCACAATGATAATTTCCTAGGACGTATATATACGTCTTTCCAAAATATGATCTTTTCTGTGCACTGCTATTCATAAAACTATTGCGAAGGCTTTGGAATGCAATAAAAGAACCTTGAAAATGTTTGCGAAGGATTTTCTTATTTCAGATTATTTGCTTCTTTATTCCTTCCTCGCCCCCCTCCTCTAATGCACAACATACGCGCGTCTACGAGGAAAACAGTTGGCATTGGGAAGCGAATCGCATAACTTTTAATCGTCAGTTAAGGAATTTATTATAAACCGTGCGAATTATCAAAATTAATGTTAATTTTTGTACATAATTTTATATATGATAACCCCATAGTCACTGGTAATTATTAAACTTGTTCTTAACTTAGTATTGTTAAATTAATTATAAAATACATCATGTAGCATTGATACATTTATAAAGATAATATATTAGTGCTAATGTGTATTTTATTTTTTAGGATGTCAGAATGTATTTTATTTGCTTACTTTCAATAAATTAATAAATTTTTTAAATATCTTTTTTTCTAATTTTCAATATGCTCTCTCCTCCCTTGTAGAGTTTTCACGGTCCCCATGGGAGGCTTGGCCCACAGTTTGAGGTACGATGACTTAACCGAAAAAAATAGCTTATTAAGAGCTTAATTATATAGAGTTGGATATTTTTGAAGAGTGTTTTTTGAGGATGATATTGATGCTGCGAAATGTGTGTGTGTGTGAAATACAAAGATAATCTCGTAGATTTTAAAGTTTTTTTCTTCTCAAATTTCCTTTAGAATAATTTTACCTGTAGATAAAACATTTCTATTTTTATTTTATTCTCTTTTAAAACATTTCTGCTTTAACAATATTAATTACTTTAGATTTTATGTGACATTGTTTCATTCAATTTCTTCGTAAAAGGCACTATATTTTCAATTTTTTTCAGAACTTTTTACGTCGAGCAGAACTTCGAGATAGCTCTTTCAAATATGATAAAAAAACACTAGAAAAAAATTCATTTTAGTTTATTAAAAATATACTTATGAAATTGCATTAATCTCCCTTCCTAAAACAAACACGTTTTCATGAATGCCTACTGCAATTATCAGGATATAAATGTTCATTTCTTGAAATTTAAAAGAAATTAAATATTTGTCACAGAAGCGAATTTGACTGATAATGTTCCTCAGTCCTAGTTGTGCTCAATTTGTTTCTTTTCAGTCGAAATTTCATTATGAATGTAGTTTGAATCGAAAAGAAGTAAAGTGTGTTTTTTTTTCTCAGAGATTTTTCAGATTAACAGAAAAAAAATGAAATTGCACCAAAATGGAAGCTTAGAAATGGCATGCAAATCCCCCAAAAGGCATAAAACTACTATGTTCAGAGAACATAGAATGAATAATTTTAAAAATATTCTCCTTTTGTGCAAAATGATTCAATTATAATAATATTTTGCCTGTATATAGCTCTGACCTCTGTACAGAGGCTGAACTAGAATTTTTCAAATATATAACTTAGAAGTGAGTTTATTCATGTTTTACGACAACAGAGAAAAGAGATTTTAAGGAAAAATGCCAATAACTATTTCAAACGGTTGTAACTCTGAAAATAATGTGAACTTTTCAAAAATCATAGCTAAGCCTCTGTCCTGAGGTGTGAGCTATATACAGGCAAAATATTGTTATAATAGAAGCAATTTTCACAAATGGAGAATATTTTGAAAATTGGCCATTCTATGTTCATTTTTTGTCAAAAATTTGCACTTAAAATTTTTTTTTATTGTAATACTATTCTTAAAACAATTTTATATACATTTTCTAATCTAAGTGACAGTAAATATTATCCATTTATACACTTTTGCAAAATCACGGTTCCGAACGTAGTCGGATTCCTTAACCTTGTTTTTAATTTAGTATTGATAAATTAATAATCAAAAAAAATTGGCAAGTACATTTATAAGTATATTACATCAATTTAAATGGATATTTAATTTTTATTATGACAAAATGTTTTTAAATTAACAATTATTTTAAATCATTTATTTTCAACATTTCAATAGGCCCACTACAATGGTATAACACGCCCTCATATGGCTGTGTACCTCACAGTTTGAAGAACGCTTAGAGATATCAACAACCGAGAGCCAAATTGATACCACTGCAAATTTTAAAAATTAGTACACATAAGTATTTACAACGTAAGTATCTCATCTAATGCTCCAAAGTAAATGTTCTCAAAGATCTGGTAGCCTTAAACACCTAATGTTATTATTAACAAATTAACATATATCGTAATAGTTGGTAAAGTATGCGCGTTAGATTGACCATTAAGTATACATTAAGTATATATGTAAAACTCGGAGTGATTCAGGAAAGTCAGTAAAATAGATGACACATCTGAGAGAAATGGCTAAACCAACTTTAATAACCCAAGTTAACCTTTCATTAAAAAAGTTATCTTTTACTAACTGTTTAAAAAGTCATTAATACGAACTCTGTCTTCCACAAAATTAGCTAATTGCTAAAGGTCTAACTTCCTAAATTTGGAATATTAATTAAATAACAAGTTGAAAACGAATTAAGGACATTATTTTCTATTCGATAAACAATTTAGGAAGAAAATATAATGATTTATGCTTTTTAGAACACAACAACAATAAATAAATAAAGAATATTTCTCCACCCCCCCCTAAAAAAACCGTTATCCGGTAAGGGGAGGTCATTTTACAAATTCGTATAGCGTTTGAGTATCCATATATTCTATATTTAAATCTATTAAACATAAGTTATACTCATAAAAATTAACTAAGGATTTATTCAATAAAGGAAAAATACATGTATATATCTAAATTATTTCTTAAAATAAATGGTTTGATTACGAATATCTTACACTGTAAGCAAAACGCTTTTCAGAAGGATAACCCAAAGATTTTTTTTTAAAAAAAAGATCTATTCTCATGTGATCTAAATTAGAAAATATGAAAATAAATCTTCATATATATATATATCAGTAAAATTATGACGAATATTTTCAAATTGTAAAAATTCATGCACACACACGCACCAAATGAGCCATGTGTAGACCAAATTTGCAATACGTTAAAATAAATTAAAAATCTACTTTGTCCTTGAAAAATTAAACACAAGGGTGCGAAATTCATCCCTTCGCATACCATCTCTTAAAGCTTTAGATATTTCAGAGTCAGTCCATCCAATAAAACGCCTTGTCATAAAATCAGTCTCTTATGTCAGGCCGGTATCTTTCTCGGAAGTTCGAGAACATGTACCGAATCCTTGTTTATCTCCAAATGAAGTAACATTATAAATCTGTGATTATATTTATTCTGTACTCAACAGAGAATAAATAGATGTATCTGTTATCTCTATTACATTGCCTATATTCTCACCATTATATAAAACATTCTCTTCGACGCAAAAAAAAAATGATTGTAAAGAAAGCAGAAAATCCATGGAGGTATCAGGCTATGTTCGGAAACATGATTTTAAAAAAGAGCATAAATGGATACTTTTCATGATGTTCAGTGTCACTTAGATTAGAATTCATGTATAAAATGATTTTAAGGACATTTTGACAAAAAAAATTTATTTAAATACAATATTTTCCCAAAAAAATTAACTTGGAATAACCTTTTTTCAAAAGGTTCTCCTTTTGTGAAAAATGCTTTTATTATAATAATATTTTGCCTATATATAACTCAGACCTTTAACTAAAATTCACATTATTTTCAGAGTTACAACCGATATAATATAATTATCGATGTTTTTTTCTTAAAATTTCTCCCCTCTCTGGTCGTAAAACATGGATAAACCCACTTCTAATATATTTCTTAAATTCTATTTTAGCCACTGTACAGAGGTCTGAGCAATATACAGGCAAGATATTATTATAATAGAAGCATTTTTCACAAAAGGAGAATATTTTGAAAATGGGTCATTCTAAGTTCATTTTTTGTCAAAATAATGTACTTAAATAATTTATTATTGTAATACTATTCTTAAAACAATTTTATATACATTTTCTAATCTAAGTAACACTAAATATCATATATATTATCCATTTATAAGCTTTTGCAAAATCACGGTTCCGAACGTAGTCGGATACCTTAAGCATTAATATTTCATAGCCTTATAGGAACAGTAAATCTAGACTTGAATCATATTGTTGCATGAAGTTCACGAGATAATTAAAGTTTAGTGGCGTTTCTGTTACATCTCGTTTTGATTGACAAATATCAATCTTCAATGCTCACCGTAACTTGACAATAATTATGACTTTACAAATCCAGTCTCGCGTTTAACTATCGTCATAAATTATACAAAAAACTAATAATGGCATTAGTTTCAGAAATTTTCTACACATGAGATGTTTTCCTCTGCCTCAAGTCTCTTTAAAATTCATCAAACCAATTTTCAAGTGTTGATAATTAATAATTGTTTTTGTTCCAAAATCTCAGCGAATGTTATTAATAAGTGGCGAAAGTGGCAAGAGCTTAATATAGGGAAATTAATAAATATCCTACACGTATAGCAATTCATAGTAAAAATTTCTAGCTATCTTTGAAAGAATTTCTCCCCAATCACCAGTTTTCGAGGAATTCGGCTAAAATACAAATTTATTTAATTTTCAACATCAGTCTAAATGTAGAAAAATTATAATTCTTGTATTCTGAAATCATTATAACCTAAATAAAGAATAAATGGACACAAATCCAGTATATCCGCGTTTCTCAAACTGTGGGGCGCACCCTCCCTTGGGGGGAGTGATCATCCTACCAGAGGGGCGCGAGCATATCGAAAAGTTGAAAATAAAAATTATTCAAAAAAATTATTAATATTCTGAAAGGAAGAAAAACCAAAATACATTATGACATAATAAAAAGTAAAATATGTATTTGCACTAATATATTATACTTATAAATGTATCAGTACTGCACAATGTATTTGATCATTAATTCATCAACACTGAGTTAAGAACAAGTTTAATAATTACAAGTGACCCCAATGAGCTTGTCACATACAAAATTTAATACTTATCTTGAATATTTGTACGTTTATATTTTCACACAGCGTTAAAGTTTATTATTATTGAATTCAATACATTGTTATTGTATGGAGGAGGGCATGATGAAAATTATGATTGTGAAAATTGGGTCGCCAATATTGAGTTTGAGAAGCAATACAGTATATGTAGGTTTTTACAATTCAAGTAAATTACCTAAAATTGTGCGTCGGTAAATAATATACCTCGTCTATAGCTTATATGTAAGATTTTTCACACATTTGAGTAATTTAAAGTATTACTGTTCTAATGCCATAAAATATTAATAATATATTTTTCCCTTTTTAGTTTTCAGTACTTTAAGTCAATGTTTCATAGATTAAAAAAAAACCTGAACTATGTAGCAAGCCTTTTATATAAGACAAAATGAAAGTTATATGCATCTAGAAAAACAAGAAAAAGAAGTACATTTTTGGAAAAATGGAACGTAGTCTTTTTGCAGCCTTGTCACTTTACTTCTTCACTACCTTCACTACGAACCATCGTCAATGTGTGGGATCATTATTTATTCTTGATCGGTAATTAATGAAATTAATTCCCCTTGAAATTAGCAAGGGATTTAGAGTTTATCTTCTCTCTACTACTTTTTAAGGATTTCCTCAACATTACTAATCCTTTTTCACTCCAAAATGGAGCTTTTTTAATATTAAGTTTTCCGTTTGTTTCGATATTATTTCTGCTTCAGGTTTTTACGAAATATTTTTAGTATTCTCTTAGCGCTCTCATGAAATTGAACGGATTATGTTATTGAATTTTTTTCCGAGTGTGGTGCTGATATTTTCGGCGATGCATTTTATTTAGAAGTTTAAAATATTTTTGTATTTTTTCCTAAGTATCTATAATACTATATACCGAAATTTGTAATTTATTTTACAGCAGTTAAACATTAAAAAAAGTGATTAACGATCTCAAATTTGAAAAATTATATGCATTTAAAAGAGAATTTCGCATTTGTTTCCATATTTAATAATTTATTTTTTACAAAATCCCGTGCGGGGCACATAGTCTCTCAGGCACACAAAAAAAATTTAATTCTGAAAAAACTGTTTAATTCTTATATCATTAAAATTCTCAGTATTATTGTTTATCACAATCGGCATTGCAACTAAAATGTATTTATCTCATCTGTCTTTCTTCTTTGGAAATGGCAAACATTTTTTTTGTACAATCTTAAGGCGTTTGAGTTGACTGAGCTCCCCATTTGACCACTTTTGTTTCAAACTATTTTCTTTAAACAGGCTGCATTTCCCCCCTCTGAACGACTTAGTGGTTTTGATTGCTGTATTGAACGACTCATTATGGTTTATAAATGTAAATAAACAATATATATATATATATATTAGAAAAAAGAAAAGGGCGTCTGCAATCTCTATTGGATAAAATTGAAACTGATTAAGGAAAGGAGAAAGCTGATGAAATATAAATTGGATATTAATCATGATACCTGAAATATATTTCAGAAAAGGGATAGACATGAAACGCCAAAATTGAAAGGAAAATTTTCAAATGCTACCTAAAAAACTGCATCAAGAAAGATTGAAGTCACAAGACACACTGTGCCCTGTCAAAAAGACACAAGCATGAAAAAGTTCAACATGCTATTTTTCAACCATCAAAGGACTATAAAACTACAATAACTTGAACAAAATATCACAGTTTTGCCTACAAAAATTAATTCTGCAATGCTGCCGAAAAGTGTCTGTGAATTGTGTTCGTTATTAATGTAACGGAAATTTGAAACATTTTAGTTCAGTTTGATTAGAATTTTTTCTGAAATGATCAAAGAAAAATTGTAAAGTCCTTGAAAGTAGGGAAATGTACTTCCCCTTAAGTAAATTTTTTCCTGGAATTACGATTTTTACTGTGTACAATAAAAATAACTATAAGAAAAATGATTGGGTGATTCTGTCACCCGGCGCAACCACTAACGTTACTATCAAGGACACGTATCCCGGGTAACGTCCCGGATCTTAGTAACAAATAAAGGTATTTCTCAGATTTAAAGGCCTTCGTGAGCCTGGTGGGACTATGTGCTCCATGTGACCTCTCACTTATGAATGGTGCAAGACTAGCATTAATAATGTGCTAATGCAATCTCATTAATAATTATCTTGTTTATTTAAATGGAATTTAAAACAAATGAAGATTTATGTATTTCTACATTCTGGTATTCGCAATGTTTTCTCATGATAGTTTTAAAAATTAATTGCTTGTGTTAGACTAAATTTATTTCATTTGTTTTTCTTCTCATAAAATGTAGTGAATAATAATATCTTTCTCAGATGAAAAAAAACACTTTCTAATTAAAATTATTCTTAGCTTCTTTTCGATGAATCTACTGTATAACTCATTTGGGCAGAATGAATTTGAAATGAAAATATTTTTTTAATCTTTAGCATTATTACGTCTTTTCTTTTTAAGTATTGATTGAAATTTTTCAGTAAAAGTTTACACCTTCTAAAAATTACAATGATCACCGGTTTTATCATTGTGTATTAAATCAAGCATTTAATATAGCATGCAAAAAATTAACACTAAATGTGTGTGGTGTTTTTTTATTGTATTTTTAACTATCTTTTTAGATTGCTGAAGCATATTTTAAAACAATTATATATTATGGTAAATTGCAGGAATCCAACATTGAGTTCCAAATTTCAAATACATTTAATATATCAGCACAGTTGACAACGAAAAATCTATGAATAGTTTTGAACGCAGATCCTAATGTCATATATATACACATAATTCATTCTAATAATTACACTCTGAATAACTACATTATTGATACTATTTGAAATTGAATATTGGAAGAAAGTGTGCTTCATGTGTTGATGTATATCAGATATCATAGAATCATCTTAATTTTTTTTTCCTTTTAAATGATGCCTTGTGTAAATATTATATCTAAATTGTGTGAAGAAATAGAGAATAAAGAGGAAGAGAGAGAGAGAGAGAGAGCTAAACGAGAATGGTACCGACATGGAATTGAGAATTGTTGATGGATGTTTCAGATAAATGTTTAAAGCATACCTATTTTTTAAAATTTATTTTCCTTAGAAACAACTCAAGATTTGCAAGACTAATTTGAAAATAATTGACTCAAAAGTAAATCCAATCTGTTATAAGTTTATCTTTATTTTATCTCGATTTTGCTTAGAAGAATGTTGATTTCAACTAAATATAGATGATTAATTACTTGAGATAAATTATGCAGCTGTATTAGTTGCAAATGAAATACATTTTGAAGGATAAATTTCTAAAGATATCTTTTAATGATAAAATTGATGTAAATAATGACAGTGTTTTGTTCAATTTATAATAAAACAGATTTGTTAAAATTATTCTCAACCACACAAAACTCGACATTCTAAATATTTTTTTTATTTCACACTGTTGCCATTCACATAAAGCCACAAACCTATTTCATTACAAAATTTCTTTAACACAAATTGAGTTATTTCACATGTATTATTATAAACTTCTTAGAGCTTTGAATTTAATTTAATTTAAATATATATATTAAATTACATTTTTTGGTTATGATATGGGTAGTTGTTAAATTCACGACCAACGCACCTTTTGATTTTCCATGAATATAAAAAAAATCAAAAAACAGTTTTCCACATCAATACATTTAAGTTAAGTATAAAAAGTAACGGTTTTTTCCAATCTTTCCTCTACACAAGTTTTAAAAGTTTCTTCTCCACAATTTAAATTTCATCCATAGTTAACTCCCCTCATTTAGTGTTATGATACCCATCATCTTGTATCTAAAAGTGTATTCATGTTGCAGCCTCCTGAAAATATATCCTTGGTACTTTAGTAGTTTTAATCACTTCCTTGCCATCGTATTACTTTCTGTTTTTTAATGAGATTATTGAGTTCAAATATATAACTGAAGATAAAATATATCTGATAAAAATTATGTTGGGTTTATACGTCAGGTTTCAAGCTTTCATAGAAATAATATATACACTGCTGGGGCCACCGTAAATGCAACACCAAGAAAGACAAGAGATACACAACAAAATTTATTTTGTAGATAATATGTTGATCAAGTATCAAATGATTAAATTTATAGACTTCTTTGAATTGTGGTTTCTGCCAGAATCAGTCGACAGAGTAGCCACTATTGTTGGAGATCACCGCTGCCACACGCCTCAGCATTGATTCAAAGAGACTTTGGATGTGTTCTTGGGGTACAGCAGACCAAGCAGCTTCCACAAGTTGCCAAAGTTGACCTGGTGCAGCAGCTAGGGGTGTAATCTAGGTCAATCGTTGAGCAACCATAGACAACATGTTTTCTATCGGCAAAAGATCCGGGGAGCAAGCTGCCAGGGAAGCAATTCAATCTGGTGATTGACGAAGAACCTTTGGACAATGCGTATCACATGTGGTCACGCATTATCCGGCTGAAATATGGCTGTTAACAAACCCTGAAGGTAAGGAAGGACAACTGGCTCCAACACCTCGGAGATGTAGCACTGGCTTATTGAAGTACCAGCAATGCGTATTAGAGGAGTGTGCGAGAGTGACATCCAATACCACCCCATACCATAATACCCGGTGCAGGACCAGTGTGGCGGTGCATAACGCAGCTGTTCAACATCCTCTTTCCACGGTGTCCCCAGACTCAAATCCGAACATCGTGGAGTTGCAGACAGATGCGTGACTCGTCAATAAAGACAACTTCATTCCATTCTGCCACCCACATCCTTCTTTCATAGTACCATTGGCAGCGGAGATGTCTGTGGTTCTCCATCAAGGGTTGACCAAGCAATGGACGTCTTGCGGACAGACCACTCTGCTGCAAATGGCGTCGAATGGTACGCGCAGACACTGAATGATGCGTTACACACTCAATGTGCTGTGTTATGGTTCATGCTGCGACTGAGCGATCCATCACTGCCATGCGCACAATTTGCCTGTCCTCACGTGAAGGGGTGCACTGAGGTGGATGCGATCGACCAAGTCGGTCCGTCGTACCCTTCTGCATCCAACGGTGACATATCCGCATTACAGTTCTTTGGTTTTGTCCAACACGACTACCGATTTCTCTGAAAGATAATCCATAATCTCGGTAGGCCACTATTCTTCCTCTGTCGAACTTGGATATTGGATCAAAAACTGATCGCTTTTTTGTACGATACATAACTGGTCGTTTTTTTAAGAAAAACACAAGAAAAACACAATTACCGAACTTGAAATCGTCGAAATCTCCAAGCCTTATACAGCGCTTTGAGGTGGCGCCACAGGCGCGCGTGATGCGTGTCTGCGCTGACATTCTAATAATTTGTATATCTCACCTCCGCTAATGCATGTTGTAAATTTCATGTTATTTGCATGCTTTCTTCAGGATGTTGCATTTACGGTGGCCAGCACAGTTTATATATATATCACTCATCTTTAAATAATTTAAACTTTATTGTAACATTTTAAAATTTTCCAATATGACCACCCGTTGACGCAAAAATCAGTCGAAAAAAACAAACAAAAAATATAGACCTCAGCGTTCCATATTGGATTATTCTCTTTCCTAAACTATTATATATATATATATATATATATATATATATATATATATATATATATTCAATCCCCTTAAACATTTCAATGATCTGTATTTTTATATTGTCCCCTCTTAAAGTGGATTACATATTTTTAAAAGGATATTTACAGATTTTTTTAATGTTAATACTATTGAATTCAGAATCAGAAGCATTCCATTTGACAATAAAAGCGATAGTATATAATATATAATTCTACGCTATGATATACATTCTCCATCCAAAGCAACTCTTTTATAATATCACAATGTAAAACAACCATGGTAATCCTTCCTCTTTGCATTATACGGAATACATTATAATATTGCATCATCCTTAATCTTTTACTGTTTGAAGTAACCAAAATATATTTACAATGTTGGCAAGCTTAAGTCTTCATCAGTCTTTATAAAAGAAGGACTCCGATTTAGCAAGACCTTTCCCCTCGTTCAATTTTCATTTGGATGAAGTAATAGAACAAGGAAATAAACGATGGATTAACGATATACAGGACAAGAAGAATTATTTAGAACAGTTGTAATTTGTTTTCTGTGTTTTGCTTAAACCTTGAATATTCAGATTAAAATACATTGTAATTCTCAAACGTTTTTTGTTTTTGTTTTTTTTTATCTTTTGTATCAAACAACGAAAGAAGTATTCTTTCTAAACATTGTGGATTTAAAAAAGATAGATATGAATAATCAATCATTTTCTTGTAGAAAGAAGACTAATAAAATTTGGAAAATTTCTTAGGGTAACATTATCAGTAAAAAAGAATATTCAGAGTAAAAATCATTTTTGAATTATATTTTACATTCCTAAGAGACACGTAAATATTATTACTTATCATGCATTTTATCTCATATTTTACATATTTAACTTAAAACACTTGTGACGAATCTATACGCGTCCTCTCACAAACCCTCTTGGGGAATCTTTAGGCTAGCATTCGTGTTTAATTCACAGCCATCCCTTTTAAGAAGAAACCGTAATTTTCAGATTAGTTCCACTATATAAAGATTTTTGTGATTCTAGATAAGGAGGTAGGAAACAGCTACATTCGCTACGAAGGTAAGATTGAAGAAGGTTTACTGTCGCATGTAAAGATTAAGAGTGGTGTTTTGCCACTGTGTTTAATTAGTAGATTTAAGGTTTGGAATCAACGAAAGATGCGTTGAGTTAAATAAGTTGATTCCGCATAGTTACTAAATAATTATTGCTTTCTCCGTGCTACTCATTTGACATTCACTTCGTGAATAGATTGTTGTTGGTTAGTTTGTTTAACTAAATAAATAATTGTGTAAATGGAATTCTCCGGTTCTGATTTCATTCCTCCCACACACTTAGGTAGGCAAAACAGTGAAAGAGAAACTTCGGGTGCAAGTTGCTCACATACTTATTCCGAAATAAATCTATTTTATCGCTTGCGAAGGAAACATTGAATTTATACTTAGATTGGCTTCTTTATTTAATTTATTATTTTAGCATTGGAGTAAAAAATTGAACTTGAACAATGGAAAAATAAAATTTTTGGAATAAGTTAGCAAAAAACATTTTGAATTTATTATATAGGTAAACTACACTTTTAGTCAAGTGTTGTATTTATGTACATCGTTAGTTGAAACGAATTGGAGTAAGATACTCTAAATTTTGATAAAAGCATCTTGTTATTTTAAATTGCTGAATATATAAAGACGTACTGAGACGAAAAATTATGAATATAAAATTAAAGATGTAAAGTAAATGCTGTCCTCTTTTTTGCAAGTTAGAATAAACGGTTAAACTGTGAATGCAATAAAATGGTCCCGTTTTAATATTACACTAAAAGAATAAAGATAACTTTTTTATTGGATAAATATGTTACATATATGACATTCAAATAAAAAAAGAAGTGTCTCAATTATATGTTATAGAAATACCTTTCTTGTGTCATTTCATTTAAATACAAATGAAAATTTAGTAAACGTGATATATTTCTCCAAAAGTTGGCAAAGTTTCAGTAATTCTAAAGTAATTTTAAAAAGACTCGATTTAGAAAATTATACCTTTTAAAATCGAATTGAATAGTTGTTCGAACCAACAAAGTTTCTTCAACTTCAATTTCGTGTTTAAAAAATACTGTGAAGTAAACTGATTTTGCTGTGATAGAAAATTTTCGTTTTTTTTTTTTTTTTTTTCTGCCTTTGAAATAAAAAAAAGTATCTATTTAAAGCGTTGACATCCTGTGGAAGTCTTTTTAAAACATCTGTAAACTTGTTTTCGTTACTCACAATATTTTTCTGTCGTGAAAAGAATTTATAGTTAGTTTATAGAATTTTAAAGATTAATTTCTGGTAATTTCTCTTACATTACTCTTTTATTTTCAAACAGTGTTTAGAGTATTTGAAAAAAAGAACCACTGAGAGTTTTAACTGCTTAAGATTAAAATCTCTTAGAAATTTGAATTGCTTTTAAAGGAACTTATTTACGCTACAATGTTACAATTTTACACATGTTACAATTTTTTTTCATATATTTTCCCCTAAGATAAAAAACTATGTACAAAACCATCCATTTATTTACTTTCCAAAAGAGAAAGATAATTATAATATTAAATATACTAAAAAATACTTGTTCTTTTTTTTAATAATCACATATCTCTTAGCTCCATTTTTTCAGCTTTTTAATATGACTTATTCATATGAAAACTAAGATATAAGTGAACCCCGATATTGATACAAAAATACAAAAAACCATCTATTTAAAACAAAGCAAATAATTTTTTATCATAAGAAAAATAATACTGAAGTTTAATAATTAATTACAAATTTGATTTGATAAAGTAATGTTTACTTTGTTACTCTTTTTTTAAGTTCATTTTTAATTGCATTGCATCTTTAGGGTAAACACAGTATAAAGGATATTAAATATCTTTAAATTATTAAAATTGTAGATATACATATTTTTTTAAAAACAAAGCAATGAATGAAAAAAGAACAATAAATGTTTCGAATTACTAAAAATAAAATTAAAATAAATATGTTTAATGTATTAATTTTGACTTATTTGTGTATTAGTTTGTTTTCAATAAATTTTGTAAGCAAAATTTGCAGTTTACTGTGCTTTATCTCATTTTAAAAGGAATTGATTTTAGAGCAGATGAATTAAACTAATTTCAGTTGCAACCGTACTATGTACAATTGCTAGAGTTTAAATGTAAAACAAAAATTAAAAGTAAATAATATACATTGAAAATAGTTTCTTACCTAATTCAATTAATAATGAAATTTGTAATAACTGCATTTTAATATTTCATGGATAAAACAATTATTATTCAATTAACTATAGTAAACGTGATATATTAAGGTGTAAATTGAAAATATTATTTATATATTAATTTCTTTAAGCTTCATTAGATTTATGTTGAAATAGGACATGATTACCATAGTTTGAAATTGTTTTATAAAAACAGATCACGAATAGTTAGACGACTTAAAAGATGTTCTAAGTTATAAATTACATAAAAATTTTAATTAAGTTTGTTTTAAAATTGAAACATGTGGTGCTATAAATTTCTTATTTGAAAATAAAAATGATTTTCAGAGTTTAAACAGACTTACGCTGACTGAACGTTTGAAACAGTGATTTTAAAAAAGCATATAAATAAATATTATATATATATATATATATATTTAACGTTAGTTGAGTTATAATATTTATACAAAATTATTTTAAGAATACTATTACATGAGAGAATTTCTAAATGCCATTTTTTGACAAAAATTATGAATGATATATTTTAAAACATTCACCTTTCATGAAAAATGCATCGTTAATAATAATACTTTGCATATATAAAACTAGGATTCTCAGAGACTAAACAATATGGTCTGAACAATTCACTTTTATTTATGAGTTAGTACCAATTTAAATATAACTCGTTGTTCTTTTGTTACAATTTCTCGCGGACTGTGATTGTTAAAAATGAATAAATCCCCTTCTAAATTATAAAGTATATAAAGATATCCTGGCTTAGGTACGATTCAGAAGTTTTAGTTACACACACACATATATATATATAATATTGTGTGTCATTGTAGAAGAGTTTTCATAAAAGAAGAATGCTTTGAAAATGTGCCATTGTCTTTCATTTTTCACAAAAAAATATTGCATTTGAATAATTTATTCCTGCAATAATATTTTTTAAACACTTTTGTGTGCATATTCTAACTTAATTGACACTAAATATCAAAAACATTTTTTATTTGCATGCTTCTTTAAAATCACTTTCTTAATCGTAGTCATTCATCTTAAAAAAATTATAAATGTATCGAGTTTCAAATTTAATTAGTTTCCATTTCACTTTATGTAAACAGAATTCACCCGAGTAATACTCGTACATTCTGACTTAAACAAAACACCAAAAAATATTCTGTATTAGACAGTCTGTATTAGTGTAAGTAATAAAGCCTTTCTCATTTCTTTAAAATAATTTTTGTCCTATTAGATTATTTCTTTTAGTATTAATGAAGTACTGTAAGAATTAATGAAAATTATTCCATTGCCGAGGCGAATATTTCGTGCAGTTACATCAGACTTTTAAAGACCACGAAAACTCCTATTAATCTTTCGTTTACTCTGTTCAGTTGGGGAAAATGAAGATGGCAACAGAAATGACTTGACATAACACATTTTTCTACAGGGAACAGTTGATTAAACACGTCACCGTCAAATGGGAGCTATTTATTAAGGCCCGGTACCTTGCTCTGGGTAATTATGCCTAATTATGATGAAAGTTTATGGAAGGGGAATACCGGTTTTTAGTAAAGACACTTGCTCGTTAGATAATTGAAGCCTCTAATGGAATTCTGTATAATGAAAAATTCAGCTTGTTATATCATGTTTTATGTTATAATAATAAAAAATTATTTTTGTTTATTATGAACTGCTAATTTTAGAACAAAATTATTAATCTTTAATAATGAAACATTACAAATTAATTCGTGTAATAAAAGAAATGATGACTTTCTACGAAATATAATAATAATTATATGCTAGTAAGAATTTATTTTCGATTCTTGACTATTTTTTGTACTACAGTGGTACTTCGACATACGAGTTTAATTCGTTCCGCAACCTTGCTCGTATCTTGAATTACTCGTATCTCGAAGCAAATTTACCCATACAAAACAATTGAACTACCATTAATCCGTTCCAACCTCCAAAATGTCACCCCAGTTATTTTTGTTACGTGGTTTTGAATAATAAAAACGTATTTATAAATATCAAATATTTATTGCACAAAAACAAAAAAGAGAATGTAAAGAAATAAATTAGATATCCTCACTGGTCTTTGCCTTTTTCGCTACATTTTTCTCGCTTTCACCTGTAGGCCGTTTAGAAAAAAACATGTCCAAGGAGGTTTGTTTCTTCCTCCCTCTCAGAATGTTCCGGAAATGAGTTATATCATGGACGTACTACGGCCATACTGCCTCGACAAGTCAACAACTCGAACACCTTGCTCATGTTTTTCTATAATTTCACGTTTTAATTCAATACTCATCATCTTTTTCTTAGCACTTGACTTTTTACAAACTTTCTTCCGATCCATGGTTATAAAAATAAATGAACTACAACTGTAAATGTAAACGCAACACAAAACGCAAACACAACTACACAACTTATCACAGCGGAAGCACGCTGCTAACTGATCGTGATGGCGCGACTGCGTGTTACTACCGAACCGAACCGAACCGGACTCGTATCTCGAATTTCGCTCGTAACTAAAAGCAAAAAATCACTTGCTCGTCGGCTCGTATCTCGAAAAACTCGTATGTTGGGGCACTCGTATGTCGAGGTACCACTGTACTTGTATACATATATAATATATACATATATGTGTTTGTATATATATATATATATACGTGTGTGTGTGAGTGTGTGTATAAGTAAATTAGATCTAAGACAAAATCCCATATTTTGACGTTTAACTTTTATTTTCCGTGCTATCTTCTAGTCTTAAATTAAACACCAAACTTTTTCTCAGAAAACATATTCCAAAAACAACACTCGTGATCCTATCTCATTAAGTTTTATAGCCTCCATATGTCACCCTTGACTTTCAAATCGAAAACATAAACAAAAAATTAATATTTAATAGTTCTGGACATAAGTATTCAGTTGAATTAAAATCTCTTCTTTGCGTTTATTTTCTCTCAGTGAAAGACATGTCGATAGCTCGCTGAAGAAAACTATTTTTACAAAAGTTTGATGTTATTTTGAAACATCACACACGCACACACAGACACACATACAGAGACACACACACACATATATATATATACAATAAACTAGCTTAAGTCCGCTGACATCCAAATAATTTATGAGTGACTAGAGGTATAGTCATAAAAGTGAATCTAGGTACAGTAAAGTTATCAAGTTCTACACAAAAAACCCTACTTACAGAGCCACCAAGTGGATAAATTTGAAATAAGTGTTCTTATTTCAAAGCAGTAGGGATGATACAAAAAAAGATTAATCATAAAGTGGTTCAGAATCATCGACTTAGTAAAAAAGACATATTCTGAAAAGTAACGTTTAAAATAGGAGGCATAAAATGCAAATTTATTATTCCGACATCTGTGCAGAAATTGATGGCAGGGAACGATCCGAGACGCTGTCACTGGTGTATATTTATTATAAAGCGCTTGGAGTTCCGCTCAACGTTTCTTGCCAATACCAAATGGATGGTTGAGGCAGTCTTTGCGTATAATACTATTCACAATAAGCATATCATCCATTTCTGGTTGCTGAATAATCCTAGATGGGTTGGTGAGGTTCGGCATCAAGTTCACTGGTCGCTAATTTCGACCGATTGGATAGATATTTGAAAAGGCACGTTAACGAGGTACCGATACTTGTAATTACTTTAAGACGTACTATCCGATTTTCTAGATGGTTTTGAAAATTGGATGACCTCTGGAATGTATGGTTCTATCATGATGGTACCCCACCTCAGAAGGTATCAAGTGTCCCTCATTCATTCGAGATATATTGCATCAGCAACTTATTTGGGTTTGGAAGTCGTGTTGAATGGCCTGAATGTTCTTCTGACTTGGACCCATTGGACAATATAATGAGTGTATGATACCTCTTCATCTACACTGCAGGAACTTATAAATCTTTTTTGAATGCTTGTACCAGCTGAAACGTACGTACCATATTGAAAAATTGCAGTGGTAAATGTAAACCCGTATACAGATGTGCATTTTTGCTAAAAACACTATTTTGAGCATGACAGATACGTGAGCTTCATTTCCGGAAAGTACTGTTTTGTTCAATGCAGTCAAACACATTTGTGTCTTGTGTTTTTTACTTATGTAGAAGTTGTTTTTTTGTGTGTGTGTGTAGCGAGTGGCCACTTTACAATATCTAAAACCCAATTTTATGACTATAGCTCTTATAATTGGGGTGACAATGAATTTAGTGGGAACACTGTATATATATATATATATATATATATATATATATATATATATATATAAAACCCTTTACCCGTTTATTTCACTGGGTATTTACGTGATGCTGTATACTCATGTACTGCTTTAAAGGTATTGATATTTTCACAAGAAGCTTTTGAATGTATTAAAACTAATTTTTATAGATGCCGTCTCTTTATTTAAAAATGACAGGAGTTGACTTTCTAAGATAAACGTTTAGTTATATCATAAGTCCCTTAATCCCCTCCCTCAGAGTCGACTTCCATAAAAAAAAACATTTTAACGTACCTGGTATTTACATGTAAAACTCAAAGTTTCAAGTTTTTAAAGTCTAAGAAATTATAAATGGGAATTTTATCTATAAAGCATTCGCAATTCTCTTTGGGAGTAAATTTCCATCAAACCCGTTCGTAACGGATCACTACTTAAAAAAAGAAACATGCTTACCAAATTTCATGTATATAAGTTAAAAATTTCCAAAACTAAGTAACTATAAGCTGTATAGATCGATTACACCTCTAAACATTTGTGTGATTAAAAAATAATAAAAATAAAACAATGAACTTCAGTTTTAATTAAGATAGCACCACAAAACTGTGTTAAAATTATGTTCATAATTATGTGATTTATGCCCTTAAATTATTTTGAAATTCGACAGTAATGTTAGAAGAAGCAAATTATTTTCGACTTATCTTGTTAAATCATGTTATAGATTCTGTTTCTTCTATTGAAAGATATATTTATGGTATACATATTTTTCAAACTAATATTTATTCCATATTACAATTAATGAGAGAGAGAAAGAATTATACTAAAAATAAGAGGACTGTAGAATTCGAATATATATTTTTAAAATATAATGACAGATATTACAAATATATTTAAATGACTTCCCAAATAATTTTGCCTTCCAGAGAGAATCATTTTAAAAATTGAAACTAAATTCTGTTGAAAATAAAAATTAGGAAAAAAAAGTACTTTTCTAAAAATAGAACATTATTCCTCCCAGTTCCTCTTGCATCGTTTTCTCTGCATGAAAGACCTGAGTTGGGCAATATCGTTACTTATTCTTGAATGGTAATTAATAAAATTAATTCCCCTTGAAATTAGTGTGAAGTTTAGTTTGCGCTCAACCTTGCTTCTGGTTCAGGGATTAAAACTTTCCACAGCAAATCTTTTTTAAAAAAATGAATTTGTCTTTAATCTAATGTTTTCATTTCTTTTGAAGTTGTTGTTTTTATGAATTGTTTTAAGAAACATACATTTTGTATTTCATTATATACTGATCAAAATTAAGTAATGGTTTCATAAACATTTATAAATCCCTCATGCACCACAAAGTATGAAACACACATTACAGAAGTACGTTTGACACTTCAGAAGTAAACACACAGTACGCATACAGGAGTATTAAACACACATTACAAAGTAAAGGAAAAATAATTTTAAGGTTTTGAAAGATTAAAAATATTTTTAATAAATTTACAAATGTTTTCAAAAGCACTTCTTTTGGAAATAAGTTAGGGAAAATTTAGAGACCAATTTATATTAATGCCCTTGATAGCCAGTCTTAGGATATTTCTTTCTGACAAACTTGAAAAACAGAAGGAGCAGATGTACTACATTTTCCTAGCCACCAATATTACAACCGTCGGAAGATGACAGAACGAAGTTAAATTTGTTCAAATAGCTTTTAAAATTACAATGAACAGTGAGAAATCGGGTTCATTGACAATTAATATAAAAATGAGGGTAACATTGTTTCTTATTAATGGTTGGAAAAAATATTTATGTTACGCTCTCTTTATTTGAAATAAGATATTCTTGGTTCCAAGACTTGACCATTTTTTCTTCTACTTGTAAAAGATTTAGCAACATTAATGGCAATGCCAATTTTGTGATTTGGGGCAGCCTTTGGAAACTGATCGGCCTTCTCGTTTCCAAAAAAGCTTAAGTGCCCACCAATACATGCAAAAACTATAGCCATTTTTTTTTATCTTTTAGGCTTTTAAGTCACTTTTGATTCTCGGGGGTTATATTATTGGGGGGTGGAAACATTTTCCAGAAATTTCCCAAGGATAAAAGGGGTTTGGTACAAATGTTTTTTCTGAGATGATACTTTTTTGGGCCCATTTGGGTGACGGGCCCTCACGCGTTTTTTTAAATTCAATGCCCTTTTGGGTTCTTTTGGGGGGGTGGCCAAACCCAACTTTTTTTCCAAACCAAAACCCAAGAAGTAAAAACGTGAATAAAAGATGCAAATTGGGAAAATTTTTAAATATCAGAAGTTTCAGAAAAGTTAGATGACAATTTGGGGAATTTTTTATAAACCAGAGATGTGATACGATTGTAAAGTGACGGCGAACAAAATTACCCCGAAGATAGGGGCCCTTGGGGTTAAAGGTGCATACCATTGACTGAGTAAAGAACCAACTCCTTTTTTGATTGGTTCATGTCAGATCAAGGTAGGATTGACTATTTGATATTAGACGTGATATTTTTGGGAAAATGAGATTGGGGGTTAGATATTGATTTTAAGTGCCCCCTAATTCCCGTTATTTTGGGTATTACTTATATTGTGTGTTCTGTCATCGTAGTTTTCTCCCCGCATATATTATTATTATTTAACCCGGGTTAGAAGCTTAAGTTTGAAGGTCTTAAAAAAGACAAATTAAGACCCAATGGAATCTTGTAGTTTTTTCACAAATCCTACACTTCTACCCTCACGCAGATATAAAAGGGAAAGGGGGCACCAAGGGGGCAATTTCACACAAATTTCCTATTCGGAAAAAAGTTTGAAAATAAAAGTTGTTTCAAAACTATGCATTCATTACAAATTTTAAAATTAAAAACTTGGATTCAATACCCCCCCAAATGCAACAAATGCAAAAAGAAACCCCCTTGCCCGTTTTTCTGAAAGGGTAAAACCAAATAACGGGGAAAAATTTCCCTTTATAGTGGTTTTTAAAACAACTTTTTTTTTTTATTACATAGCACTTGCTTTAAGATAATTATAAAGCCTAAGGTTAAGTAAAAATTTTTTTAAGGGGGTTATGTTTAAAAAGAATATATAAAAATTTGATGATATCAAAACGATACATAAAAATAACTTCATTCATTAGGAGGGGTTTTAAAGTGTTTGGTTTTTGGGTTCCCATTTTTTCTACCATGGTTGAGTTTTCATGGTACGTATTTTTCTTATACCTTCCAATAGTTTTAAGTTTGACGTTGTTTTTATTTTAATAATTACTGATATGTATTTATCAATTTTGTTAACCTTTTTATGTCAGTATAACTATATTTCTTAATAAGAAAAAAAAGGTAGTAAACTACTTTTTATCATACCAGTTCTTTCCACAAAAATTTTCATTAAAAATATAAAAAAACTTTTTTTAAAATTTTTGGGTGGTTTTTTTGAGAACTTTTCTCAATAGGTGAATCTGAAGGCTGCTTGCTTTTTAAAATTTTTTAAAATGTTTTTTCTATTTTATGAGGGCAATATAACTTCAAAGAAACTGGCCCCCATAGACAAATCAAAACTAATTTTTTGGTTTTCTCTTCTGTACCGGGGAAACCCCTATTTTGGGGGAAAGACAAATGCTAAGCAAGAAAAAAATTTAAAGTTGACCATTTGAGATTTTTCATTTTTTAAAAATTTTTACATTTTCCCTTTTTAAAAATACCTTAATTTAATTTCTAGGGGAAACCCGGGAAATACTTAAAAAACCCATTTTTTTAAAAAATCGTTGAAACTGGGACATGTACATTTTTTATTAAAGGAAAAAAGTAAAAAAATTAAACCCCCGGGGGTTTTTCCTTTAAAAAAGTTTAACGTCTGATTAAAAAAAACCCTGTATATTTTTTTTTTGGGCCCTTTTTTTTTGGTTTGGCCGCTTTAAATCAAAATGAAATTTTTTTCGATGTTTTTCAAGAAACTACGTTCAGGGGTATGAAAATTTCGGAAATTTTAATGTGGAATATATATAAAATAAGCTTTTGTAAAAAAAAAATTTTTTTTTATAATTTTTTATGTAAAAAAATAGGTCAAATTTCGCAAAAGTTTGATAAAATATTTAAAATTTTTAAAAAAAATTTAAAAAACAAAATCTCATTTAAAAATAATGAGAAAAGGGGTTTTTTTAATTGAAAAAAAATTTTAAGCTAAAATTTTCAAAATTTGAGAAAAAGGGACAGAAAACAGCCAATTTTAACATTGCCGTATATATATAAAAGGGTTTTAAACCCAAACACTTTTATTTTTATATAATGTATTTGTTAATAAATAACATTTTCTTTCTGATTTTTCTTTTTCGAATTTTTAATGGCCAGTAAAAAGTATAAAATTTAACGTGAATGAATAAGGTTTTTTTTATACATATAACTGTTTCTCTTAATTAAAACAAGTTTCCCCCAAAAAAATTTTTTTTCATTTAAAAATTTTAAATTTAAACTCACAGTTATATTGGTTTATGAAAAAAAAAGTAATAAAGGAAAAAAATGACAATTATAGCAAATGAAAAACAAGAAAATATAATAGCACTTAAGCAAGGCATAATAAATTTGTATTTTTAAATTTTCTGTTACTTTCCACACTTTTAAAATTCAAACTTTAATACTCAAAAACTACTTATGCATACAATATATAGAACAATGGACCTAGATGACATACAGAATAAAGAAAAATAGATGAATGTGTTATAAAATATATATAAAAAAAATTGTTCCCTGTATTAATAAATATAAACAAACGCATTGACTAAGCTATGTTGCAATATGTTGTACATAGCTTCAAATATACAGCTTTAAATATAGTACACATAAATATAAGCAGAAATGTGCTTTTAAAATTGACCATATAAGCAAAAGAATGGTAATAGAGTTCAGTAGCAAAAAATTGGGACTTCTGAACTGGTAAGAATTTCGTATAAATTAATACGATCTGGATTTATTTTGTTTTAGAAATATGTTTAATTATTATAAGTAGCAAATATAATTAAGCTTTACAGAAATTTAATAAAAAATACGTTTTAATACCTATTGCGTAATTTATAATATTTCACTTACTACGTACATTATTTAGCAGTACTTATGTTTTTACTAACGGCATGCTTGGTATAGTAAAAGCATTTTAATACAAATTTTACTTAATTAACTGAAAAAAAGTATTTTTAATTTAGTTTACACAAATTAATGTCTGATCCATCATCCAGTATCACAATACAGTTTCGAAAAAAAGTAATCCTCTTAGAAAATTATTACTCATGTAGCTATTAATTTCGCTTATAGTTAATAAAAAAAGAGTTTGTCTCTTGTGCGGTTGGAATTTGTAAGACGTTTGAGAACCCACAAATATTTAAAATAATGTCCTGTAACATGAATTCAACGTTAAATACTCAAAAAAGTTCTCAATTCGTTTTTTGTAAGTTTGTTTTACCTTTAATCTGCAAACTCAAAACAATTCACTTAATTAAATTGGTTAAGAATTTAGATAAAATTTCTTCCAAGGAAATATAATTTATATCAACCGATGTGATAAAAATGAATTCATGTTAATCAAAGAAAATTCATTTGAAACATAAGAATTAATATTATTCATCTTGTGTTAATTTGATTTCGTAAAATATTTCTAATTTGATGTGTATGATTAATTGACTCATTTTTTATTAACTTTACACATAGAAGCAATAGGAGCATTCATGTCCATGCATCTACGCCCAAGCAAAATTTAATATTAACTTGCCATTGCAATAGCGTTGTGTGTTTTATTTATCGCTTAAGATACTTACTATATCTGAAATAAGATATCTCATTTATGATTTAAAATACACATTACTTATAATTTGCACTGCTGTGCTTTAACTTATTTTATAATTGAAAAAAGTAGTAAACACTCAATGGGAAGAAAAAGGCTTTTGAAGAAAATAATTATTTTAAATAATTTTTCTATTCCTTAAATATCATACCCATAAATCCGTGTTAACTTGCAGAAAAATATTGATTAAAGAGATGCATATGTGTAGAATTACTTTTATACTGACCATAGTGGCGCAACAGTCCATGAAGACCTTGGCTTAATGTGCCTATCTCAGTTTTCGCGGCCTTAGGCACTCGGGTGCATGTGCAAATGTTTCGGTCAATTGATCAGTCTGACTCGAAAAACCCCAATTGTTCAGTTCCCAAGCACGCTTGGTACTCATTTATCGACCCAGTGAAGGGAGAAAATGCTGAGTTGACCTTGCCCAGCTAGGGATTTGAACCCTGGGGATGTGAAAACACGCGATACACTACCTCTCAGCCAATGTATCATGTAAAAAAATTAATAATTATAATTTTTTAGCACTCTTTTAGCACAAAACTTAATTTATTGTGCTTCAAATAAAATAACCTTTTATGTACATCAAGGATATTATTATAGATACAATGGTCACAATTCTTTTATTTCTCTCATTTTATCTGATTTCTTTTTAAAAACAATACCAATGATCTTGTAGAACATTGCATTAGTCATTTAAAGCTGTCTGTTCAGAATACTTTTGTAAAATATTTTTATAAATAAGGTATGGCACACATCGGTCTTTCATTGCCGGTCTTCAAATGAAATGCAATACCGTTATTTTTAACGCAATGTACCTTCATGCCTTTGAATGAAATAAAATATGAGTATTAGGAGGAGCGTGGTTGTTTGTTCTGTTTTTTATTTTTTTTTATTTCCCCCTATAAATAAAAATTACATTAAGGGATGAAACAGATTAGCCAAGACTATTTTCGTTAATAAATAGGAAAAGTAATACTTAAGATTTAAAAAATTTAAAATTCCTCAAGGCATTTTTTCCAAAAAAATTCCACCCCTAGAAGGCCTGCATCTCTGAGATGTTCCCCCCATCTTTTGTTTGAAGACGTTTCTTTTTTGGGAGATTTGACACTAAAAATATTTTACACTAAATAATATTTTAAAAAAAAATATGGAAGGGTTTTTTTAAAATTTTTTGAAAATTATATATATAAAAATAAAAAATAACAAAGTAACACCGGGCAATGTTTACATTTAAAAATGCCTTGTTGCAGTCTTCACAAATCACCTTATGATTCTCAAGAACCTGACCAGAGAAATCAGTACCTCTTTAACAAGTTCCTGGTAATGTTTCTTTATGTTTTTTTTTGTCTCGAATAGGGCTTTTTATATCAGATATTTCTTCAATACTAAGTCAAAATGAACGACGCATGTGTAAATGTTACACTCGAACCGTCTTTTCATAAGTTCTCTTTTAAAAGTTCGTGGTCTTGTTATTCAACATATGTGCGCAAGGATCAAAGGGATGTAGATTCCCATATGGATATTTTAGGAGTTTTTTCCAGCTACATTGATAATTTTATAATATCAAATAATTAATTTGATAATCTAAGCTCGCAGAATCTCTCAGATGTATATATTTCAACTCCCAGCAAAAAAGAAAAAAAATATTAAGGTATCCGACTACGTTCAGAACCTTGATTTTGAAAAAGCGTATAAATGGATAATATTTATGATATTTGGTGTCCCTTGGATTAGAAAAACGAAAATAAAAATTGTTTTAAGAATAGTAAAATTATTTACATTACAATATTTTGACAAAATGAGGCACAAGAATGACCCATTTTCAAAATATTCTCCTTTTTGTGAGAAAAATGCTTCTATTATAATATTTTGACCTGTGTATATAGTTCAGACCTCTGTATAGAGGCTCAACGCTAGAAGGTTTGGCGAAATATATGAATTAGAAATGCGGGTTTGCATCCATGTTTTGCGACAACAAAATTTAGAAATTTTAAGATAAAACGCCGATATTTATTTCAAATGGTTGTAACTCGGAAAATAATGTGAATTTTTCAAGAACCATAGTTGAGCCTCTGTACAGAGGTCTGAGCTATATACAGGCAAAATATTATTATAATACAAGATTTTTTCACAAAAGAAAAACATTTTGAAAAAAGTTTGTGCAAGTCTATTTTTGCCGAAATATTGTATTTAATGAAATTTTGTTTCTCACAAAATGTCCTTAAGTAATTTTATACATGCATTCTAGTAAGTGACACCAAATATCGTAGTGTATCCATTTATGCGCCTTTTAAAATCACGGTTCCGAACGTAGTCGGATACCTTAAAAAAAATGTACAAAATATTTGTTTCGAATTACTTTTGTATAAAACTGAAAACTACACTGTATCACAAGAGGAAAAACAGAATTAACCCCTTAACTGCCGCTGGCGTATATATGCGTGTCGCCGAATTGATGCATTGAGTGCCCCGAACGTATATAAACGTCCTGCCAAAATTCTCCTCTATACTTTGCGGTGTTATCAGTAAAACATCATCGTGTTTAAGAAAAAATTACTTATTTCAGAGAAACATTTGCTTATTTGTGTCTTTTCTAATCCCCTCAATACACCATATACACGGCCCTATATAAATAACGGTGGTTCTGGGTTAAAAATCGAGTAACTTTTAATCGACAGTTAAAGGGTTAACAAAATACCAGAAAGTCATAAAAACTCCAATTATTCGGAGCGCTACATCTATCAGATTCAATGGTCTCTCCCATCCGAAATATGAAGAAATCGTTTTTGTCCTTGACACTGAATTGTAGGGCAAGTGACGAAAGAAGGGGTTCAAATAACCGTGGGGACCCTTATCCAGAAACTATTTTACTATGCATCTGAGAGTTTTGCGTGCCTTCACGCTCGAATATATTTAAATACGTTAAAATACATTTTGTACTCATTCAGTAAATCAAAAACTTTCTGTAAATTATGTTCGAGCATGCAAATTGGCAGCCACTTGGCGGTAATTAAGCATATATAAGGTAAAACTGAAGTTTGAGTTTCAAAGTGAGTGTGTTGTATGACTAGACACGAGCGAGAGCGTTTAGCTACGGCGTCCATTACGGAGATCGGACAAACACATCGAGCGAACTGAGAATGATAGTAAACTTGGTGTTCTGTCAACAATTTCGTTTGGTTTTCTGAGTGAGCAACACATAGGGACCACTCCCTAACACTTTATTTACTTGAGTTTAAAAGAAATTTAGAACATTATTCATTTTTTTTCCTAATAATTTTGACATTTTTTTTTAGTATGTAAATCTGCGATAGTAGATAATGATAATTTTTAAAAAATATATAAAAGCTAATTTTTACTTATGCCGTCAACTGTGAAAGATATTGAGATGATTTCGTGTTTCTGTTAAAACTGTTTGGTTTCTTATTTAACAGTTAATTTATCAAAAATTATAATAAAGCTAAAATAGGGACAGTCATTGTAAGGAGAGACAAAAGTGACATTTGAAATTTCGTCTAATCTTTGGTCTTGGGGAACTACTTTAAGTTGCTTACCACAGGCCGAATACAAAATTCTTGAACTTATTTGTAGATTATTATTACATTATCCATTTATTTAATAGTTTTCGTCAGACGAGTAATGAAATTACAAATGAATAATATAGTAACACTAATATGGATGTATTAAAGATATCTGTATTAGTCTTATTATTATTCCTTTCGAAATTACTCAGAAACAATAAACTTGACGAATATTTTTTTTTAACATGCACATTAAAAGAAATAAAACATACGTCTCCACTTGATATCATTTTAATAATCGAAATCTCTGAATTTTCAACAGAGCATCAAATAGACTAAAAATTCATTCAAAATTATATTATTAAAAAATAGGTCAATTCACAATAGAAATGTATTCTAAAGGTGCTGTGAAAGAATTACAATTTTCAGAAATAAAAGTATTAAGAATAATTTTATAAATTTGAATTACTTTTCAATGAACTTTTAAAAAGGAAGTAAATTGGACAAATATCCATTAACGTTTTTCATTGGAATATTATCACTCTTTCACTTTCTAATATTGATCTTCAGTATTCTGAATTCGATATGATACTCTAAAGAAAATTTGACAAATCAAAATTTTGCATTACTTTAGAAATGAAGGTCGTAGCATCAGTTATTATCGAAATAAAGTTCTAATGAAATATGGGAGGGAAACGAAGATAACAGAAAAAAAAATGACAGAGATGAATTTTCTTCTAATTGACGTCAATTCTTTGTGCGATAAAAATGACAATCCAAAATGATCATTACCCTTTGTTTCCTTGAGACATATGACAATTTCTTAATAATGTCGTGTCAAAAATATTCCACCCTTAAGTTTCTTTGGGGAATAAAAATCAATAAACGTTCTGTAATCTACTGCTAAACATAAAAGTATTTTTCTTAACATTTATTAATCTACAGTTACTGAGTTTTAGCTGTTTACAAGATTTTAAATGATGTTGCTTCTAAATCCTCTTTTTATCACAGTTACATATGTTAAAATTTCGTAGGGGGTTTATTTTGTTGAGTCTATCTGGACAACTATTCCCTTGGTAGTATTTCTGGTTTTTAAAACAAAATATAAGACACTCAACTGAATGCCCAAAAATGGAAATTTTTTTATAGCCAGGTCTAACTTTATTTTCTAGTATAACAAAAACACGAATCGTTGTTATGTTTTAATTGCTGTAACAGAATATTCTTTGAAAAGTAAAATATAGTACACATACGCATCAGCATTAATAAAAATAAAATCTTTATTTTCTATTGTATACTTGAGTTTTTTTTTCTATTTTGTAAGCAATTAATTTTAATATGTATTTTTCTCGAAGTTTTATTCTAAAGATGCAGTTTTCTTGATTTTCATTTGCATGTAGCCAACGCTTTGTAATAGATTAAAAAAAGTTTAAAAATATGAAGAAACATTTTCGATAGCATATTTTCAAGAACCTGGAAAGAAGAAAAATATTTGGAAATGTTTATAAACGCGAAATAAAATGTTCACCTGACTACAAAAATATCTCTCAAATACTTTTACCAATATATAATATAATTTCAACAAATTGTAATTAAAATAATTAATACCGGGTGTCCATAATTAAACTTGATATTTCCAAGCTTTCTATAGCAAAACCTATAAAGGGGAATCACGTGAACATTGGGTAATGACAGAATGAAATGATCGGAATTTTATTAAGGGAAAAAAAACGAGTTTTAAAAACCACCCTTAGGGGGTGTATCATAGCTTTATTGAGAGCATATAAATAGTCTACAAAATTTTTTAAAAAAACATGCTCGATATGTTGTCCACCATTGTCTTCTTTCATCTGGAAGTGACTGGCAATGTTATGTGATACAACAATGGAGTTTGTGCGAAGTGGTACTACTCCACACATCACCCGTTGTATGAAACAAGTACTTCACCAGTATTTCGGTGACGACTGAAACATCAGCCGGCATTATCCTACAGCTTGACCTCCTAGATATTCCAACTTGTATCCTTGCAATTCTTGTTTGTGGGGAATGCCTCAAAGTCCTTGTCTACAGTGATCACATCACATTCTTATCCGACCTTAAGGTATCCGACTACGTTTGGAACCGGGATTTTAAAAAAAATGCATAAATGAATAATTTTCATGATATTTAGTGTCACTTAGATTAAAATACACGTATAAAATTGTTTTAAGGACATTTTGACTAAAAGACATATTTAAATACAATATTTCGGCAAAAATTAATTTAAAATAACTTTTTTTCAAAATGTTCTCCTTTTGTGAAAAATGCTTCTATTATAATAATATTTTGCTTGTATATAGCTCAGACCTCTGTACAGATAATCAACTATGGATTTTGAAAATATCACATTATTTTCAGAGTTACAACTCATTGAAATAATTATCGGCGTTTTTTTATTAAGATTTCTCCCCTCTGTTGTCGAAAAACAGGGATAAACCTACTTCTAAGTAATATATTTCAAAACTTCTAGTTGAGCCTCTATTCAGATGTCAGAGCTATATACAGGCAAAAGCACATTATTACTGTAGCCCTCTAAAAAAATATTTGAAATGGGTCATTCTCAAGTTTTGCATTTTTGTCCAAATATTGTACTTAAATAGTTTTATTGTAATACTATTCTTAAAGCAATTTTATGTTAAATCTAAGTCACACTAAATATGATAAACCAACTCCATTTATATGCTTTGGAAATCACGGTTCCGAGCATTCGATCCCAAGAATGTTAGGTGGGTAACATTCCCCATTTCGTATTGCTTTCAACAGTCGAGCATACGATTTTACTTTTCCAAATAGTAGCAGATAATCATGGACAACATATTGACCATGTTTTGTAAACTTTTGTAGATTATTTATATGTTCTCAATAAAACTATTATACGCCAAGAGGGAGGGTTTGAAACTCATTGTTTTATTTTTTCCCTGGATAAAATTCCCATCATTTCATTTTGGTATTACCTAATTTTCATGCTGTTCCACTGCACAGTTTTTATTATAGACTTCTCGCAAATTTCAAGTTTTTTTACGGACACCCGTTACTTAAGATTTTTAAACGTTAGTATTTGTGCGAGAAATAATACACGGTAGATGAACCACCAAGTACAAGTTTAAACTTTTAAATGGTGTACGAGATTTAAATATAAATACAGGATTATATTTGCACAGCCAAAAACCGTGTATATGGTATTACCATGAGATGAAAGATTTTCGCAAAACCAGAAATGGCTTTCGAAATAAGCGTGAGGAAATGTTAAAATTCATTTAATTTTACGTTCGCTTGGCTGGCCAATTCAACACATTGAGCATGGCACCGCGGTGTTCTAAGAGATAAAACTGTGTTGCTTGATGTTTTTCGCATGACCAGCTCGGCGTACTTGCGGGTGGGATGGATTATACCGTATCCTGTGCATTTGCGTGGTAAATCAAATCAACCGTTCCTGTGTAATTGGAAATTTCATGGCGCGTTGCTGTTTTTATCATCTCTTCTGTAATAGTTTGCGTCTCTTTCGAAACCAAATTGATAGTCTTCGAGCTTTTTAATAATTCCTTTGAAAGCATCGAGCGATAAAGCCTCTAAACACTTACTTGCCCATGTAGTTTCTGCTTAACTGGATATACTTCGAGGAGATACTACAACACCAACCTAGTTACCGTGACGGTGTGCGTGTGCCAGCAGAGTTGACTTCAGGTTTGGACTGGGAATGTTGCCATGTATAAAGGAGAGGTGAAACTGGTGGTAAAATTTTGTAAAAGCAGAGGACTGGGTGTTTCCGGGACATGTTATTTCCAAATGTATAATAATAGGCTAATGGTAGCTAGGAATTCATTATTTTTTTCATAGCTGTATTTAATGAAACAGCTTATTAAAGAGTAATAATAAGTTTTGTAGAAAATTACCTAAATATTGCTATAAATATCTTTAAAAAAATGTTAAGTAAAAATGCTATCGAGGAAAATTGAAAAAGCTAATTCAACACATTAAGCAAACCATTTTTAAAACTTATAACTCAAAAGCATTTCCTGAGAGTTTCAATAAGTTTTAGTTTAATTGTAAACATTATTACGATAATTAAATGAATTCTAACATTTAAAAAAAAGAATGATAAAAAATAAGGGTAAAATACAGGAGATTTTCAGAATATCTTAATGAAAACATTTATTTTTGGGGTCATTTGGTATAACTATATTAGTAAGGCTATAATTAGTGATTCGTTCAAAAAATTTTAGTAAGTTCTTTTGATACTATTTTGAGCTTTTTAAGGTTGTCCCATTGTTTGAAGATTATTCAACCTAATCTCACTCTTGTATGACTACAGTCAAACAAATAAAATTTCTTTTAAACACAAAACACTAAAAATAATTTCATTATTTTTGAAATTTTAATATTAAACCTTCACTTTGATTAGTTTGAGCTTATAAAAGTTTTAACACTCGGCACTACGCTTTTGAATACTACATTGCAAATATTTTGAAAAGATTTTAATAATCTCATTTTAATTGATAAATCTACCTTAATCTTAAGAAATAAAAATATGCAAGCACACTTTTAGCGATTATTTATTTGTATGCACAGAGTAAATAAAAACTCATAAAAGCTATAGGTTTTAAACGTATTCCGGAAATCAAATAAAAGAAAAAAAAAAGAGTTTAACATTTAAAAGAACAAAATCATCTCACTGAACTATGCTTGAGCTATTTTATTGTTATACACTTATGTCTCTCTTGTAATAAAATGAAAAACTAGCTATCACTCGTAGTATTTGAAGGATTCAGTAACAAAAAAAAATCAAATAAAAACTGAACGTTGAATATCTAAAAAGAGCTACAATTTCATATGCGTCAACACAAATTGAAAATTTGCCCATTAAGACATTCGAAATAAACAAAACCTTACTTTTCAAAGGTAGCTTCAAATCATAAAAATAATTAGAAATACAAATAAATAATCTAATAATTTTTAGATAGAAAGAAATGCCTTCTTTCAAGAATTCATAATAAATTTCACAGGTATTCAGAAAATGTTCTCATTAATCCAGCAACAGCAACCTCTACAGCCTTATATTGAAATGGATACAGCTTACAATATTGTACAGTTTTAATTTATTATTATAAAACTTCACCACAACATTCCATCATGCATTAATAGGGTAATCAACAGCTAGTTGAATAATTGTGTTATAACACTACTCTATTCTATCATATATACCAGCTAATCCCAGAAACAAATCTCTAACTGGAATTATTTTCTTAGCACTACAATAACAAGTAATTCAGAGAGAGAGTATCCCCACATACTCTGTCTCACGAGAACAATCTGGTAGTTTCCGATCACAAACATAAGCCCAAAACAGTGAAATATATGAATAACATTTTATACCTAACATGTGTTATTGAATTTCACTATGTTAAAGCTAAATGAAAATTCTGTGTAATTTACGATTGGGCAAACATTTGTCATTCATTTTAATTCTACCGTAGAAATAACACAATGTATAGTGAACCAAGCATCATTTTCTAAAACTAACGTTATTATAGAATCACATTAGTATATACTAGAAGATAAATTTCGTAGCTTTGAAATAAATGTACAGCAGTGAAATATTAGCATCTCAATTTACTAATACCACCGTGCCATAATATAAGACAGGGGTTGGCAACTTATAGTACGAGTGGCATGGGGCATGAGCTTCAAATTTCAGTATCAATCTGCACTACTCCACAAATTTGTCAATTTTCGAGTGGTTGGAAGTTGATAAATTTGTTATGGACCTTCTTGAAAAACATCTTCAGATTTATGGACATTTAAAGAATTTCGAAAAAGTCCGAAAAATAACTCTAAAGTTAAATTTACAACTATTTTGTAAATTATAGAATATCATTGATGGAGAGATTTAATGGTTTGAAGAGAGAAAGTTACGGCTTTCCGCTTTTTGTTCTACATATCTAAGTAAAATAAAAAGTATATCGTATCCGTAAAAGAAATTGTTTAACAATGGAATACTCAAAATAGTGTCAAATTGAAAGTCAAATGACCCTTGTTTTGCAATTTGAAAGTAGAACGGTGGAAAAACTAGGTTAGCATTAAATTTTTATTTAACCATAATGAAGGGAAATACTTATATTTTTATGTGTTGATTATTTTTTTTTTTTTAATAAACATTTTTACAAATACATAATGTGTGTGTAATTTAATTATTTTTTTTTTATTTTTGTTACAAAAATAGTGATATTTTATGTTGTTTATTTTATGTTGCAAAATCAATATACAACATCTGACAATAAAGTTTGGTTAATGAAGTGAGAACGGCCGGTTTGGTAACACTGGCAAACAAACGCTGCACATGCATAGTGGCAGGTATTAACCATCTGCCACCCCCACTGTTCAGTTGAGACTCATTTGCGCCCCGTGTAAGACTTTTTTAATAAGTGCTTGTTTAGTACTTTGGGTTTTACCTGAGAACAGGAAATTGAACGTACAAAAGATCAATTAAAAGTTTTGTTTGAAGCTTGGCAAAATAACAAACGACACTTATGCAATGCTAATATGCATTTATAAAGATCTATCTTTGTCCATGAAGTGTGTGTACGAGTGGTGTAAGCGTTTTCGAGAAGACCGGGACAGTGTTTCTGACAACCTCCGTACCAGAAGACTGGCGATCTCCGTCATTGACGAAAACATTGAGAAAGTTGGCGATCTCCGTCAGTGACGAAAACATTGAGAAAGTGGGGTGATTAATCACTAAAGATCGTCAGTTAACTACGTGCACGATAACTGATGAAATGTAGATTAACCGTGAATCCGTATGACCAATCGTTACCCAGAATTAAGGGATGAGAAAACGTGTTATCCATACTAATGATATTCCTAATATCCAAGGAAATATTGTCTTTTGAACTCAATCCTAAAAAAGTATTTCTTGCAAAGTTTCCAAGATTTGTGTAGCAGATCTCAGAGGTGCATAGTTTTGGAAGGTGTCTATTTCAGTGAGGTAAATTTCATTACTATTCCATCTATGTTAATCATACAGGACTATTCACCCAACTGTATTGTCAAAGCTTGTATAATAAAACTGTAAATATCTATATTACTGACCTCTATTCTTTAACTTTTCATTCATTATCATGACAATGAACTTGTTTCAAAAACAGCCTACTGGGTGGCAGGCTGAATCATGTTGGTAGATTGGTTTTGCATTCCACAGCCAAAAGGATGCCGATTTCTTCTATAAGATTTCAGACTCAGATGAATTTAACATTCAATTGATCTACTGAAAGTTGGTATATAGCAAAAACAACAAATGAACGTTTGAATCTTACTAGTCATAGAACTTTAGTATGGAGTACAGAGTATAGCCCTTTTAAAACGCGAGTTATTTTTATCTTACAATAATAAATTCTTTCGGTTATTAATACTATATGGACTAATATGACACTGGAAAAAGTAATGAAAAATCCCCATGTAACATAGACGGTACCCGCACGAGCATGCGGGCTGGGCTTCATCTGTGAAACAGGTCACCTATGAAACTTTATGAGTTGTACATTTTTAGCTCTAAGTTGATAGAAGAAACAATTTTAATTCAACTAAAATTGTTCCAAATAAGGAAATTATTGTTGTATAATTAACTATTTTATTAATTTATTATTTATTTACTTTGAAAATATTTTGTTTTGTTTTTGACAAATTTTTGACAAGTTTTTGGAGTGAAAACTGATGTTCTTCAGTTGATTTATAAGCTGGGAAGAGTACCTCACATGTCTCATGCATCGAGATCTTGGGGAAATTCTTTAAGTAAGAAAATTAATAGTAGACTTTTTAGAAGAACGCAACACAGGTTCTTACTTTGTGTCATTAAAGGATATAAAACAATTCGTTACGTAACAGTGTGTGCTACTTCTGCTATACTGTCTATCGGCTATTTTGAAAAATCTTGATGTTCGGGAAAACTATTTGAGTACCAGCCTTGGCACACTGGATGGGACGATTCCAGTTTCATTATTACCACACCTTTCATGTAGAAACCTATAAGTCCTGTGACTTTTAAAAAGAAAAACTTTTACAAAAAATGTAAAAATTAAAAAGGGTTTTTTCCATGTTTTACGACAAAAAAGGGAAATAAAAAAATTTTTAAAAAAAGCCCAATAAATTATTTAAAATTTTTTAAACCTTTTAAAAAATAATTAAAAAAATAAAATCTTTAACCTTTTTGGGGCAAATTTTGAGGAAATTTTTTTAAGAAAAATTTAAAAATTAAAGCCTTTTTCCCCATAAAAAAAAAAAGAAACATTTTTTTGGGAAAAAACAAGGTTTAATTCCCCTTTTAAAAATTTTTTTCCAAAAATTTTGATTTAAATTTTTTTTGGTCAAAAGTTTAAAAAAATTTAAAAAAATGCATTTTTCAAACCTAAGGAACCAAAAATATAAAAATTTCTTTTTTCCATTTTTTTGGAAAACTTTAAAAAAATTTTTTAAAAATGGGAAAAAAACATTCCTTTAATCTTGGGGGGGCCCCTGGTTTTAAAAGTTCTTTAAATTTTTAAAAAATTAAATTACCAAATTAAAAAAAGGGGAAGAAAAAAAATGGACAAAAAACCAATAATTTTTTATGGGGTTTTTTGGGAAACCCAAAAAGTAGCCAATATATGTATCTTTATACAAGTATAACAAAAGCAATAATTATCATAACAACTGATTTCTACCAATAAACGATGTCCTTTATAGTGTATGTTCAATACGTCAGCCATCATTAATCAACAGTACTTGAGCTGAGGGATAATGCTGAGAACAGCATTGTACAGCATATTTGTAGGTATTGTCAGAAACTAAAGTCGAATAATTTTAACATCCCTAATGAGGTCGGACACTCACCGTAGAATCATTTCAACCTCATATAACCCCACATTCAATAATTTCACGTACTATATTTTGGGGATCTGAGAGGCCAAACATTTACATGAGTCACAATTCCACGCAGCGTTACTGATGTTTTGCTCTCCAGCGCCATCTGTTAGACACTTTTTTACTTTTTGTGTTTCAATAAAATCCATATCATTTCAAATATGCATGCCAAATTTTATCTGACAAACAACATTGTATTTTTAATCATTCAAATTTCAAATTTTAACGGACTTTTGGGTAACATGGTTGGAAAGAAGATTTTCACAGTTATTATGCCTTAGAAAGATACCATCTGGGATTTGAATTTAACAAAATGTGGATTGGCATCACAGTAATGTATTACACATCACCGCATGCAAACACACAACAAAAAGTGGTCCAAAAATTATTTGATATTTTATATTAATTAAATTATTTATTTAAATTTTATATAAATTCACATTCATGTTTTTTATCATAAGTTTCAGCTTTTTAACTTATGTTATACTTTTTACCTTAACTCATCTTAAACAGTGAAGGCCAGTGGCTGAGTGGTAGTGTATTTCACTTCCACGCCATAGGTCCGGGTTTAAATCTAGGGCTATGTAAGGGCGGCTCAATAATTCATCTATCCAGTGGGTCGATGAAAGAATACCAAGCTGGGTTGGAAACTGGACACTGGGGGGTTTCATGTCAGACTGACTATTTGACTCAAATATCTGCACATGCACCTTAGCGTCTAAGGTCACGTAAGCTAAGATAGGTACATTAGGTCTTGGTGCTCATGGGCTATTGCACCACTGAGTTCAGTTAAGTTCATCTTAATCAGTATTCTAAAAAAAATCCTTTTAGGTTTCTGCACAAATAATAGTATAATTACATCTATATGTTTCCCTCCTTTAGAAATAGAAGTTAAAAACAAAATTATGACATCAAAGCAGATTATTTGTTTTTCCCCTTCATAAATATGTCTCTTCAAGCAAATAACATAGAATACAACTAATTTATTTTCACTACATCGGCGTGGAATTGTTATTAAGGAAATTTTAAGTAAAATGACTGCTTGTTTGAAAGATTCTTATCCAATTTTCACACTAAAAGACATTTAATTTTCTCAGTGAGATAATACAAATTTTCAACATATTCTACACATTTCATTTCCAATTTCACTCAGATATAATTGTGTTATATTGTAAGCCACCAGTTCTTTAAATACTTTTTCATCAATGTGGAAAAGGGAAATATTAAATTATTTTTAAATGAATTGAAGTTCACAGCTTTTCTCTTATAAGAAGTAAAAGCCTGATAATAAAATAAAATCAACGTTATATTTTGAAGGAGGAAACACTTTTCTCTTAAATCTGCATTTCTAAATTAATCACAGCTTACGAAAGTAACAAAAGATAAATAAAAGTTAAAAGTAATATCTTTTTAAACTTAATTAATAAAGCGATTAAATTCTCAACAATGAGTTTGTGGTTTTTCTTGCTTGTATAAAATATTTTCTGGTCTTCTGAACACAGGTTATGATTAGAAAAGAATTTTATTATGGAATTAATGGTCCATTACTTCAACTTTGAAACAGGATATTAATAAGTCATTTTTTAAGGAAGTAATTCTCTTTTTCCCTTTCAACAGCATCTTCTTTTTTTATCATTTGTTCAATTTTTAATTTTTTAATAAAACTTATTGTTACACTGCTTTTCATGAAATATCTCCCTGTGGTATTAAGAAGGAAAAGAGCTACTTAAGTTTCTAACAGAAGCAATTAAACTTAAAGCGAAATTGATTTACTTTCTTCATCGCTTCTTATGCCTTGATAATTCCTGTTTAAGTATTAAAATTCTCATTTCATTAAAAAGATGTTTTATATCAAGCTGTAAAAATGCTTCCCCTTTAAAATCACGAAGCATCTTTATTGCTTTAAAATGATTACTTTATTTCAACGGATTGTATTAGGAGAAAAATAAAAGCTGAACTTGAAAGTTTTTGGGTTGAATGAAACACTAGACTTTCAAGTGTGTTTTATGAGTTATAAAAATTATTGTGATGAAAGTAAAGTTTTTTTCTTTCTCTTGCTGTTGAAATTATTGTAGAATAAATCTGTGAAATGCGTAACAAAAAAGATTCAAATGAAAAGTGTGTTACCACAAATAATATTTAGAAACTTATTAAAATAATGTTAATTTAACAAACAATTCAAATATTTTAAAGAACAAATTGCAAATAAGACACAATAATGACATAAGACATAATAAGACACAATAAGACATAATAAATAATTTTACATTTCAATAATAATTTCATCTACATATTTATACATTGGTAAATTGTTTGCATTCGCAGGAGAAAATTAACAAAATTAAGATAATGCTATAATGATATATTGTTACAGATAATTTATGCATACAGAAACAAAATATTTAAAGTGAGATGTTTCTTTTAAAATGTGTTGTATAACTCTTTTAATGATTATTAAGTATTGATTATTCTATCCCTAGAGAACTGGGGACTTAATAAAAGTATCTTAGAAATTGTAATTTGTAGTAGCAGTTATTTTTTAAATCCCTCAGAATATTGTTAGACTGTCCAGAAAATTCGTGTCGATTTTGAAGGAAAGTAGAAATGCAGGAGATTTAAATATTAACATATATTTATTAAATTGCGTAATTGCCATTCCATTGTGCAACCTTTCCCCATCTTTCCGAAAACTTCAAAATTCCCGTCTTTTCCATATCTCTCACGGTTTCCCGCGAAAAACTGTTCTTTGTGTTTTTCTTTAATTCGATCAAAAACTTGATTTTTTTTTCCATTAGGGGTATTTTGTAATGATCTAAATAAGTGGATCTAATATAGTGTGTGGTCTGGTGAATATAGTGGATTGAGTAGAGTATTCCAACCGAGCTTCAACAACTTGTGATTAACTTCTCAAATACACACGAGGCTGTGAATTATTTTAATAAAACACAGCAACCAAATATTTCTGAATATTCTTGTTAGAAAAAGTCTTTGTCTTTAACCTTATAATTTATCTAATAAGGTACAAAAGTTCTCTAAATTATCATTGTTTGCTCTCATTAAAATAATGTACAATTAACAAGTGTAGTTATCTTTGTTTTGTGAATTCCTTAACCTAAATATGACTTCAAATTTTGATAGAAATATTTGCAATCACAATGATTCTGTCATATCGTTACTAAATATTATTAAAACCGTCCTTTTTCTGAAGAAATTAATAACTTCACGAATCTTACGTAGATATTATAAGTTTCTATGTTTCAACAAAATAAAAATAGTACAAAAAAATTATATGTATTCAGAAGAAATGAAGAAAATAATTATTTTTGGAAATATTTTGTGTAGATAGACGTTTAAAAAGAACGTTATGTAGTCCATCAGACGAAATTAAGTTCTTTTTTTCTTTTTGTAGCGAAAAGAAAGAAATGCGGCTCGAAAGTTTAGATTGTTCTGTGATTAATATCGAGTATATACTAAAAAATCGGCCTTGGCGCGCTTTAGGAGCGGTCACCTGCGTAATATGACTTTTGTGCAGGGGGTAAAGTCTTTCTTTACCTGTCCCTGCTCTATCCCTGCTTCTCCTGCTCATCTTCTGGACTGCTGGGGCATTTCCCTGCGACAGTTGCATGAACAGCAAGACCTGGTGTGTGACACTATTACGCGGGATGGTCAAATGGACTTGGTGAAGGCTTTCCTGCTCCAAGGGGATTAGAAACAACAATAAAAACATACTAAAAAATATAACACAGTAGGAACACATAAGCCCAATATTATTCAGTAAAAACTACATCATAAATGTGATATTTATGCTCGTTATAATATATATATATATATATATATATATATATATTAGAAATAAATATTAAAAAGTATTTTGGGGATGTGCTCCACTAAAGTCCATTTTCCCCACTACTTTTACGTTTAGGAAATATAAAATTATTCAAGAAACTGCAATTATTCAACTGTCATGAAGAAATACAAATAAATATAAAAAGTAGTAAGTAGAAAATTAGCTTTTTAAGTGTAATTGTAGTGAATAGTGAATTAGAGAACATGCTAAATTTATAGTTAGAAATCTATGCTTTGTCTTCAAATAAAAGGTCTGCACGAAAAAAAAAGATAAATATCCAGGGCCGAATCGGGATACATTTTGCTATTGAATAAATATATATTACCACAGTGTTTCTCAAACTTTCAATATTGGTGCCCCAATATTCAATCATAATTTTCATCGCACCACCTCCATACAGTACTAATGTGTTGAATTCAATTTTACTATACTTTGATGCTGCAATTAAAATACAATTAAAACTTCATAAGTGTCACTGACGTATATAAACGTCTCGCTCAGCCGAAGAGTTATTTTCTCCAGACATATATATATGTCTTTACGAAGTATGATCTTTTCTGTGCACTGCTATTCATAAAGTTATTCTGTAGGCTTTGGAATGCAATAAAAAGACCCTTGCTGTGTTTTCGAAGGGTTTGTTTATTTCAGAAAATTTGCTTATTTACTCTTCCTTCCCGCCAATGCATCACATTCGCACGCTTACGTCGAAAACGTTGGCAATGGAGAGTGAATCGTGTAACCTTTAATTGACAGTTAAGATATTAATTATAAACTGTACAAATTATCAAGATAAGTGTTAATTTTTGTATATAATTTTATATCTGACAAACTAGGATCACTGGTAATTGTTAAATTTGTTCTTAACTTAGTATTGTTAAATGAATCATAAAACCCATTGTTCAGTGGTGATACATTTACAAGTGTATTATATCAGTGTAAATGTTTATTTTATTTTTATTATGCCAGAATGTATTTTGTGTGACTCCTTTCAGTAAATTAGTAATTTCTTTAAATAATCATTTTTTTTAGGTTTTTCAATATGCTCGCCCCCCCCTCGTAGAGTTGTCATGCCCCCCAAAGGGAACGTGCCCCACAGTTTGAGAAACGCTGTTTTACCCTATAATCGTTAATTTACTATATTATCAAAAAAAATCATACACACAAAATAACAATTAATTAATAAATGTGGCATTGCCTGAGCTAAGACTATAAATTATATTTTTCTATTTTACAAAACTGCAGAACGTATTATTTTATAGGAAAATCAAAGAATGAAAGAAACATTAATAAAAAATATATAGATATAGAATGGAATGTAAGAAAGAATTTTATTAATACTGTGCTTTAGTAGGCTTGACTTACTTTATTTTCTTAAGAATCACCTTTAACTTTTGAATCATTTTTTTCTGGGATAGATTTGGAGAGATATCCACTCGAAAATTGAACATTTCAGATGATTAACTACTACTTTTGTGATCCCAGAAGTGAAAACAAACAGTTCGAGACTTTGAGGAATTTTCGAGTTTCTGCGGGGATATTTTTCTCATTTCTTTCATAAACTGATCCAAAGTCTATTAATCCTTTTCAATATTGTCTTCGAATAAAAACATTGGCTTTTCTCTTGTAAGATTTATTTTTCTTTCGAGTTAGCTTACCTCCTTCATTTGGATTTTCTTTTCGGTGTGTGAGAAATCGAAAAAGGGAATGAAGAGTAAATAAATTTAACCTACGTAGGATGAACAATAAATTGTTCATATACCTTTTTCAATTTTTGTCGAATATACAATAAAAATGTGCATAGAATACTGAGTCAACCCCTTAATTTCCACCATCGTTCAACGGTGCGTTAAATGAAACGGACGTATATATACGTCTTTCCAAAATAAGATCCTTTTCTTTCTGCTGTGGTGTCTGCTCTATAGCAGAGCTTCCCCCATCTAAATGCTTCAAGATTGAAGAATGGAGGGTCAAGTTTCCAGATGGTGCATTGTGTCTCCCAAAAAAGGCTCCTGCTGTTCTTTCCTTTTATCTTGGGCATAAAACGTGTGAACTGTCTCGGAGAATGTCGTTGGTGTTGCCACACCTTTTCTATTTCGCCGACATACAGAAGGTTGCTAGTCAAAAAGCTTTAAAGGAAGGAAGATTCGAGTAAAAGCCCTATGTCTTGGGTCTCCCCCCACATATGGGATACAGACCAATTGTATAGAGACTATTGTCGGCAAGGTGAGACAAAGACCTATACTCTGTATACAAGTGACAAGACAAGGTATAGTGTCCAGATGGTGGGCTCGATGACGTTTCGTAGAAGCGTTCAAACGTGCAAGCCAGTCGATTGTTCCTATGCACCAATAGATTGGGACTACCATGAGGAATGAGTACATCCGCAAATGAGAGCTGATTTGAGGCAAAAAAGTGTCCCGCCCTGGAGTTAAAAGAGATCGGCTTAGAAGTAAAGAGGGACTTTCGATCTCATCCATTGACTGATTTTTTTTTTCTTCAAATTTTTAGTTTGCGGCTGCAGCCGCACTCAATAACCTAATTATGAACTCTAGTTAAAAGGGAGAAATGGTCTACGGATTGCCAGAGCCAGCTGTGCTACGGCTGGAATACCTTAATTGAAATCGAAGTAGAACTACTCTAACACGAAAACTGTGAAGTATGGCATTTGAATATTGAATTTATCGTTTGTTTATTTTTTATTCTTGTAATAAAATGTCATTTGGCAATTAGGTGTGTGATCTTTAACGCTACCATATCACGGCGTTAGACGCTGATATCAGTAAAATTTGGAAAGTAATAAAATGATCTTGACAGTGTGTTTGAAGGTTTTACATATTTCAAAGTAATTTTGCTTATGTATGCCTTATCTTTTCCCTCGGATGTACTGCATACGCGCCTATGTGAAAATCGGTGGCACGGGAGCGAATGACATAATTTTTAATCGGTAGTTGAGGTTAAAACTGTATAAGGAAAATAATACATTTTTACATATATATATAAGTGACTGATATATATTATATTTTTAAGCAATTCTTTCAACTCATACGGGATCATTAGGAAGGAAAAAAATTACACTTCGATCATAATCATTCTGTTATCCAGCATTTATAACACAGTTCTCCCCTATAAGTACACAAATATCACATTCACTTAAATGAAACACTTTTAACATACAAACTATATGTTCAAATATATCTTATCGTATTTTTTACCTTATTTAATATTTCCTTATTTTGTCTACCTTATTTAAGTAAAACGATCCACGAGTAGATTGGTGGAATTTTTTTTCTGTAAATATTTTCCCAACTACTATTGCCTTTAGTTGATAGCAGTTTAGTGACTACAAAAAATATTTAAATGTTCGTCCAAACATTTGGAATCAGTCAGTAACTTTTTGGTCTTCTTTTGGTTTCATGTGTATCTAAAAATTAGAAGACTCGATAGAAGTGTGAAAACAGAAAATAAAGAACAATGAAAGGAATTTAAAGAAACGTATCAAATTTAAACAAAAATCGAAGAATTTAGAAATTGTAATTTATTACACTTGATATTACATGTTAAATTAAGGTATTTTGCTCTAAGTGTGGGTCCAATTATACGTCTTAGACGAGCATTTAACCAAACGAAGAGATGTAAGAACTTCTGTGGAAAAATATTACTTAGCACCATTAGTTTCAGTATGTCACGATCATTTATATTTCTTACAAGCAAAAAAGTTGTTAATAATTTATAATGAAATTATTTACATCTGAAATAGAGACCACTCTAGTAGTGATAGGTTGCATCCACCCTATTTTTAAGTGGTCCAATTCAAACTGACGTAATTCGTGAGACACATCACTTCATGATTCAACGAAACTTTAGAAAAAGAGCACGGAGAGGGATAATACAAAAAGATGAGGTGAAGCTCTCCTTATTAAGACATCCTTTCGTTTTTGATGGTTCTTTAACTAATGCTATAACATGGTGCCCATTTTTAATAAGTGTGTATTTAACCTATTCTCGCGCTATTATGTCTATTATATAATATTATTGTAGGAATGGAGTTGCACGTTGTCGTATCCTCCTTAGATTTCCATCAGACGTAATGCCAAGAGAGCGCGACCTAGCTGCTAAGGCAATTCAAGATTAATGCGGGAACAATGGACCGATAGAGACGAAACAACAAAAATGAATGGTTTTTTATAACAAAAATGAATGGTTTTTGTATTTTAAATATGTAACATGAATTTTATAATTACATTTTCACACGGATCTTTGGGAAAATATTTAAAGATTTTACATCTTACATGATTTTTTTTTTTTTTTTAATTTGGGAACTTATCCCAAAATTAATCATATGTCGCATGTTTATTTTTTTCACACGATTTTTTTTCACGATTTTCTAAGGAGCGTATCTACTTTTTTGAAAAAGAGTTGTGGGTGTATTTTATATTAACATTTAGCCCTTCCTTGTAAATACCGTAAAATCCGGAATATAATGCGCATTTTTGACACAAAAAATAAGATCGAAATTTAGTGGTGCACATTATACGCCGGGTATAAAAATGAGAGCTTTAAAAATAATAAAAAGAGATCAGCATTGAAAAAAATAGGCGTCTAATTGATTTAAAAGAAATGATATTCTTTATGAACTTGAAGGGGTGTAATTCCAGAAGTATACTATTTTTTTCAAAATCTGAGGATATCTCAAATAAATGACTACAAAACATAAGAATATTGAATACATACATATCAGGTTTCTTCGCAAAAAAAGGGGGTGCGCTTTATACGGCGGATACATCTAAAAATTTAAAATTGCAGCTTGAAATTATAGATGCGCGTTATACACCGGATTTTACGGTAATTGTCCTTAATAAATGTATTGGTAACTTAATATGGCCGTGGTCTCTCTATATATTCCTTTTTTTTGATTACATGAAAAAACTGAGGTCACTAAAATGATTGATGTTTCTCATTACTTTTTAATCTGAAATGTATAAATAAAGGAATTGCTTTGCTTCTAAAATGGGGAAGTAAGTAAGCAAATCCCTGTAGAATAAGTAGACAAATTGCCTTTTAGAAAGAAAACTCAGTTCATTTTAAAAGCATCTACAAAAAAAAAATTAGACAAGTTACCATGGTATGATTTTATTCTATATACTGGAATACTGGGATATATACAGGGTGGGCTATAATTCATGGTACACACTTTAAACGCTGATGCAGGGCATTGTAAAAATTCTTTATTTTATAGGAATGTATATATGCTAGTGACGTGGTGATGCTCAAACAGGGGAAATAAAAGAAAAGAGAAATGGAGTTATCGGTTGGTTGGGTTACCGGTAGGGGGCAGTAGATGTCTTGACACAGTTAAAATTGATGCATCTCACTAGGGAAAAGCGCCATTCACAGTTGTGCTGACGTCTACGATGGGATACTTTACGTAGGTCGAAAATACAGACATGCATTTCGTGTACGTCCGTGTAAATGGTAACGACAGAGCTGCTCTACATATGTATCACGTGCTGTTTCCTGATCGACGAATGACAGAGGACACAAATTGTTCAGCGGTTACATAGTCAACTTCGTGAAACACGTTTGTTTGACGTGGACGTCACCAAACATGATGCTGGTCGACGAAGAGCTGTATTCAGTCCAAGCCTGGAAGAAAGCATCTTGAACTTTGTGGCTGATAAACAAGCGTCAATTACAAAAAATGTTGCTTATCACGTAAGTTTAAGTCATCAGACCGTTTGTAGAGTTATAACGGGCTCATCGCAATTTCCACTAAATCTTTTTGGGTTTGTTTGGGACCAGAATGGAAAAATTCTTTCCAATCAACTCGAGAAGGAAAAGGTGAGAAATATTCAAATTAAAGATCTTATAAATAGTAGAAGTTTAATGTTCGCGAGGTGGCTACGGGAAGTGATTATACGAGGTCCATGTATACACGTGATTAAGCTAAAGTGAGAGACAATCCTGCGTTCAATATTTCATATATCCGGGTCAGTACGTTCAGGTTAAATGTGGATATAATTCCACACGAGATAAAGAGACGTCAGTTAGGATTCAAGTGAATTCCTGCTTACCTCATATAGAACGGTGAGAGAAAGTTTATTTAAACTACCAGGAACAATGTGTTTATTGACATTAGGATTAACCGGTAAAGTAGTCCATAGTGGTCAGTGACGCGATTAATTGGTACTACGTATTGTGTGCCTCCTCACCACAGATTCACTTGGTTTGAATAATAATATCCTTATTGTGTGTGTATATTGTTTAATATCTTAATAAAGTGATATTAAGATTATGGCAACGTCTGGTTCTTCATTCACTCCCTCACCTCTAGGTCGCGAGGATAATGTAGAAGTAATGCAACACCCACGGGCCAATGCCTTACAGAGTGTTAAATGAAAATCGCTTATACATCTCTTTCATTTTCAGCAAGTACAAGCTTTGAATCCGGCAGACTATCTTTCACTGTCACTGGGTGGTGTAGCATTCTGTGCTACAGCTGAACTTCATAGATCATGTTCTGAACAGTTATTCTAAACATTACACTTGTCAACCACGCTTTCAGTAAACACTTTCTCTTTAGTATTGTCTCTTAATTTTTGTGTTCGAGCCTTACCGCGTCAATTGCGCCCACTCATTTTTATACAAATAAATAATTGTTAGAATGTCTTGCGCCAACCCTTAAAGTTTGTACGAGAAATTCGGGAGAACCCTGTAAATGGGGAAACTTATAGAATGGATCACGTCACTTAAGGTATCCGACTACGTTCGGAACCATAATTTTAAAAAATAATTTTCATGATATTTAGTGTCACTTATATTAGAATATATGTGTAAAATTGTTTTAAGGGCATTATGACAAAAAATTATTTAAATACAATATTTTGGCAAAAAATTTACTTAGAAAAACCTTTTTTCCAAATGTTCTCCTTTTGTAAAAAAAAGCTTATATTGTATTAATATTTTGCCTGAATATAGCTCATACCTCTGTACAGAGGCTAAACTATGATTTTTGAAAAATTCAAATTATTTTCAGAGTTACAACCATTTTAAATAATTATCGGAGTATTTTCTTAAAATTTTTCCCTTCTATTTACGTAAAACATGGATAAACCGAGAGACTTCCAAGTTATGCATTTCAAAAATTCTTTCTCTCTCTCTCTCTCTATATATATATCCTAAATAAAAAAAATATAAGTTGTGAAACGTTTTATTTCTAGGATATAGAAATCAGAGCTTATGCTATTATCCAATATAGTGCATTATCGTTCAATACCTATTTCGTTGATGATGACTGAATTTGAAAGAGACCAAGCTATCAAAAATAGTCAAGTCTTTTGCAAAAAAATTGATCATTATTATAATGTAATAAAACTTTTCTAATGCTGTTTTTATTTTTAAAACAGTACAGCAAACATGAATTTGTGATGCAGTTAAAAAGAAAAATAATTCCAGAGTAAATATAAAATTCAGAACACATTCTTATGTATATTCTATTATACTCTCAAGGTTTCCAAAGATTTCGTAAGGCTTGTATTTTATTATAATATTATAGGAAGCATTATACAAGAAAATGAGAATAAATCTTTTTTGCGAAGTATAACAATTTCTTAGTTGCTTAGATTAAACCGACTTATACTCAAAAAATACGAGTATAACTATTTTAATGTACACAAAAATCATCTGAGATTTAATTGCCTTATTCTTTATTTTTTACAACTATTCAACATTAAAAGTTTAAGCAGTTCTAAGCTATACGAAAACCTTGCCTTCCATTTCTGAGTTAGTGTAGAAAAGTTCATATGGCACAGATACTTTTCTTCTGTGTACCCGAAATGCATCATCTTGTAAAATATTTCTGTGGACATATGTTAAAAGACAATATCATATATCACATAACTTTCGAATTCTTTTAAAGATCAACTTTACCAAAAAGCTTTAACTTGTTCTATTAAATCTTTTCAGGTATTCAAGCACACACAATGCCTTTTGGGTATTTTCTACTTCCACACGAACTGCTTTTCTGTGATGGGAAGCTTAGTAAAAAATATCAAATGCCACGTCAGGGGACTAAACCGTTAAGAATCAATTTATTATATGAAATACCGAGTTAAAGAGATGATAGAGAAAAAGATCCAAGAAAATATAAAGGAAAGAAAGGCTTTAACACTTTGTCTTTATGGGATGGTTAGTTTCCATCAAAATACTTTGTACTTTTCACTCTGAATGAGATATATAATGTGCCTTGTAGAAGCCGTGTATTTCTTTTCACGCAATTATGAGGAATACGTCCACCTTTTTTGTTTAAATATTTATCATTTTCTAGTAGCGGAATGAAATATTACTTTAACGATATGAGTGATTGCAAGTGTTATGTGTAAGTGATATATTCCTTTTTATCTAAATAACCTTAAATCCTTAATGCTTTTCGAAGAAGCCTCTTAGCCGATATAAATATATTGATTGAAAAATAGTTTTTAATTTACGACGCATTCTAAGGAAACACAAGCTAATTGTGACGGACCTCGTAATTTTAAGCGAAGGTTGACCCTTCGTTAGACGCACGGGTCTCTCAGATGCATAATAAATATAGTTTCGGTGCTGCGTCCAAACGGTGGGCTGAAATACGTCCTTCCTTCTTCTATCTGCCTTTCGTCATTCACCCCATAATTCAGTGTTAACACACGATCACTCGCGCGGGGTGTTCTGTACACCCCAGCAACAAGAAATTCCTCCCAGGATTCTAAAAAGAATGCGCAGAACCACGATTTTTTCTGTAGTTGCATATATTAGGTCATTGAACCTTCAGACCTGATGCAATCCCTCTTAGTCGAACGATTGGAATGTAATGATGTTCAAAAGTTTATCTGGGGGGCTGAAAACTCCCGCGAGACGTTGAGTATTTGTATACATTCTGCTTTGAATGTTTGGAAAATGATTAAAATATTATTTTTCCTACTTTCTACTATCATTATTTCATTAATTATAAAGAATATTTATTACTGGTATATACGTTTTACTGGTTTATGAAAAAATATAAAATTATGTGTTTTAAAATGAGTTTTGAATGTTTCGTTTATATAAATTAATGTTAGTCTCATTTTTATGCAATAAATTTAATAATTTTATTTGTATAATACAAAAAATATCACGTACTTTTTAAATATGTATCATAAAGACTTAATTTTATTTTCATAATTAAATACACGTGTTCAAAGTTTGGGGTGTTCTCTACACCCCGCGAGTAACGACGGTAGCAAAAACAGGCGTGTGACCCCGGGTTAAGGACAAGGGCAATTTCTTTATATTTCGAGTGGTAGGGACCATTGAATCTGATAGATGCAATACGTCCAACAACGTCAGTTTTTATGATTTTGTACAATTTCGTTAATTTTGATTATTTTCTTGTAAAATAGAATAATTTTCAATTTTGTAAGAAAATAATTTGAAACAAATATTTTACAACTTCTGTTTGATAGGGGTTTTTTAGATGAGAGTTGAGACAAATCTGAGAGATGCCGTACTCCTAGCCAATCCTAAACATGGCTGGAATTAACCAAAATATCTATATGGTAATCAAAATCACTTATATCCTCTCTCACATATCTGAGAAAACTTGATACCGAACTCCAGAAAGAGCACTTGCGAAGACGGTCTGAGTGTAACATTGACATGTCTCGTTCATTTTGATTCAAGATTGAAGAAACAACTGATATACAAGAACCCACATTGAAAATGAAAAAACAAGAGCAACATCACCAAAGAAGATAGAAGGTACTGTTCCCTCGGAAAAGAAGATACTGTTCCCTCTTATCAGGACATAAAGGAGAGATTATTAAATATTAAATTTCTAATGCATTATACAAAAAAACCCATGTGCCATGAATATTGTTAGGTAATATGGGAAGACTACAGCAAGTCATTTTTAAAGGTAAACAGTGATGATTCATGGATAACTAACCCTTTTCTTTGTTATGTTTTTTTTTTCCTTATAAATATCTCAATTTCTGATTCTATTTTAAATATTTTTTTATAACGAATATATTTTAACGTCAAATATCCCCAATAAAATGATTAAATTATCTCCAAATGTAAGTATGAGGTGATGCATCTAAGAGTTGTGGCGTGCCTATGAATGAAACTTTTGGAAGTGCACCTAAAGAAGGGTTAAGTGACAAGAATAATGTATAAGCTGATACTTACATTCCAAACTTCCACACCTAACCAACTCAAAGACTTTGAACCTCAGCATATTTAATGGTGTCAACCTCTCTACACGGTGGGTCTTCTGTGGCGCTTGGACTTAAATCTTTTTTAACCTCGAGTTCTCAATCATTACCTATTCATCTACCATGGCCACAGGATATAAATGCAATAAAAGTGATTAAGATTTAATGCAAGGAATTATGTTGTATCTCTTCTATTTATCGAATCATATGTTAACATTTTCGCGACGACATACGGATCAACGGGAAACAATTTAAAGACGTGTGTGTTACATATACATGATTCTCTAATCAGTGCATCACCCGGCGGACAGTGAATCGCGTTTTCTTCATGTTCTACATCAGTGGTCTACAAACTGTTTCGATTCATGGAACCATTAGATCTACATAATGTGCTTTGAAGAACCCCATTCCACACACTCTTAAAAGAATATACCTTAATCTAATATTTCGATGTGGTATAAAAACTTTTATGTAAAGATAATTTTTTTTTAAGAAAAAGTATTCCATTTGCTATTAAAACAAATAATATAGTTACTCATGAATAATTTTAATTTATGATCCAAGCAACAATTACCAATGTATTGTATTTAGTAAGTGGGATATGTGCATTTTTCACACACACATCGAAGTATATCGAAATTATCTGCAGTGGCATTTAACATTCCGCGTTTAAGAGGACTTAGTACCCCAAAGTGATAGACCTATCTTTTTATTTTTAATTTTATTTAATCTTATTATCTGCATTATTATCGTTCGATTGATATATCACTTGTGCATGTCGGAAAGTTAGAAGTTGAATAAAACTTCATTTGAAAACAAATTAGGCAATTCAGCCAAGCCCCCTTTTTAGAAAAAAGGCTAAAAAAAGATTGATTTTTAAAAAAAAAACTATTTTATAAAACGAAATAAAAACATTAAAAATAATGTGTAATATATAAAGCAGAAGATTACCGAGGCAATACAATGCAGTATTTTTTTCTTCTTTGTGAAATGCGTGCATGTAAAATTTTTGAATTAAGACATTTTTTATTAATAATTTTATAATTTCAATTCTTACTACTGATATGTTTTTCATACAAATGTATTACTTCAATATTTTAAGAAGAAAGAAAAGAAACTAAAATTTCTGTCGTGACAGAAAAAAAAAAATATTTTAATAATTTTTTTTTTTTTTTTTTTTTTTTGGATTTTATTGTGCAATTAATACTCTCTAAAAACTGATCATTTATAAAAATATATGGGTTGAAAAAATATGAAAATGCAATATAATTTTGAAGTAAAATATATATCTAATATCTTAAAGGGGTATTTTAAGTTTATTTAAGCTTATATTCTTTTTTTTCAGAATTATAAACTTTAAAGTGGTTTTTCTCAGTTCGTGTTTTTTGAAAGATTAGTGCATTCAAAATGCTACTTCTTCCACAACTATTTACCAATCACTTCCATTTTTTATTGTGTACTGCATATAAGCAACTAACAAAATTAGCGGTCCATTTTGCTGTAAACTGAATACTGTTTTTTTAAAAAAAATTTAAATGTAAGAGATATTGTCTTTTTCGTTGATTTTAAGCATGCATATCAACGTTTTACTTTTTTCTCGAAAACGAATAAAGTTATTGTAAAATGGATCCCTAAATTTGTTTAGAATATCCATAAGAATATTATAAAAATGTGAGGCCAAAAAATAATATTTACAGAAGGAGTAGGATTTTAAAATTCTCCAAATTTTCTTCAAAAAATTAGAATTTTTAAAATTATGTGAATAATATGTGACCAATTTCATCTCGGATCATTTTCTTGAATATAAACATTATATAAAATGCCCAAAAATAATTTTTAAATACGTAAGTAAAGAAAGTTTTTTAAAGGGTACTAAGTCATCTTAATTTGCTTTTACATTTTGTTTTCAAAGCTTCTTAATTTGACAAATATTTTTCATTTAAATACATTGTTCTGAAAGAGAGTACAATTTTATAGCTGTGAGAGATATCCACCATATTCTGCATGAATTTGTAACCTAAAATTTACTCGCAGTTCTTGCTTAAAGCTAAATTTTAACCTCAAAGCTACTAAAATGTTTCTCTTTTACCTTCATTATAACTGTTTTTCCCCCAAATAAAAAAAGTTGTATTTTCCCTTAGGAAACCATTTAGTTTCGCAAAACACTGTACTAACGAATATAAAAACATTTTGTGGAACCCGGAATAGTAAAAAAAATATTCACAATTTAATAAGTAGTACTTATAAAAAACCAGTTTTATATATAATATTCTTATATTATATTATAATTAATGTTTAAACGAATTACACAAAATGAAGTTATATTACGTATAAATAAAACTTTTAGTTTTTTTAATGACTGACATTAGTTTTAGGTACTTGTGTTTATACAAATTGCATAAAGAACGGGAATGTATTTGTTTACGCATTTATAATTTTCTTTTATTGGGATGCGTGGAACCCTTGGGTATGCCTCTTGGAGCCCCGATATTCTGAGGAACACAGTTTGAAGACCATTGATCAAAAGAATTGGACTTCTCCACGGAGAAGATCACTGAATGGTTAACCACTAGATATGTTGTTTGAGTCTGTAGCTTATATCACATACCCTTTACGAAAAAGTAAACAAGTAATATAAGAAAATAATAAATAAAATAAAAATTAAGTCAATTCCTACTTAAATCAGCAAAGAAAAATTTTATTTTTTATCTACTTTTTATTAAATAGTTATAATTAACATAAATATGTGCATACATATGACAGAATCACAATATTAAGTGAAAATTAATTGTTATTAATTATCATGAAAGTATCGTATTGTCATCCAAAACAATCTTGTGTATAAAATCTCAGTTCAACTGAATGCTTTAAAACGTGAGAAAAAAAATATTTTAAGTTTTGACCCAAGTCGCTAAAAATGAAGCCAATGTGAATCTGTATCTGTGATTCTTTAAATAATTAGTTTCATTCAATTAATTTTAATTAATAACAATTAAAATATCGTATTGTTACTCACAACAATCATGTATAGAAAATTTCAGTTAAACTGAATGCTTTAAAACGTTAGAAAGAAACCTTTTTATATAAAATTTGACACAATTTGCCAAAATGGTCACTTAGTCGCCGAAAAAGATGTCAACATGGCTGTATTTGTAATTCTACAAATAATTAGTTTTAATCAATTAATTTTTATTAATTATAATTAAATTACTGTATATTGTCATCCAAAATAATCATGTATATAAAATTTCAGCTCAATTGAGCGCTTTAAAATGTATTTTATTAACGATTGAAAAATTACCGAAATTAAATAAACAAATATATAGAGAGTGGAGCTAATAGTAGGAATTTAAAAACTGAATAGAAATGTTGCTATCGTTTTGTCGAGTATTTTTTTTCCCTTTAATTATATGAATGTTATCATTGCTTAATAAAAATTCGCCTTATACTTTTGTAGAACATTTTAACTGGATTTATTTTACATAAGACTATACAGTACCCGACAAATTTCTCAATTACCTATATCTTTTTTGGCATTTGGTTCATATCATTCAGAAGCTTGCCACCAAATTTCAGATCTGTTAACTAACTAGTGTTTTGGATATTTAAAGTTTTATGAGCTATGGTTTTGGTTTCGATTTCATTTTAAAGCATTTTTTTCCCTTTAATTGAATTAATTCAAAATATTTTTGAGCACAATCAACTCTTTTAGTGTAAAATGCTTTTGAATTACAATGTTCATTATTAAAAACATTTCTGCTTGTTTACATTTTGTGTTTTTTTGTGAATACTCATAATTAATTAAGTAAAATTGATTTTTCAAGGTCAATTTTTGTTTTAAAAATTACTTATAAGCTGTATCATTAACTTTTTCATGTTGAGAACATACCACGGCCTGAACATTCTCAGGTTGCTCTGAGAAACACTTTTTCGAATACTAATGAAAATGATGTATCTAAAAATCAGTCCTTAGCTGATACTGCAATTAGACTTCCGAATACAAGTATTCTTAATTGAAGTAATGTATATAAAACTGAAATTTTTCTTTATGTATCAAACTGCATTATAGTAAACACATTGTAGTACTATACTTTAGTATTTTAAAGTCACACTACTGTAGCAAAAAATTTCTAAACTTCCGGATTTAAAACTGAAAAAAATTAAACTTTATGTACAAACGTGGCTATTATTAGCATAAGTTAGTTTCGTTATTATTTTGTACATAAATGTTTTGTTTTTCAAAACTTTTGTGATTATATTAAATTAAGATTAAAATGAATAAACTGTCGCCGTAACAAATGATAGCATCTTATGTAAAACTATATTTTGAATTAAAAAAAAATATTTTCAGTAATATTTAATTTAAATTGTGTTTTAATGAAGAACATACATTAAGAAAAACATATTAAACAATTAGAACATTGCGGTCATTATATGCTTTTGTTTTATGCCTTTACGAACTTTAAATGCGCTTTTCTCAGACTTTCCGTTATGAAGGTATAAATGTTTTCTAATCCCTAAGGTTTTTTTTCTTTTCATCATAGAGCCTTGAATGTTTTTGCATATACTCCCAAATGTATGTTTTATAAAATTTAGTATGGATCTAGGGCTGATATATCTGGTTTTTTTTTAAATGCTCAAGTTCATATTTTAAAAATTTTCGTGATTTTCCTGGTTTTCCTAGAATAATAATTATTAAAAATCAACAAGCGAATAGATTTTCAAATCCATACTTTGCTTACAACAATCTAAGAAACATAAATTACTTAATGGGAGTCGGAAACCTCTATACCGACAACGTTAAATTGGCTCTTTCCGATTACCTTTTATCAAAATCTGTTACTTAAACATGCTTGAAATTTCGCACACGATTAAAGCATACTTTTTTCATTATACTGAAGGGACCTTTTAGATGATTTGGAATTTTTCAGTAATTTATAAAATATTTTATCAAACATAGTGAAATTTGACCTCTATTTTAAACATAAAAAAAATTATAAAAAATAACATTTTAAGTTTTTTACAGAAAAAACTCATTTCAGTATACATTAGCCATCATTATAAATATGTTAAAAAAATTTACATACCTGTGAACATTATTTTGCCAGAAAAGGTACATCGAACATCAAAAATTTACATTTTGGGATAAATGAACTCTAATGTATAATTACTTTTTTATTAAAACATTCCTCTCTGTACACCAAATGATCTACATTTTTTTAAATCTCATCATCCTCTCTCTTCCTTTTAAGTGTTTTTTCCTTAACTTCCTTTGTTTTTGTAAACATGAGTATTTAGCCTTAAACAACCTGTGTTTATGGAGGCGTTCCATTGCCTGTACCGTGTAATCACCAGGCTCAATAGTAAGTTTTCACAAAATTTCTTATTTTGACACGTTTTCCATATTAAATGAGGAAATTGCATCATATGTACCCAATGATAATACTTCTATTTGTACAAATATTTTCGTTGGTATACGAGACTATATTACATTGTTTACACTTTCATTGGAATTTTGTGTACCTCCATGTAAGCACTTTCTGAGTAATTTTGGAGTAAATGTTTTGATTTCCATTATTCATTCAACTTTTAAGCAAAAACAATCAATTCTTCCCATTTTTCGCCAATTAAATGGGCGTGGACCAGTTTCAATGATTATTTAGAAATAGTTTTTAAGGGCTTCTATTTATCGTTGAGGTTAAAGTAAGGTATTTTCAGAAAGGTTAAAATAAGTACAATTTCAAAATGTAAATATCTCAAAATTGCCCTATTAAGAAGATTTTAGATGCCCTACACTTCTTAAAATGACTAAAAAAATTTAAAAAGTGAATATTTTATAAAAGTTGGAAAAAAATTCAGAAATTCTTAAATTTAAAATAATTGAAAACAATGGCTGGTCAAACTAACTTTTTACTTACAGAATCAGTTTAATAATATAATCTGAATATAAAACATAAATTATTTTTACTAAGACTTTCTCCAAAAAATGTTTTTGAGAAAGCGTACTAAGTAACCTAAAATATTATGCATGCGAATTATTTAATAATAAGTGAGAGAGGCCATATATAATAATACTTAATACGTTTCCTTTTTTTTCCCTGTATTGTTCACTTTCACCAATTGTTCATACTATAGTAGAAATAAAAGTATTGTTTACTTTATTATTTTAAACCAGTGTAATATCCACAAAAGTATATATTTCATTTCTACAATATGTTACATTTACAGCTGGTGCTACGAGGCGAAAACCAATCGAATTTCCTTTTCAAGAGTTATACTTCTCACGAGGGAATGGCTATATGTAACTAGATTTAGTAGCGGTATAAATTCATTTGAATTGGATTACATGCAGATTTGACTTATACTCACATCTTAGAGTTTACATGTACATATATATATATACAAAGTATCTTCAAAACTTTCGCAGTCTTGAAACTTTCTCTTTTTTTTTTTTTTTTTTTTTTTTGAAGTTCAATTTTTATTGCGAGTTGTTATTTTGTAAGGTGCTTTAGTTGTGAAAAATATTTAGATTATACATTAAATTTAGGTAATATTCGAATTTGTGAACTATATGATTATCAAATTTAGATTAAAATGATTCAGACCGCAGGTTAAAAATTTCTAAAAGTAATTATTTCTTTAAATATTAGTAAAACTGAAAATTGATTCAATAAAAAATATAACTATAGAAATGAAGAAGTTCATATGATTGAAAACACTGCAAAACAAATATAAAATATTGTACTTTACTTCACAGTAAATACTATTGTCATAATTTCGCAAACAAGGTCAATTTGTTTGACAAAACGATTAAATTTCCTTCTTATTTATTAAGAATCAACTTGAAATATGCCCCTTGTTATTTTCCTTGCATTAATACATTTCTTGTGGACAATAAATGAGTTTTGAAGAAAGAATTCAAATAAAGACGGGTGAATTTCAAAAGTAACATTATGGTAACAAAAATAATGAAATCAGGGTCAACATATTGGTGACTTTATAGCTCTTGAAGACAAATTTGAAAAAAAAAAAACATGAATTCGTCCAATAATCATCGAGAAGATTCTACACTGCTTGCAACACAAAATGCAACACCAATAAGTACCAGAGGTATCACGGTGAAATTTATTTGGCAGATAGCATGTTGTACAAAGATCAAACGCTTAAATTTACAGCATCTTAATATACAAAAACAGTAGTTAGTATAGGCACCATTGATTGCTGTAACAGCTGCCACACGACTCGGCATAGAATCAAAGAGGCTTTTTATTTATGCTTGGTGTACAGCAGTCCATGCAGCTTCCCTATATTGTCAAAGTTGATCTAGCGTAGGAGTGAATTAAACCCGGAAGCATGGATCACACGTATTCGGGTGGCAATAGGTCAGGAGAACAAGCACACCAAGTAAGCCATTCAATCTGTTGAGTAAAGAACTCTTCAAAGTTGCAGTTCACGAGTGGTAGAGCGTTATCCAGTTGGATTCAACTTCTCAGATATGTAGCGCTGGCGCTTCAGTATACCGTTAATGCGTTCTAGAGAGGGGTGGCAATGAAATCCAATACCACCTCAAAAAACATGATACCGGTTGTAGGACCAGTGTGACGATGCATAACGCAGCAATTTATCAGCCTCTCTCATCACGGTGTCTCAAAACTCGAATCCGAACATCGTGATGGTGCAGACTGAAGCCGGATTCGTCAGTAAACACAATGTCGTTCCTTTCCATTGACCGTGTCCGTGGGTCATTGAACCACTGGCGGTGCAAACGCCTGAGGTATCCAGTCAAGGGTAAACGAAGCAATAGACGTCATGCAGATAATCCACTCTGCTACAACACTTCGAATGGTACGAGCGGAAACCGAGTGATGCGTAACAGACTGAATCTGCTGTGCTATGGTTCGTAATATGGCTGCATGACCCATTACTACCATGGGCACAATCTAGCTGTCATCGCGAGCAGTGGTAGAGTGGTGTGGGTGCGATCATCCTTGTTGGTCCGTCATTTTCTCATGCATTCAGTGATGACACATCAACATCACTGTTGCTTTATTTAGTCTAACACGTTGGCTAATTTCTCTGAAAAATAATCCGCAGACCTTATAGGCTACTATTCTTCCTCGGTCGAATTCAGAAACTTGGTCAAAAGACGCTCGTTATCTTCTGTGAGGCATAGGTAAACAGCGTGCACGCAAAAAAACGTACGAAAAAACAATTGCCACACTTAAAATAACCAAAATGTTCTCCCCTTATATAGCGTTGTGGGTGGTGGTGCTACGGTTGTCCGTGCTGTGGGTCAGTGGTATAAAGCTAATGATTTGCATATTTCACAGCCACCACCACATGACGTACATTTCTCATAATTTGCATGCTACCTTCAGGGTGTTGCATTTTGTGTGACTAGCAGTGTAGTATCGATCCTTCTAGCAATTATCAAGATGCTATATAAAAGATCTTTTAAATATTGGTTAGTTCGGTTCAGAATAGGGCCCAGTAAGATCAGAATCTGTCTGTGCGTTGACTACGATAAGAGAGAGAGACTTTATCTTTCTGAGTTCCAGCTAGTGAAACTTTTTAGAGAGTATTTACGGAACATTATTTTATATAAAAAAAGTTGATTTTACACTATTGTAAATATTCTGTTGCAATATATTTTTTTAATAAATACGCCCATTAGTTTTATTATAGACAACAGTCCGTCGTCTATAAATAAGTCTGTTACTATTCCAATAATAGAAGTTGTCAGCTTTTTACAAAAGTTGTCAACAAATTCTTATAAAGTAATTTTAAAAAATTAAAATTACTCAAAATATGATTAATTTATTTGTATGTATGACACCTGAATAAACCATGCAATAATTAACGCAATTAATAGTATATTCAGCGGTAAATATTATGGCACAATTATTCCTTAGGGGGAAATAAATCATAGGAGGAAATGGAACCTAGTAGGGTTCTTATTCTTCAGGTATAAGCTTTACATTATTAAAGAGTTCAGATATAGGAGATCCAGATAAAAACTGTTTGAAATGACATTTTAACTGTCATAAGAAATTTAAGAGCATGCTAAAGGGTTAAGTTTAGAATTTATAATCACATCTTATTATACAAGTGGACATATATTATTCACACGACTTTACTAACACACTTACATTTCAGTTCTTAATGAAATAAATTTTTAAAATAATCCTTTTTTCAAGGTTAGCAAATAGCGGAGCAAATTAAAAAGCAAGAAGATTTCATTAAAACTATTGACGGGTTCTATCTGCATGTCTTTAACTAATCTTCTTGGGGAAACTATTATTTTTTTGTGATTTGAGTGTAAAACCTTTATTCATTGAGGTGACTTGATTTTATGCAAACGTAAATGCTGTTTAAACTCCTGCAACGTGTGTGTTAATTTAATTATGGAACGTGAATTGTGAATAGTGAGTCATGTGAGCTGAAGCTAGTATTCAAACTTAGTGTCCGTTCAGAACAGTGAATGGAATATAGAAGCTGATTTGAACAATGTTGTTGCAGTTTAGGAAATAGTTGATCAGTGCTCTACAAGCGGATTAAGATATAAGTTATTTTGAATATATATAATTTATATTAAAAACTTAGATAAAGAGAGAGATTATTGAATTAGTTATAAAGTGATTATACAATCATAAGTCTCTAATAAAAATTGTTATTTTTAAGAGAATGTCTGCTTCTTCCCGACCCCGCTTACACCTGCAAGTTTCGGTTTGCAACAAACTGATCAAACTTTTAATTCAAAATTACTGTTAACTTACATTTTTAATCCTAGAATTGCCATAAAAATTAATAGAATAATTGTATCAGTAATCATAATAAAAGCTAAATATTTTTTTAATAAAAAATAGGTTGAGAAATTCAAATATAAAATTATGTTTATCATTCATTAACTATAAGTATGACAAAACAAATAAAAAATGCTTGCAAATTTCAACACTAAAATTTAGCAAGTTTTATAAATTCTTTGCTTAACACCTTAACTCAGTGCTTCTCAAAGTTGGAACTTTCGCGACCCAATGTTCAATCATAATTTTCATCGCGCCCACCTCATACAATAGCAATGTATTGAACTCAATAATACTATAATTTGACGCTAAAACTAAGATACGACTATAACATCTTAATTGCCCCAGGCGTATATAAACGTCGCTCTAAGCCAAAGCGTTTATTTTCCCAGACGTATATATACGTCTTTCCGAAGTAGAATCTTTTCTGTGCACTGCTAACCATAAAATTATTCCGAAGGCTTTGGAATGCAATTAAAGGACCTTGATAATGTCTACGATGGATTTACTTATTTCAGATTTTTTTGCTTCTTTATTCTTTCCCCTCGCTATACATCATATATGCGTGCTTACGTGGAAAACGGTGGCATTGGGAAGCGAATCGTGTTAACTTTTAATCGGCAGTTAAGGGGTTAATTATAAACCGTACAAATTATCAAGATAAGTGTTAATTTTTGTTTTTAATTATATATATATGACAATCACTGGTAATTAATAAATTTTTTCTTAACTTAGTATTGTTAAATTAATTATAAAATACATTGTGTAGCACTGATACATTTATAAGTGTAATATATCAGTGTAAATGTGTATTTTATTTTTTATTGTGTCAGAGTATATTTTGTTTGTTTACTTTCAGTAATTTAATAATTTTTTTAAATAATGGTTTGCTTTCGACTTTTCAATATGCTCGCGCCCCCCTTGTAGAGTTATCACGCCCCCCAAGGGGGGGCGCGGCCCACAGTTTGAGAAACACTGCCTTAACTGATTTGCCCATACACCATGCTTTCTACCGAAAGCTTGCCTCAACCACTTTGTTCACACGCAGTACGAGTACTGATATTTTCTTCTTTCTATCTGTGATTTGAATACTTTTAATTAAGATAGTGAGATTTTTAGTGATTTTCTAGTGATAGTCTAATTCTAAGTTAGTGTGTGGGGAGATTTTCTTAAGAGATGCAGTTTGTGTGTCCATGGGACTGAAATACTTCTCATCTGGAATTTTCTTTGTGTAGAAGGTGGGAATATTTATTGAAGGCAGAAATTTAGATTCTAAAAAATATTAGATAAAAAGCAGGGATTGGCATGGCAGTGTTTAATTTGTTGCTTGAGAAGAAATGAAAATGGAAAGATAATACAAAGAATCGATATTATCTCGGTTCTCATTGAAATTTAAAACATAATATTATAAAAAGTTTCAAATTGTTTGTGCATATAGTATATATGCAGACGCACATAAATTCCTCAACCGTTTAAAAAGGAAATACGAACATGAAATTATTTTGTAAGTCTGATATAAATTCATTTAAAATACGTGATGCAAAATAAAATATATGAGTGTACTTTAAAAAAATGTGAAGGGGTTTTATGTTCACGAATTTTAAAATAAAAAAATAGTGTGAAAACTTTAAAATTGAAAATTAATATAAAATTATTCACAGAATCCTCAATCGTTTGAAAAGGGGGTACGAACATGAAATTTTCTTGTAAATATGAGAGAAACTTTTTTAAGGTATATTCAACATTCTTCATAGCTCGCAGTGTGTACTTATAAAAAGCAAACATTTAGGAAGTTTTGTGTTCTAAAATTATAAAATAAAAAATAGTGTGAAAACTTTAAAACTGAAAATTAAAATAAAATTCTTCACAGAATCCTCAATCGTTTGTAAAGGAACATGAAATATTCTTGTAAATATAAGAGAAATTCTTCTAAGTTATATTGAACATTCTTCATAGCTCACAGTGAGTACTTATAAAACCAAACATTTAGGGAGTTTTGTGTTATACAATTATAAAATAAAAAAATAGTGTGAAAACTTTAAAATTGAAAATTAAAATAAAATTCTCCAAATTTCGCAATGTGCTAAGTATAATGCTTAATTATATGCAATAAGAAATAATGCCTTTTTTTTGGAATATTTAAAGGAAGAAAAGGTGACCGTGTTTTTTTTTTTAAGGCAGCGTTTCTCAAACCCCTTGGGGGTCGCGATAACTGTATGAAGGGGGCGTGAACCTATTGAAAAGTTGAAAACAAAAGATTATTCAAAAAATTATTAATTTACTGAAAATAAACAGACACAAAACGCTTTCAGATATAATAAAATATAAAATACAAGCTTACACGGGTATAATACAGTTATAAATGTATCAGTATTGTGCAATGTATTTTATTATTAATTTAACTGTACTAAATTAAGAACAAGTGGATAATTACCATTGACCCCATGGGCTTGTATTAACACTTTTCTTGATAATTTGTACGGTTTATAATTAATTTCTTAACCGCAGATTAAAAGTAACGCGATTCACTCCCTAATGCCACCGTCCACCATAATTTGGTGTTTTTTTGGAGGGCGGGAGAAGAGGAATAAATAAGCAAATCCTTTGAACTAAGTAAAACCTTCGCAAACACTGTCAAGGGCCTTTTATTGCATTCCATAGCCTTCGGAATAATTATATGGATAGCAGTGCACAGAAAGATCCTACTTCGGAAAGACGTATATATACGTCCAGAAAATTAATGCTTTGATTGAGCGAGACGTTTATATACGTCGTTGGAACATTAGAGATTAAATTCGTATTGTATCTTTAGTGTCAAAGTATAGTATTATTAAATTCAACACATTGTTATTGTATGAAGGGGGGGAGGGCGTTGAAAATGACGGTTGAATATTGGGTCGCGAATATTGGAAGTTTGAGAAGCACTGGTTTAAGGTGTTGAATAAGGATAAAATTATGTTATGAAAGAGGCATTCATTGATTCATACAAATTTATTGCTCGATATTGGGGCAGTCAGACACTCTTTTTCTTTGCTTCACTTTAGTTAATGTGCAAAAATATCAAGTACTCTATCACTTCATCAGGAGATAGACGCACTTAAACCTTGGAATGTTTTACTACCAAAGGAAAGAAAACAAATTAAAAAAGTAAATTCATAACTTGACTCCTTTTTATTTCAAATTCTCTTTCATTGAGATAATTTTACTTTGTTTCTAATTTTTATTTTACTTTATGGCAACAGGATGGAAATTTAATGCAACACCCTCGGCGAAATAAAATCTGGCGCAAAGCCATTAAGGATGGGATTTTATGACCCTTTCTGCGAAAGTAGTATCAAACGAGAGTCTCGTTGAGAATAATGTGTTTAAGATCCTTTTTTAGACACTTTTCATTTTTTTGTACTTTTTACTTACTTGGTCATGTGTTTTTTATGTTTTCTCGTATATGTTTAAAGCAGATGTATAAAGAAAACCATTCCTTTCACCATCAAGATAAGTTAAAATATAGGAATAGTGTGGAACGAGAGAAAAAATTTAAAACCAAGAGTTGTAAGCTATTATTATTATTATTAAAGCTTTTCATTTGCTTAAGAAATCATTTCTTTTGTAATATACGATTTAATTTTGTAGATCCGCCGTTAAACCCTTAATTATTGCCGGCATTTGTATCTCTTTCACTCAATTGACACGTTAAGTGCCCAGGGCTTGTATAAACGTCTATCTGAAATTAGATTCTTTTCTTCTTGCTGCTATCAGTTAAATTATTCCGAAGATTTTAGAATGCAGCCATATGACCTTGACAGTGTTTGAGAAGGATTTACTAATTTCAGAGAACAATTGGGTTATTGGTGAATTTTCCTTTTCCCCAACACATTTTACGCTCGTCTGTGCGAAAAACGGTGGAACGGGGAAGAGAATCGCGTAACTTTTTTAATCGGCAGTTAACGGGTTAAAAAAGAATGACTTTTTCACAACTGATTACTGTGGTGGTATTTCCCAACAGGAATATCAACATATTGCAATATTCCGCATCTGCAAACTATATCAAAATTATTTGCGTACTTACTTTCCTTCATGCTTCAATGTAATAACAATAATAATAAAATTACAAATATTTTAGAGACTTTAATTACTTTTTTTTGCAGTCCCAGCAGTTTTAGAATTTATTGAAGGGCCTTACTGCTGAAGTTCATGAGGATTTTTCAGTATTATGAAAAGATAAACTTAAGAATATCAGTAAACTGTAAAATATCAGACAAATTTATAAAGTAGTTAATATCTATTCATCTGCTGTTAAAATAAGATAGGAACTGTATATAAATGATGAAATAAAAATTTTATTTTTCTAGAATGTTTTCGTTAAATGAAAATAATTGTTAAAATTAATTGTTTTATCCTTAGGAGATTTTATAATTTTTAAACTTTCAACAATTCCTTTTGTAGTGCGCAAGTACAATTGTAACAGTTACAACAAACATATATCAACTCCTAGTTCATGTAGGAATATACTTTTGTAACTATGCTATTATTTGTGATAAAAAAGAATTAATAGATCTAATACTCAGAAAATATTTGGTTAAACTTGATTTCTCATCAAATGTTGAAATTATATTCTTTCGATACTATTCAAGCTTTAAGTATACTAAAAGAAAACATATTTAATTACATGCTAAAAATGATTTATTTTTGATAAAATGAGTAATTTTTTATGCTGACAAAAATTAATTAAATTGTGAAATAATCGTAAAATTTTCTCACCACAGGATTAGTGGGTAGATAGGCAATTTATTTGCTCTACTCATTACAGAGTTTCCTGCAATTAAGGGGTAGATTTTACAGACCGATTGTGGATTTAGTCATGCGCTCAAGTGCTTGATGGCTATTAGAGTTGGACCCCCATGCAAGGGTAGCGAAGTGACACCACCATGCGCTCTCATTGGTCAAATCAAGTATCGCGTGCTTACATCGCATCCTGTTACACACTTCAGTCCCTTTTCACGAAATCACTCCTACAAATATCCAGCAACCAAGGGGAAAGATGTAACACGTCAAAAAAGATCATATGATAGCTGATAGCTTAGGGTTATTAAAAATGGTCTACTACTCGAGTGAACAATACATTTTCCTTTTTGAGCAATATTTTAAAATATCCACTTGTAACTTCCCATTTGAGTGATCGAAACTGGATACCTAGATCATGTGATTTAACGATTTTCGGGTTTATTCCTGGGTATTTATGAAGTGTAATGTTAATGCCAGCAAGTTCACAATGATATTCACGCATTAAAAAGAGAGAGAGAGAGAGAGAAAAGAAAAGAAAAGAAAAAAAAAACTAAGTATTTTAGCAAGGAAGTACAGCCCCATTAATAATAAACGGCCATGAAAAATTTCAGCTATAGATTGCTGTATATTACAGAAACACCGTTCCTATACCCGATATGCTGTTCGGTGTACAACCCTATACTGTATACTTCATGAATCAATAAACAATTTTTAATTATAAACCCGTTTTTTTTTTAATGAAAGTTACTTCTTGCGTTTATTTTGGGACACCAAGAATAAAGTAATCGAGTTATTTAAAATATGATTTGACTATTTACCTTTCAGAATGAATAAAACTTCCTTTATTATTATTAAGACATTATAATTATTATTAAAGAAAAAAAAATTAACCGTATATCCAATGAAAACTTCTAATACAAAATAATATATTTGTTTTAATAATAATTTTTTTTAACATCATTAAATTTTAGGTTAGAATATATCTTAGGGCAAGTTGTTGCACTAGACACTTTTAGCCTTTGGGAAAATACTTCACTTCTTTTCAATAACCAAAGCCTTGCTGTTTCTTATTACAACATGGAACAGTTAAAGAACTAAAGGGGACAAAAAAGATAAATATATTTCCTAAATTTTAATGAAAGTGACTTTTCTCAGAAAAAGAGAAGATAAATGTTTAATCACAGAATATAGAAAAAATATCTTTAGTGTTATGATAATCATTTCATACGAATTTTTAGGCTTATATATAAATATATATTTTAATAATCCTAGATGTCTATATATTTCCCAATTATTATTATTCTAATTTACTTTGAATAGAAATTCGTCTTTCCTTTTTGTATATTAAATTTGTATTTATAAGTTTTATTATGCGTGTGGGGGTGTACAAATTTTAAAGATTAAATTGTAAAGAAATTATTCAATAGTATTGTCATTTAATAGTATTTTAAAAAATACTGCAGAAAATAATGTTCACATCCCTAATTCTAAATTATTTTGAAGTATATTATGATTTTATTCTCTTAAATCGAAGCTATAACTATATTTTATAAGAGATTTATCGCAAAATAATAAGCTACATAAAAGATCCAGCTCATTTGCAGCACATTTTAGCATGGATAATAATAGCAATAATTCTTTAACAGTAAAATTTCTCTTAGCACATATTTAATTAAGTAATTCCTGGATTATTTTCGTCAATCACATTTGTATAACATAGTAAATAACTCAAGTATATTTTGAAGAAAAGTCTCTAGATGATAAATGATTAATGAATGATGAATTATTAAAATTAAAAAAAATAAACTGGAAAGCGTAGGAAAAGGCACACCATCCGGATGACCGGAAAGAACTGTCGAACGAATAAGGAAACCCTGTGTGAGAAGTGATAAAATGTCATTTTCTCGTTGAAGGTTAGCAATGTGTACCTTGAAAACTTTCATTTAAAATGTTCTTCGCAAGCGTTTATGATTCATGCCTTCAAGATTCAGCTGAGGACAAAACCACGCAAGTTTAATTTGCTACTTTTATGATATTGTAAATTGATAATGGTTAACTTTTCTTTATTCGGATTACTTTCTTCAGATGTGACCCTCGATGATTCCAGAGGAGCCTGTCAGTTGTAACAATTGTCACCTTTGGGGTTTCAGACTGTCGAACGAAACCCCACAAGTAAGTTCGTAGTCCTCCAAAAGAGAATGTTGGGTGTTGTTTGATGTACAATCATTCTGCTGGTCTTTTTTCTTCAAAGAGAGCATAAAAATTTATTTGCATTTGCTTAAAATTTTACATTTCCACGAATTGATGATAAGGAAGTAGTATCTAGAAACAACACATAGTTTTCACGCTGGTAAGAGCTCTTCCTCTTTTCTCCTTATCTGTGTGTGAAGCCTACAATGGAAGCCTCCAACTCATGGAATGAATGACTTACACCAATTTCTAAGCCTGTGAATAACCTCCATCTGCCAAAGCTTAACATTTTCATCCTGTTGATTAATTCTTGTGTACAGAATATATATATATATATATATATATATATATATATACATTACTGATATCATCTACCTAAAATGTTTAATTATAGCTCCAATCGAAACTGTAACTCCCCAGATTCTCCATAACACAGATATGGAGTGCCGTTTTGATGTCAGTTACGTAAATAATGGTGCGCATATAGAAACAAACTAAAATTTGTAGAAAAAGAGCAGTTTTTAATATTTTAATACTAAATGTATGGTTATATGGGGTTATTATTTTGCGTGATATTACTCTATAATTCTGATGTTCTTTTTGATGACCCTATATTGGTACTTGCTACATAGCCCGTTATTGCACAGGCTCTATCCAGAATAATATATCATTCCCTAAAAGAACGTAGTGAGGTACCGCGACACATACCCATCAACATGATAAACTCAACCAACATAGAAAAGGGGAAATTTCAGGGTTCTCACAAACAGAGGGCTATGTAAAGTTTTAAATATTTAATTGCATAATTTTACATTAAGAAAAGTTTGATAATTTGTATTCAATTTCCCTATATATTTCCAGGAATAATTTTTTTATCGAGACATAAAATTTTTTATAATGTCATTTCATTATATTACTATCAGACATGATTTTCCAAAGTTTCCCCTTTCACACTGTATCCATGGAATACGGTTTGAAACTTTTGATTGAAGAGTACACTCGACGTGAGGTAATTGTTCGATTTAAATGTGGATAGTACTGAATATATACCTTCATAAAAAGATGTAAGTAGTGCACATAATACTAGTTTTTATTCAGATAAAGTGACAACATGATCAAATAATCAAATACCACATGCTCATGAGTACCATAGACAGTTATTCCACCTTGCAGGCATTTGCAAGAATATTATATTGCTTTATCTTCATTAATTATTATTAGACTCTTCTACGAAAGAATTTGCAATCCAAGCGCCCTCTATATGTATTACCTTTAATAGCAAAACATCAGTAGCTTCATTTGCTGTGGTACTAAATTGGAATATAGAAGACGCACAAATTTTGTATGTGAATAGTGACAAGAAAGAGGCAAGGTTGTGTGGCTTCGAAGGGATGACAATGGACATATCTTCAGAATCCTTTACTAACTAGAAAATATAGGTACTTGTTTAAATGAATTTGAGATTGTATTGACCACAAAAAATGAATGCATACCAATTTATCTTTTTAGCATGCTTTACTGACCCATGAGCAAATTTACAGCTGTGAAAAAACAGAAATTCTTTATAATCAATTTTTTTATTCAAAAAGTACACTTTAGCTAGTATAAGATAATGCTTACTATAATTTTTGTGCATTATGGTTTATAATCAGTAACTCATGATGAGAAAATAAGTCGAGAGATGTCAAGTTTAAATTTAATAATAAAACTTTATTTTCTGCTGTGTCAATCAAAAACTGATCTTTTTTAACAAACCCAAAGGTGTTATAAGAAATTAGTTTTCTTTTGAATGACATAGGAAGTTTTCTCAGAAGAAATACAGTAATTATCTCAAATGTTGGCTGAATGTTTTTTGTTTTCTCTTAAGCTCAGACAGAAATCGAATTCCTTTTTTACGAGAGGAAGTTTCTAACAATATATAAAAGTATTGTACTTTTCTGCGAAGTTTCATTTAGATAACTGTAGCAATAATTATTTTTTTGAGTCTTTTATCAGGTCTCACATTTTTATTGTTGGATTTTTTTCTTTGCGGATCAATACACATTTTTCATAATATATCATTCTCTGTCTTAAAAGAGGAAGTTAAGCTACAGGGAGAAACAGACACACAACTTTGTAAAGAAAGAAATATCCTTAAATTACATTTCCTGACCAAATACGGTTCAGTAGATAAACTGAAGTCTAATGAAAATTGGTTGGGCTACAAAAAAGTTAATAAAGAGTTTAAATTCCCAACAATGGGCTTAAAAGTTTTTCTTTTTTTTTCTAATAAAAACAATCTTTTGTGGTCTTCTGATTACATGCTCTGATTAAAAAGGAATTTCAGTAAGGAATTAATGGGTCATAATTTCAACTCTGTGACAGGAAATTAATAAACCATTTTCTGTGAAAGATTACGGAAAATAAACTTTTTTAATCTTATAACTCTTATTAAAATGTAGCTCACTGTGATGCGAGATAATATCCTTGTTTCGATGAAAGAAAAAATAATTAAAGTCTCATCTTAAGCAATTAAATAGAAATTGCTTTATTTATTGTTTTTGTTTTTATCTCAGTGATTACCGTTGTGTTTTGAAAACCGTTATTTTGTTAAACGATGACTTGGTTTTAAATTGCACAGTATTATTTTTAATAAGCGGTAAAATTGCGTTATTAGTTTAAAATTAATTTTTTT
>BMAV01021121.1:0-31406 GCA_019973955.1 Trichonephila inaurata madagascariensis | reverse complement strand
GAAAATTAAAATATTTGAATTTTTAAATAAATTATTAAAAAAAAACTTTTTTTTGTAGCCTGAAAAAAGAAAATAAATAGGAATATTATAGAATTCAAAATGACGTACAGCGTCGCATACCGACTTTGGATATCGTCAAAAAATTTAACATGTAATAGAACAAACTGGGAGGTATTTCTTACAGTACTACAGCTCCAGATAATTGGTATATTGTCCTAAAGGTAAAAAGGAACCATCACACCACAGTTGATCTAGTGACAAAAACCTACATTGTGCTGCCACAGATATTCAGATGTCACGAAAAATCATTTTCTGGCGCTTGAAGGAGTTAAAAAGGATTATATTCCTGAACATTGTGTGTTTGTGTCTTTCTGACCAGAAAGCAGAGTAGCTCCTATTTATAATGGCGTCGACAACATTGAATTTGGACTGAGGACGACTTGGTATGTAATGGAAAGATTGGCTCTGATCTCAGGTGAAAATAGATTGTAGTAACCTGGCATTGAAGTGGTAGGGCGTATCGCATTCAAAATATCCAAGAAAAACTTTTAACAGCAAAATAGACATTGTTATTTTTATGCTGCCATGGTATGGACTAGCATCATGCTTAATGGGAGTTCATCCACAATATGTGATGCTAGATAGGACTGTGAACGCCGGCAGAAACATTAACGAAATTCGATTACCTCATATTCCTCTTTTACTTGGTGTATTTAAAGGTAGATTTCGTTATACAAAAGACAACGCATCTTGTCATCACTCAGTAACTGTCCGGGATTGTTAAAACCATGAGTGAGGATATTTAACGTTCTGCTTGGCGATCGCATTCCGCGGATTTTAAATCCAATGAAAATATTTTGGATTGCATAGGAAGATTGCTGCTGAAGACTAGATTGCAACAATCAAGCACCTTCATCCTTACATTAAGGTATCCGACTACGTTCGGAACGGTGACTTTGGAAAAGCCTTTAAATGGATAATATTTATGATATTTAGTGTCACTTAGATTAGACAATGTATATAAAAAAATTTTAAGAATAGTAATGCAATAAAAAATTATTTAAGTACAAAATTTCGACAAAAAAGGAACATAGAATGATCCATTTTCAAAATGTTCTCCTTTTGCGAAAAATTCTTCTATTATAATAATATTTTGCCTGTATATAACTCAGACCTCTCTACAGAGGCTCAACTAGAATTTTTGAAAAATTCACATTATTGTCAGAGTTACCATGAATTTAAATAATTATTGGCGTTTTTTTCTTAAAATTGCTCCCCTCTGTTGTCGTAAAATATGGATAAACCCACTTCTAAGCTATATATTTCAAAATTTCTAGTTGAGCCTCTGTACAGTGGTCTGAGCTATAGACAGGCAAAATATTATTATAATAGAAGCATTATTCACAAAAGGAGAACATTTGGGAAAAAAATTATTCTAAGTTAATTTTTTGCCGAAATATTGTATTTAAATAAATTTTTTTGTCAAAATGTCCTTAAAACAATTTTATACATGTATTTTAATCTAAGTGACACTAAATATCATGACAGTTATCCATTTATGCGCTTTTTTTAAAATCACGGTTCCGAACGTAGTCGGATACCTTAAAATAGGAATAGCAACACATAGTATCACTATTCCTGGATAATGTTATTAATAGAATACCTTGACATGTAGAAAGTTGTATAGGAGTTTCAAGATGGATATATCCTATACTTGCATGTTTTTGTTGTGTTGTTGTTTCTAATGCCACCTGGCTGACGTAGTCAGAAAGAGGCCCACGAAATTCATCTTGGCAAGGGGCGAGGAGTACGCCTGTCGTTGGCCTTAGCCTTGAGCACCATGCAGGTGACAGTACGATTTAGCGCGGAGAAATTCCCGAATGGACGATAGAACATAGCGATAGATGGCGCCATCATCTATCTCCACTTCCACAATTTCGGCATGGAACTGAAGAGGAGGGAAATATTCTCCAGCTCCCTGCGCTCGTGATTCAGCCCACAAGACTTTCGGACCCACTGATTTAACGAGCACGTACTCCGTGTGTACTCGGAGGGTATATTTTAGTGGCATCGGGCATCGAACCCAGGCCTTCCGGTCTGGAGTCCGAGGCTCTAACCACTAGGCTACCCACGGCCCCGGCATGTTTTTAGAAGTGCTTATTGGTATGTTCTTTGAGCTATGTGCTCGTATCAATAAAAACATGTTCCGCCAAGAATGAGCCTTTCGTATTTAATTTCAAAATGAATTCTTCACAATGTTCTGGAATACATACATCTGTAAGAATGGTATTTAACAATTCCTTTCTTATTGCATGAATTTGTTCCCCATCCTTCAGCCAGCACATTGTTAGTTAATTATGAAATAAGTTTTCTTTAAAAACATATCATTTTTACTTCTCTGAGTTTCATTCTGTCAATAATTCCAGTAAACTTTTTCCATCAAAAATATCGCATCTTTCGTAGTGAAAAATTTTTTTAAAATGAGAATGGTTTTTTAAAAATGTACTTTAATATAAGCCGCAGGTTTTAATGAATATTTCGAAACCAATTTCTTCATAAGCAGAAATTTCTTCTCTTATTTATCACTTTTATGAATAGATAGTAGGATTTCTTTTTTATTTTTTTTATGTAAGGAAAAGTAAAATATGAAAAAGAGAAATATGAATTGATGAAAAAGTTATTTTTATGCCTCCTCTGGGAAAAAAATTTTTTTTTTATCTTCTTTTCCATTTTCGAAACTTAATGAAAACCCTTAAAAAATAGTTTGTTTTCAAAAGCCTATTTCTATCTTTTCTTCTCAATTCCAGATTTTTTCTGTTTTTTTTACTACATGTAATCACATTTGAATCAAAAAGATTCGAAAGACTAATTTTCCATGGAACATCTGTAAATTGAATACTCTGGAGAAAAAAAAGTGTTTCTTTTTCCCTTATTTTACCGGAAATTAGATTTTTGTCTACAAGTCTCATTTCACAGATTCAAAAATTTTGAAACTTTTGAACTTTTTTTAATTGAAATACATTTGAAAAGTCTCGTGTATTAAATATATATATATTACATTCTTTTCAAGGAAATATTTTTAAAGTACAAAAATATATTTTCTCTTTATAAGATTTCTTACTGCACATTCCCAATTCAAATCATTCAAATATATTATATTTCTCGAATCAGATAACTATATATAACAAAGAAAAAAACTCATGTTCTTTTATGTAGTGGTATTTGATAAAAATTCAAACTACAGAAAATTATATACTTAGTATGCACATAGAAACGGAAACCGAAAACAGCTTCGTTGAATTTCTAGTCTTTTCACAAGATTGGGTAAACAAAAATATGAAACTATTAAAATTACCAAAAAAATCCCAAAAAAATTGTCATTACTATTTTAGGGATAAAAGAAACAGTCCCCTTATCACCCAGTTATTTTTTTTTCTCAGACCTCACGAGCTTTTGAATAGATTTAATTTTTTCGAAAACAAATCACTTCACTATTACATTAATTTTCATTTTTGTTTACCAATAAATGAATGAAATCTTATACTGAAGGCCATTCTATTAAATTAAATAATTATTTTACTGTCTTTTGAGAATTATATCAATATATATATTGGCTGCGAATGAGCAATCTTTCCGTTTTTTCAAAAAGACAAAAATGGAAATAAGCACTACAAAATAATCGGAATACAACCTCTGACAATAAAGTTTGATGAATGAAGTTACAACTGCCTATCTGGCAAAACTAGTGAAACAAAACTCTGCACATGCATAGTGGTAGGTGTTGACCATCTGCCTCGACCATTGTTCAGTTGAGGCTCATTTGTGTTCCGTGTAAGACTTGTTTTACAAAGCGCTTGTTTTGTACTTTGGTTCTTAACTGAGAACAGGAAAATAAACGAACAAAAAATCGATTTAAAGTTTTGTTTTAAGTTTGGCAAGACACCAAAAAATACTGGTACGTGTTTATGAAGATCAAGCTCTGTCCATGAAGTGTGTGTACGAGTGGTTCGCCCGTTTTTGAGGCCCGTTTTTTGGTTCGCCCGTTTTCACTTTCCCCGTCGGGAAAATGTTTCTGACAACCCCCATAGCGAAGACTGGCGATCTCTGTCAGTAAAAAAAACATTGATTAAATATGATGCCTCTTTTAATTTTGCACTAACAGTACAAAAGGGTACTTTAAAAGGTTTATGATAGTTCCTGAGGACACTTTTAAATCAGTTTGTTTCCTTATCCGTTTCATGTTAGTATAGAATTTGATACTGCTCGAACAAATCGACGCTTATGTGCGATGTGCAGAAACTCTTACAAACATTTTAACTTAAATTTCGGCAGCATTTTAATCTCGATAAATTGATTAATCCTATGGGTTATTTGAAGATGCTTCTATAACTGTTTTTTATTCAGTTATAAAATAAATTTTACGTTATTTCTAATACCTAGACTAAAGAAATGATTGAAATTTCTAATAATCTTCTGTTTCAAAGAAGCAAAAATCAAAAGAAAAAAATTTCCGTCCATTTAAAATCACATTATGTAACTTTTTTTTTTATGCAAACCAAATCTACAGTATCATGCTTATTCCAAAGCATTAAATTGCATCCATAATTTAAAAAAGGGTTTTTTTTAAAAAAAACATAAACTGTTTTTATTTTAATTTTAACTGCTCGTAATACAAAAAAAGATCAATATTTTGTTTTCCAAAAAAATAAAAATGAAAAATGATTTTTACCCCAATTTTCCCGGGAAAAAAGCCGAATTTGGAGAATAGCCGCGGTTTTCCCCACATAATAGAAGATAAAATGCTGACATGGCTTTCCCTAGACTTTTTTTTGATCAGGTTTTTTCAGATAATTTTTTTTTCCTAAAAAAAAAAAAGAAAACCCAAAACCCTTTGGGAAATTTTTGCAAGGTTTTTTTCCAGGGGGAAAATTTGGCGATTTCCCAAAAAAAAAAGGGATTGTTATATGTTTTCAAAAATTTATATAACCTTTAAATGCTTCATAATAGAACCAGTTATTTTTTTCAGAGTTTAAAAACATTCTGTTTTTGAGATTAATGTGAATAGTTATCTATAAGTAAAAACATTTTAGAATTCCTCTGAAGTTCCTTATGGTATTAAAATATAATAATTACTTTTAAGATTGCTTTCTAAATTAAATTTAGGTAATGTTTTGAACCTATGAAAGAGAACACTCTTGTTAAAAAGGATATTATTCTTTATATATATTTAAAACCACATCGTGCAAACTTACGCATAGGTTACGCTTTTTCAATGTCGCATATCAAGGAAATAATAAAAAACAATGTGTTTTAAATATTCGTAAATTTGACGATTAATAATGGAAATAAACTTTTCATTTACTGAGATTTTCACCAAATTCAGTAAGCTCTTCTCATATGAAAAATATGTTATGAGAATAATTTTTACTATATATAATTAGATATTTGTACAATTAATCTCCAAATTTTCTAAGAATTCAGTATGATTTTTTCAATTTAACATTGTTGATATATACATATTAACAAAGCTTAAATTTTTAGGAGCTCTAAACAAAGGCCATTTCTTTTATATATGCCACACTTTGACCAAATTGAATAAATTACTCATAAGTCTCATGTTTTATAACATAAGGGGTAAAAAGTGACGAATCAGGGGTATCAAACTCGAGACCCGACCACTATATCGGTACACAATACGTTATAAAATATCAAAATTTCTCCTGAAAAAGGAAAGATGGTAGCAGAGAAGAGATATCAAGTGTCAGAACACAAAACATCATTTTCTTGTTTTTTTCTTTGTTTATTATGATGCGTTATTCGAAATAAACTTGTGATTCCATGAATATTGGGAGGTTTTTTTGCGGCCCATCTAAAGTTAAAACATGTTTGTCTGACCCAAATTAGCTTTTGATTTTGACACTTTTGGATTACATGACCAATGAATCTCGTGCTCACCATCGAATTAAAAACTGATATTAGATTTGTACTTCCTTCCTTCCTCAGAAGCACGACAGCCCAGGGTGGGGCTTGGCCTTCTCAAGAAGCCTTTTCCAGGCCAGCCTTCTTCCTGCCAGTGTTCTCCAATTCCTAGTTCTCAAAACTAGATCTTTTTCTAGGCCATCAATCCATATGGGGTTGGCCTTCCCTTTCTTCGTGTGCCGATTGGTTGAGCATTGAAGATTTTTTGCGGTCTTCGTTCCTTTTGACACTGGTGTGCAAAACTTAAGCAACAGGTGGGTTTATTGCCATAACTTCACGAAAAATCATCTGAGAGACATGAAATTCTGAAATGAGGGAGAGTATTATGTGCGTAAAGGATGACGAAAGCATCGGCGATGAAAAAGAAATACAACGCATACGGTATGGAATCAAACAAAAACAAGCTTTATTGAACGCATAGTATCGTGATTCATGATTGTCTATCCAACAGGAAGAACAACAAGCAGATGTTCCTTAATATGGTATATGCCCTCTCCTTACTACAATGGTTGCTTTGCACCGTCTCCGCATACTCAGAACCAGCTGGTGCAGCATTTCTTGAGGTAGGAGTGCCCATTCCTCAATCAACATCTGTTTGAGTTGTTCGTTGTACTCCGGATGATGTGAGCGTGTGGCAATACGTCTCTCCAAAGTATCCCACACATGTTTGATGGGATTTAAATCTGGGGAGCAAGCTGGCCAATCCATTCGAGTGATATCTTCATTTTCCAGCAGCTCCTCAACAGCAAGAGTGCGATGTGGCAGTGCATTATCATCCATAAAGATGAAGTCTGGGCCAATGGCACCTCGGAAAAGATGCAGATGGGGAAGAAGTACTTCCTCACAATAGCGATCCCCGGTTACAGACACTCTGTCGAAAATGGGAAGCTCAGTTCCGCCGTTCAGCATAATGCCAACCCAGACAAGAACTCCAGGACCACCGTAACGATGTGTCTTTCCTTGATGTTACTGGATAAAACCGGGTCCCGATCTCTCTCCAAATCAAAACGTGTTGAGAATCGCTTCTGGTACTGAACCGACTCTCATCCGTAAAGAGAACACGACTCCATTGATCAGTTGTCCAGTTTTTGTGCTCTCTGTCCCGCTGTAAACGGTGGCTTCGGTGGCCATCTTTCAACCGGAGGCAGCGTTCAGGACGGCGGGTGAACAGGCCCCCTTTGTGAAGGTGTCTGGCCACAGTAAACCGCTACACTTGTCGACCTGTTGCTGTACAGAGTTTCTGAGCAATGGCGCTTGCTGACTGCTGTCAAACTTTTTTCGCCTGCAGGATGATATATCGGTCATCCCCTGCAGTTGTCGTCCTCGGGCGGCCACACCAACCTTTCTAACAGCTGTACCTGTGGTTTGGAACGCTTTCCGCGCTCGAAACGACACTTTTGTTGATTCCGAACTCTGCAGCTACACTGGTGACAGTACGCCCTCCTCCAGCTTTCCGATCATTCTTCCAAGTGTGAAGTCATCCAGATGATTTTTCTAGCCATGTTTCACGAACTGACTCACTGGCACTTGCAGAGAATATGGTGAATTGCGTCTCCGTCCTTCATTTCATTCTAATGTTGAGCAGCGCGCGCCGACATCACGCGTTTTGCGTACGCTCACATCGCTTCTGACGTTTTGTTCCTGATATTTGCATACGCATGCGTTTCTACTGACTTACGTGTTCCCTCTACTGATCTCCAGACCTCCTTTTTTGCAATTTCATGGCTATCCGCTAAATTTTTACATTGTTGCTTAAGTTTTGCACACCAGTGTGATAACGTGACCTGCCCAGTTAATTCGTTGTATTTTGATGAAGTTGACAATGACAGATTTCTTATATTATCGATAGAGTTCTAAATTTGAGCTTCGCCATGCTCTATTTTCCTGAATTTCTCCAAAATGGATCTTAAAAATCTTCCTTTTCGTAGATACTTATCATACCTCATCTGTTGGCGACATGGACCAAGTTTCACATGCGTAAGTTAATACTTCGATCTTTAAAAGACTTTTTATACAATAGATCTTTTGTTTTTCTTTTGATTAAATTTGATTTTCATATTGAGACATAGCTATTCTGTGATGACTATGTCTATTAGATCCGCGCGTAAGCTAGAGGTGTGTAGGATTATCTAAATGATGAGACATTTTGGATTCTTAACACAACTTTTATTAAGAATAACTTAAATTACTTAATTCTAATTAACAACTTCTTAAAGTGAGAGCAACACCCAATTAAACCTTATATTCAAGTCAGATCGCGCAACTAGATCACTTATCTTAATTATAATAAATTCAACTGACTAATCTAACTTCCTATACAAAATATTACCTTTTTTACAGAGTCACTCCTTCTTCATCGATTGAGGAAATACCTATAACTTAATTTAGATGAGAAGATTCAGACTTCCTTATAATTTGAATTTATATGAACGTGTATCCTTCTTCCAGAGCTATAGGATGACTAACACTTGATCCGAATGACTCCACACTAAGTTATCTCTAGACTTGCCGCTCTCTCATCAAAGCTTCTATCCTTTTAAAGTATATCTAATTTACATATTCGATCTGTTTGTCTTCTTGGTATTGGGTTGAAAGGTTTTGCCACTCAATCGTGGCCGTCAAAAGCAACATATAGGAGTTGTTAGCAGAAGGACGCGAGAGACGTCACAACCCTCCAGAAGGTTCCACTTACTAAGGGTTCCCCAATGCCTTAATAAAATTACGCTGTGTGTCTAAATCTTTGGCTTCTTGAATCTCCTCGCTTCTGAGTTTTTATTTAAATTTTAATCTTAAATCCTTCATTTTACAACTTTTGCAATTTCTAATATTTATCTTGACTTTAATTTTCTATTACTCATCTTAGAATTCAATTAATATCTAACTTAATTTTAAATTTAAACTCGTGACAATAAATTTTTACTCCATTAACTAGGCCAACATTAATAATTACTGTTTAATTCTTGCCCACTCTCACTTTTTACATACATTCTCTTAAAGTAGTTGCTCAACAAAAATTTTCCTGGGTGCGCAGACCCAACTTTGCATCTGTATCATCACTTCATATGGAGCTGGCGTTTTTGCTCCAATTTTTCGGTGTTGAAGTTATCTATTTCTACAATTTTCAGGGTCAGTCTCCCTGAAATGAAAACCTCTCTAAATTACTGTTTCCAATTTATGTTTACATAATACCAATAAGTTTTACAATATTTATTCATTATATATTATTTGTAAATCACAATAAATTTTCATCTTCATCCCCACATCTGGTTCCAAAACTCCCAAATGAGCGCAGCGCCAAGTATATTATTGTTAGTGCCCTGACTACGCCGCGTTTCCCTGAACCAGATGCCTCATAATACGGAACAATACAACAACATATATATATACACATATTATACAATTACAAACATTTTTTCAATAAACCATTATAACAAATAACCAAAGGAATTGTCGCATCTCACGAAGTCATACATCGAAGCAAACAAATGTGCAATTACAATTGTTTTCTCCAGAAAAATTTTAACAAGTCAAAAGTTCAAAATAAATATACACTCAGCTGTAGTGTTCACTTTGCTTGGCTTATAACTTTTAAACACCGCCCGAGACTTTCTTTTGCAATAATTCTTCCGACCACTTGTTGGAAGATCGCAAAAATGAAACAATACACCTGATTTTTTTATATTCGGTTCCCACCATGACGTCCAAAGATGAGGTGCTACCACTTTCTTTCCTCGGCTGCACTAGAATTTCTTATGTTGATTGTTGAAGGCTTCGTAATCTCCTTTTGTCGGTATTTCTTTTTTTCTCTCTGTTTTCCTGTTACGTCCTTGGCCAAGTCGGGACTCCTATTTTTACAGGCGTGCCCAGGTTGTGCCGTCGGTCCATCTGGAACTTCAGTTGTTTCTGTTCCTAGTCTTTCTTTCTACTTCTAGAAATAGTACTGATGAAAAGTTCTTTTATTATTGTGTCCCTTTTTGTTAAGCTTTTCTCTGTGGTCCACTTGCGCCTGACTCTCCTGATCTCTTTTTATTCCCTTATTGTACCTGTCCTTTTACTTCTTTCCTGTCATTTCCTAAATGAACTAGGAAGCGATCTGACCAGTGATCTGCGTTTATGGGTCCTATCTGTATTTCTTTTATATTGGATTCTGATTTATGACTAATCCCTTTTGTCAACCACGTTTCACCGCAGATTTTTCTTTCCCCATAGTGTGACTCATTTAATCCTTGATGTACTTTTTTTCCGAAGTAATTAGTTTCCTGACTTGATCTTTACTATTTGGGATACCTGTTCCACTGACCTTCGTCACATTTCCTATGACGATATATTCTTATTTTGATCCAAGTTAACCAAGTTAATCTTTTCCTGATTTCCATATTACAACATATTGTTATTTCTTATTTCTAATACTCTATAAGGTCCATCAAATTTTGTTTAAATTTAGCGCAGACTTTGTTAGCTGCTGAACTTAAAAGGGTGTGTTTCTAATAAGACCCAATCATTTGTACCTTAAATTTTTTATGTCTTTTCTTCGTCTATTATAATATCTTTTCCCACCTTTCCTGTTTAATTTTCTGCACTTAGTCTAGCTTCCCTGTAAATATTTTTTTCTTCAATATTTTGTATTTTGAATTTTGAACTTTCCGGAGACATCGCTAACTAATTTTTGGAAATGCGGGGTAAATCAATTTCGACCCAAAAATAGCCTCAGCAGGTGATTTTCCTGTTGTTTCCCATTTACCTCCGTACGAATAGCGTAAGCAAACTCACGTAAGAATTCGTGACCTAAGTATCGTGTTGGATCATTAACATAATTTGCAATCATTTGTACTCATATTTCGATTAACTCTTTCAGTCCGATTTGCTTGTGGTCTATATGCAACAGTCTTCTTTACATGCCTTATGCCTAATCTTCTTTACCTAAGTGCTCAAAAAATTTCGGATACAAATTGGGGACCATTAACAATTTATTAATTTTATTGGAGCCCAAAACGCGATATAAAGTTATCAAAAAATTAATCGCTATTATACGAGATGAGGCCTTTTAAGAGTGTATAATTTCAGCCCATTTGCTGAAAATGATCGGTTATTACTAAAATATAGCATTACGTCTTTTATTCTAGATATGTGATACGGGCCTAACAAATTCAACGTCACTTCATTCATTTGGATAATTTGATATACTTGATTTAATCGACCAGCTGGTAACGCGTTTTAAAGTAGTTATTAACTTGGCACATATGGCATGTAGAGACATATTGATCAATGAATTTTCTCAGTGTACGGAAATAACAAACGTCTAGGAATTTAAGATACGTTTTAAATCTTCCCTAAGTGTCCAGCAAATTGGCCTGTCGAAATTCCTTTCATTATTTCATTCCTTAAAGATTTTGGAATGTATGGGCCACTTCATTTCAATCTAATGACGTTGCGTGTTTCTTGCATAAAATACCAAATCCTTCAATTAAACGGAAATCGTGGACCACTCTCACATATCGTTGCCTTTAATCCGGAAAGCTATCTCCGGGTTTCTAAAGATCTATATATATGACCTAATTCTCTGGGTCATTTTTCTGTTCTGTTATTAATTGTTCCTGCGAAGTAAGTACTAAATCCCTGATTATAATAATTAAATTTTTTTTTCTCCCACTATACTTTCCACGGACACCTTTGAAAGTATGTCAGCCACGTGATTTTGAGTTCCCGGTCTATGTTCCCATTCTATATATTGAATTTGCTAATTTGAGTGCCCATCTAATCATCCTACTCGACAAATTTTTGCCATGTGTTAGGCGTGTTAAGGCAGCGTGATCCGTTATTACTTTAATTGGCAATGATCCGGAAATATGTTCTGAATTTGTTCAACGCCTATACTACTGCTAGACATTCTCTTTCGGTTACCGTATACCTTCCTCTGGTGTTGTTCAGTGTACATGAAGCAAATATAACAGGTCTGTTTTGTTGATTAAGCACCGCTCCTCCAAAACCGACGTGAACTGGCGTCTGTAAAATAACCCCGAATGGCTCCTGAAAGTTTGCAATTTTAAAACTGGTGCTTTTTGTTACCGCCGCCTTGACCTCTTCGAATGCCTTTTGTGCGCTTCATTGACCAGACAATTTTTTTTAATTTTCGTTTAAGATTATAAAGTGGCTCACAAAGTTCCGCATAATTTTTAATAAATTTCTGCGTACCACTGGGACATACCTAAAAACTTGACACCTCTTTTTGAGTTACGGGGGTGTTTCATCTCTAGTATATGCTGAACCTTTGTCTCATCCGTTTTAGTTCCTTCTTTTACTAATAATTAATCCTAAATACTTCAATTCATCGCACCCAAATTTACATTTTTCCTTATTTAATGTCAATCCTGCATCCTTTAACAACGAAAAAACTTCCCTTAAATGTTCAACATGGTGAGTGAATAATGGAGATGAGATAATCACATCATCCATATAAACACTCACAAACCTCCCTATCACCGGTTTTAGGATTATGTCAATTGCCTTTTGAAAATTGAGCTGCCTCCTGATAAACCGAATGGCATCCGCTTGAAAAGCATAAGTGCCAATTTCTTTACTACAAATGCGGGTTCTAACAATATCACTGGGGCTTCACTGCCATTTGAAAAGTACCCACTTCTAGATCAAGAGATGACATTATTGTTGTATATATGGGATGTTTCGTTATTAAATCATCTATTAACGGTAAAGGTATCGCGGATACTTTGTGAGATCGAATTTAGTTTTCTATAGTCTACTGCAAATCTATATAAGCCTGATTATCCGGTGGTAACCTATTATTTTTTCTTGCATAACACAACAGGTGACGCGCGTATGGGGATTGAATTGGAACAATCGTTTCCTATTGTAACATTTTTTGCATGTGAAAATCACTATTGCTTGTTTTGTCCGGTCGTACCTATATGGCCTTGAAGCTACTGGTGGTTATCTCCCGTGTCAATTTCATGGTATAAAACATGAGTAAGACCTGGTTTGTCTGAGAATAGTCCCTTAAAACTACTAAAACAAATTTTTGTAGTTTTTGTTTTTCTTCCCCAATTTTGTCTTAGATAAATCTATCTCAACCTTTTCCTCTTTAATTGGTTCAACCAATCTTATTTATTTGAGAATCTGAATTTTCAACGATTTCTGATAAAAATCTAATACGATCCTTGACCCACTTATAAAATCAATACCGAGAATGCATGGGTATTCCAAATTTATCAACACAAAAAATGACCAAGGTCTAACAAAATCTCTGAGGGAATATTCACCCTACAACCCCCATGTTTTGGCATTTCGCCCCCCGGCGAAAACCGGGGCTCCATTTTTTAATTTGTTTTAAAAAAAAATATTTTCTATATTTTCTTCCATATAAATGATTTATCTGCCCCGGTGTCCCATAGGCTTTCAAAAATGTGTTATTTAAAAAAAATAGGAACGTGGGGAAGTTCTGGGGTGATATACATTGGGGAAAAAAGCAATTGGCGTTTCTCTTGATATTTTTTGAGGTTGATTTTTAACTTTCAATATTTAATCGTCCCTTTGACATCGCCTCGACTGAAATTTTCCCCAAACCCCCTTTTTCTACGGTCCCCTATTAAAATTACATTTGCATTTCGAAATTGGAAAACCCCTTTTTTAATCCTGATCACTTTCAAATCTATTCCTCTCGAACCCTCTGTTATTTTGGGGTATTCTCAAAAAAATTATTTCTACCATTTTTTGGGCAGTCCAACTTAAATTTTCTCCGTTTCTACCTTTGCATAAAAATTAGCATCCTATGGGGTTTTGACCTCGTTTTTCTATATTATCATTCTGTGCCCCTTTTTTAAAAATACCTCTTCGTTTCCCAAGACTTCCAAAAGTTGTCCGTGTTCTGTGGATTGGCACCTCCAAATACCCCATCTGTGGTTGGGAGTCGAACTAAAAATGATCCATCAATTCTTTTTTTGGGGAATTCCTAATTCAAATTTTCTCTCAATTTTAATAAATCTTACAAAAACAGTTGGTTCCTGATTTCTTCCCGTGGGCATAAAAATTTTTTTAAATTTTTTTTTGGCCGGGAAAACCCTTTCAATTCAGCCTTGGCTCGGAAACCCTGGCTGTTTTTTGCACTAACACCGCCCAAAATATTAGTCCCAAACTTGAGCTTTTCCCGGTGCTTTAAACTGCGTTTGGGTTTGAAATTATTTGGTTTTCATGCTTCTGGGAATTTTTAAAATGTTCCCTGACCCAAAAGTACTTTTTGGTAGTACGTTCATCCATTGTTTTTACCAACCCAGAATAAAAAGTTCGGGTCCTTGATCATAGCCATTCTGTGATGACTATGTTATTAGGATCCGCGAAAGCTAGGGTGAATTTATCTAAATGATGAAATTTTGGTTCCCCAACCAATTTTTTGAATAACAAATTTTTAATTCTAATTAACAACTTTCTTTAAAAGGGAGTTAACCCCAAATTAAACCTTTTTTTCAAGTCAGATCGCGCAACTAGTCACTTATCTTAATTATAATAAATTAACGACTAATCTAACTTCCTAACAAAATATTACCTTTTGCAGAGTCACCTTCCTTCATGTTGAGGGAAAAACCTATAACAATTTTGAGGAAGATTCAGATTTTATAATTTAATTTATATGAACGTATCCTTCTTCCCGAGCTATAGGGTGACTAACACTTATCCAATGTTCCCCCCTAATTATCTCTGACGCTCCTTCTCAAAGCTTCTATCCTTTTAAAGTATATCTCATTTACATATTCGATCTGTTTGTCTTTTTTATTGGGTTGAAAGGTTTTTCCATTAATCCCTTTGGGGTCAAAGAACTTAGGGTTATGTTAGAAAAAGGGGAAAAGAGACGTCACAATATATTTTTAATTCCATTAAAAAAATCATTAGCCATTGTAACCCCTTTTGATTTCGGGGACAAAATTTGTTCTTATTTAAAGTTAGATACAATTTGGGTATTGATTATTTGATAAATATTTTCAAATATTAAGATTTAAAAAAATTTTTCAAAATTAAAAGAAAAAAAAATTTTTTCTTTGGTTTTTTAAAAAAAGAAAATTTTTTTACCTATGTCAGGGGTGGCCCCTGGGGACTCGTGCAAAGCAGTGACAAAAATTTTTTTAGGCACACCAGTGATCAAACGTTTGTATTTTATTTCAAAAAAAACTGTTCACTATAAAGTATTACGAATAAAGCAAGGATCCGTTGCGGGAGCCCCTCGTTTTCATTTCCTTTGTTTTTCTTGTTTTTCTTAAATCTTTGTTTTAGGGTCAAAATTTATCTACGCGCATTTGCCAAATTTTATTGAACCCAACTATATTTCACAATTTGTTTGTGTTATATTTAGGATTTTTAACTGTTATTTAACATGGCTAGTTAGTCAAAAGGACAAAAAAAGCAAAATAGTAAGTGTAACAGAGAATTTCAAATTTTGTGAATCTAGAAATATGGCATTATTAGTAAAGGCGACCAAGCGGTGTGTTTTTTATGTTCTGGAACAGTAGTATGTAGAACATCGTCTGCAAAGCGGCATTTTAAAACAAATCACTAATCCTCTTGTCAAAAGAGTAAACCACAGCAAAAAAATTAATTGCTTAAAAACCGTTTGGCAGATGACTCAAATTCAGCATGCATTCTACTAAAAGTAACATACTACAATCCTAATAAAAAATTATTTGTCGTCCAATCTGCAACAACAGAAGTCACATTAATGTTTACATTAATTTGAATTCCACGTATAACTAAAGCCTTTACAACAGTGTTTCTCAAACTGTGGGGCGCGCCCCCCTGGGGGGCGCGATAACCCTTCAAGGGGGGCGCGAGCATATCGAAAATAACAGGTTTAAAAAAAATTAATTTACTGGAATGAAAAAAAAAAATACTTTCTGATATAATAAAAATACAGATTTACATTGATATGATTTATATATATCATCTGGTGAAAAAGGTCATCAAAAATAAAAGATTCTACTTTGAACGCTCATTAGCTATCTTTGATCCTATAACTAAATAAAAAAAATATTTTGTTTGCTTTACTGTAATTCTACGATGAGAGATTTTTTTATTACGTTTCTTTTAATCTAAAATATTACTTTTGCTGCATTTCAAACTTACTGGTATGGTTACCTTCATCTCCTTTTTTTAGGGAAGTTGTAAATTATATAATTCTGTGTTTCCGTTTTTTTTTCACAATGTGAAAGAGTTTTATGATACATGGATAAGCATATTGAGCACTTTGAAGGATTAATTGACCAAGATTTATTTTTTATGAGTATACTGAAACATATAATTAAAAATTGTTAATTCTGGGAAAACTGTTTATTTGTTACCAATGACCTTGACATAGAATCCTCTAATATGACAGTCTTAATGGGAGCTAAAATGAATTGATAACGTATCTCCTTTTTTGAGAGTGGCAAACGTTTTTTTAGAATCTTAAGGTACTTGTTTAGACCGAGTTCCCGGCACGACCACTATTTTTCAAAAATATTTTCTTGAACATGCTGCATTTTTTCCTATGAATAACTTAGTGATTTTAATTGTGATGTTGTACGACTGATTATGGTTTATAAATGTAAATGAGCAGAATATAAAAAAAGAATTGGGCATCTGTGATCTCTCTGAAAGGAAATTGAAGCTGATCAAACAAGGGAAACATTTGCTGAAATAATGCATATTAACCATGTTAGCGAAAGTAAATTTGAGAAAAGCAATAAACATGAAACGAAAGGAAAATTTTCAATAGCTACATTAAGAACTTTATCAAGAAAATAGGAAGCCATAAGTGTACCGCAAAATGCACTTCACCCTGTCAAAATGACACAAGCAAGAAAAAGTTCAACAGGATATTTGTCGATCATAAAAGGACATTAAAATTACAATAACGTGAACAAAATGTGACAGTTTTGCTTGCAAATAACTTACCTGTAATGTTAGCAAAAAGTGTCTGTGATTTGTGTCCTTTATTAAGGTCACGCACATTTGGAACAATTTAGTTGAGTTTTATTAGATATTTTCTCAAATTATGAAAGACAAATAGAAAAATTCTTGAAATAGGTAAGTATATTTTCTCTTAGTTAAATTATTCACTGAAATTGTGATTTTTATCTTGTATATTGAAAATAATTATAAAAAGAATTGGGGTGCTTCATCTCGCGACCATTAACGTTAGTATCGAGTGCACACCTGATCCCGTGCTTTCTCGCTTTAAATATTAAAAAATAACACAATTGTTATTCATTAGAATTTTATATTCTTTTTTTATTACTTAACATTTATTCTAAATGCTAATTCTGCGAGGCTTAAAATTACAGTTCATTCAAAACCGTTTATAACATGAGTATTCATTTCAATAAATCATTTTACATTTTTATATACATTGTCTCATGCACTTGGTTTTACCTCCTTACAATTAAGCTATTATATCAAGAATAATATATTATCATTTTTTAAAAAATAAACTCGTGTTAAGAGGGGTACTTCAGCCAGTATAAGAACAAGTTTAATAATTATCAGTGACTTCCATGGGCTTGTCTTGCAGAGCAAAGTTTTTCAAAGGAAGGCTAAAATTTGAAATTGACACTCAGAGTTATTTTTGCTATTTAGCTCAGATCTATATTTTGTCTTCAAAGTAGCCATCGCAGAAAATCCGGATTCACAAAGGTATGATGTTAAAAATGGTAATAGTATACGAAATTCTTTTGTTTTCAGTGCAGAAAGTTCAGCATCCACCTCTATCCAGAATTCAAAGAGTGATTTATTACAAAATTGCCCTTTAATTTCGTCATTGGATGTGAAATCTATGAAGATCTCTTTTCGGCAGTTGAGAGCCCTTCTGAAGTATTTTGAAATGGATCCCTAACCCATTCGTAACTTACAATCAATTTGCCCTCGTCTATGTACTTGTTGATGCTTTATTATCGTCGAATGCTCGCTGTGATTTAAAAATATATCTATGATTTTGTTATAATCCACTGCCGTAAATACTTAATACCGTGAATTACAATTAACGCGTGAATTATGAAATGTGTTACATGTTTTGTGCAGACGTCTGTTAGGTTGCCTAGACTCACATGAACGTTCGCGAGAATGCCAGATGTAATGGATATGATAAAGAGCAACATAAATTATGCTATTTTTTATAATGACATTTGTACTTTTAGAAATGGATCTTGAAGGAAATAAATCTTTAATTAAATATTATTTCTCAATTTGTTTCAATTTAAAAATTAGAGAAAGAAAAATAACATAATTAACCTTTTACTTAAAAGTAATTTACTTAAAATATATATTACTTAAGATTAACATATTTAAAAAATTTAATACTTATCTTATTAATACTGAATTAAGAACAAGTTTAATAAGTATTAGCGACTTCCATGGGCTTGTCTTGCACAGCAAAGTTTTTTAGAAATTGACCCTCTGAGTTCTTTTTCTATATTTAGCTGATATCTATATTTTGTCTTCTAAGCAGCCACCGCATTTTGCAATATGTTACAATTTAAAAATTATATATAGAGAAGGAAAATAACATAATAATTATCCTATTACTTAATTTTTTTTTTTTGCTTAAAAGTAACATATACAAAATTTAATACTTATGTTATTAATTTGTACGGTTTATAATTAAGATCGTGTATTGTAGCTTAGCGTCAAAGTGCTATTATTATTGCATTCAGTAATTTATTAATGTATAAGGGGCGCGATAAAAATTGTGATTGAAAAGGGGGCGCCAGTATTGAAAGTTTGAGAAGCACTGCTTTACAACTATACATTGCAAAAGGCATTTTTTCGTGGTAAACAAAGAGTTTTGTGTTGTTAGTATTCAGTTTTATTATTTTCCCATCAGAAGTAAAAATTATTTGATGGCACGTCTAAACCTTATTAAACACTTCTTTTTAAAAAATGGCACGTTGATCCATAAAAGTTCGCCAACCCTGACCTATGTGAAATATTTTTCTTGACATGTATGTTCTTTTTTAAAGAGTTTCTGTACAAAACTAAAGTTGGCAACAACGAAGAGCATGAATTGATTGGCTTGAAACAAGTGGTAGTATTTATCATGTGACTATGATGTCACATGAGTTTATAAACTGATTGGTTGGAAACACATGATTGCAGTTATATCTGATAAGACCATTTGTGAAAAATACTTCATCACAGTGAATCCTATAAATATAATAAGGCATAAATAGGCTTATATATTTTATAGTCAACTAAGCCTTTTTTAGAAACATTATCTTTTATTTATACTCACAAAAATTCGCTTGAAACTGTGTTGAATTATGTCTCGAAAAATTGTTTACTGTCAGACTTTTGAAAGTATATAGTCAATCAATATACTAAAAATCCTTCATTACTTATTTAAATTTAATTATAGTAATTAGATTCGAGCTAAGAAAATTTTTATTGTGCAATTTAGGTATATGAACTGATTAGAGATAAAGTTATCTTAAATCTTTCCTAGAAAAATTTGTTTACAGCTAAATTTTTGAATTAAATATATCCACTCAGTGTATTTAAATTACTTCATTAATCCCTTTAACTTGATTGTTACATTGAAAGAACTCGCGGATAATTTATGGGAATTTCCTACGAATTTTTTGTTTTTCCCGTTTTTTGGGAATTAAATAGCCTTTGAAATTACTTCATCAATCACATTCAGTTCTTTTGGTTATTGATATTATTTCAATCTAAGAGCGTTTTTGATGCTACTAAAAAAAATAATTTGAAAAAATTAAAAATGCTTTGCCTCTCTCCCCAATATACACAGTTCGCTAATGTTGATTAGTTTTTTTAAATTAAAAAAACTTTGTCAACCAACAAAACCATCCATAAAACTTCAGTTTTTATCTTTCGTCTTCTTTTTGATTGAGATTAGATGTATTACTAATTAGAATTAAAATATTTTTTTTCCTTTCAGCTAAAATAAACCCTTAAGTGTAGTACATAAATTTTCCCCTTTTTTATGATATTGTGTAAATTTCAGAAATTTATCGTGCCCGGTTAATTTTCTATGGTTTTTTTTTAATAATTTTTAAAAGTGTATAAAATTGGTTTTTTTTTTTTTCTTTTGTCACATTGTTCTATTTTTCCTACTTACAAAAATTTGGGGCCCCAAAAAGAGTATTTAGGATAAAACAGCGAACAAAATTATGAAAGAATGAATAAAAAATTTTTAAAAAAGTATCCTTCATTGAATATAAAACCTTACATAGAATCAAAAAAAAAATAAATAAAAATTTTTGGTTTTACACTTCCAAATAAATGTTTCAGTTTTTAAATTAGAAGCATTTTCTACCCAAGGGGCTAATTCATGAAGTCACATTTGATAAAAAAAAACATGTTCTCCATTGAATTCAAAACAAACATTAAACAAATTTGGGAACTTGTTGTTCTATTTGTAAAGCTCAGATAAAATTTCTTTCATATCCCGGGTAAAAGATGTTTTAAAAGTTAGGGAAAAAATTCTACAAAAAAAATTTTTTTAAATTTTTAAAAAAAAAATATTTTGTTTTTCCTTTTTTTAAAATTTAAAAGCATTTTTTTATACAAAATATACTTTTTTTAGAGAAAATTTCCAAAAACCCAAAAATTGGGAACCCCTCGAGTGGTAAAAATTGAAGCTGGAAAACCAATAGGGTTTTTGAAGACTAAGTTTTTCGCTGAGTTTTAATTTATTGGAGGGAAACATGTGGTTTTTACTATCATGTGACTATGGCGTCACATGAATTGAGCCCAATTTTATATTAATGATTTTACCCCACATTAAAATAGCAAATGGAGGGGGTGGTTATGATCTCAAATTCATGGCCGACATGACATGAGCTCAAACCCTGGAGGATGCAAGATTAGAGGTTGATGCACGTCAAATCTGTCCAGGCGTTTGCGTTATGTGGAGGTTTGGAGAATGTAAAGTCAGTTCTGATGTTGTCCCCGATACTTGATTGAAACTCAAAATTCTGAGTGCAGTCGCATAATTAATATTTTAAAAGTATTTTGAAAAGAAACTGTTCACACTGTGCTGGAGCAGAAGTATATCAAGTGCTTTTTTTAACACCATAACCATTATTGAATAATTGAGAAATAGCAGTTAATTAAGATATAATAAAAAAATTTTCCCAAAAAAACTTTTTATATTGTACCCATGACATTAAAAAAATTAAAAATCATCATCATAATCGATAATTTTATGTAAAAAAATTTTGGTTTTTTCATTAAAATGTGTAACTTATTTACATAATTTCATTCTTACTTTTATAAATCATTATAAAAAAAAAAATGACATAAAAAAGATTGAAAGCGTAAACCAAAAGATTTTGATATCTTAAATCTAAAAAAATAATAATAAAAATCCTACAAAAAGGGAAATTTTTTTCCCGATAAAAAATAACCTTTTTTTTATCAGCCCGGGTTTTGGCAAGTCTAAAACCAAACTTTTCACCTTTGAATTGGTTGATTATTTCCAAACAAGTAAAACCACGGGTGAATAGTTTTAAAATTTGCAATATATAACAGTAACTATGATACAGATTAACAGGAATGCGTTCTGTATCTGAAAATTTTAGATAGTCTTTAGATCAATAATTAAGGGGGAGAAATGTGAAAATATTTCCAAATATAAAGTTGTTTTGTACTCGTTTTGTGTGAACTTTGTGATATAATGAATTAATTTTATTTTAAAAAATTCAATGGAACAGCATTTTTACGAAACTTCCAATAAAAATAGTTGAATAACTACCAAAATATTTGTCACGCAAATATACTATAAATATTTGATATATTTAAATAGCAATGGGCTTCTTTGCCAGCAGTCTTAAATACATTTCCCCTTAATTTCACATTTAAAAAAACAAAAAAGGGGAAATTTTTATCAAAAAGTTGAATTTTTTAAATCTGCTTCCAACAAGCGCCATAAAAAAAATATTCATTAATTTAAGATACAATGTATGAATTTGTTAAGTGATGCCAAAATTCTTATACAAATATACTTATTTGAATGTACAAACCTTTATCTTCATTATTTTCCATTCATGATAGCTTTTAAAAGATCACTTTTTAAATTTAAAAAATCCGGCCAAGCTGAAAAACGTCGATGAATCGGAATTTGATGGAAAAACAATACGCATGAGTGGTCTCTTTGGAAAGAGTGATGAAAATATTCGTTGAACCTTTAAGAAAAAGAAAACTTATCAGAAAGATATATTGCATTTAATTATATTTTCTTTCCTAGATTTCTTTTCTATTCCTTTCTTTTATTAGCAAGAATATTCTGGAATTTTATAATTATGAATCTGATATTTTATTACAAAGGAAGTTAATACATTATTTTTTTTGATATAATCGATTGTTTCAAATGTTTAAATGTTCAAATTTCTTATATATATATTTAATTTTTCAAAGTAAATGATCTTATTTTTTCATTTGGTAAAATATCATCAAAACTTCAGAAAATGCTTCATTTTTCAATATAAAATCTGTTAAATAGTAAATAAAGTCAATTATTCTAGAATATATAATCAAATATCTTCATTTGAATTAGATAATTCACGGAAACCCATTTTTAATCATTCGGTTGTTTCATAAAATTATTAGTTTAGATAAAAATTAAGCATATAAAATTAATTTTTTACGAATACTTTTCGAATAGATACTTATTTGATGCATCAAAAAATTCAAAAAGAATAAACAAGGTAATTATTCTTTAAAATATATTAATTTTTTTTTAAAATTTAGTTATCATTGTGTATGTGTTTCTAAAAAAAATATTTAACACCAAAAAAAAAAAAAAAAAAATAAACTTCATATCTTCCACTGAATATTGAGCAAAAAAATTAAAAAACACTTTTTACTTCTGAAAAAAAGTAAATTTTTATTATTTATATATATATAAAATTATAATATATATATATATTATATATATATATATATATATATTTTTAAGATAATTAAATTGGTTTTAAAAATTAAAATTTCCCCTATATAGAATTTAACTTTTTTTTTTATTACATCTTCAAGCATTACATTAACAACCCAATTATTTCCCCGAAACATATGCTCTAACCACTAAACATTTTATCCCAGATCATTTATTTAATAGCTCTATATTACAGCATTCCTTTTCAAGTACATATCATAAAATACGAGATGCGTGGGAAAACACTTGATTTCATGGGGCGTTTTTTTTTTCTCTATTTAGCGCTAGATGTCGGAATTTATTAAAAATTTCCTTTTAAAATTAAGTCTGATTGGTTTATATATATGTATATATATATAAGAAAAATTTTAAATTTATATCTAGAAAAAAACCCTATATTTCCCATTTCTTTTATTTTCCGTAACATTTTCAGTTTTAATTTAAACCCCAAATTATTCACTGAAAAGATATTAAACATAACAAAAAAGACAAAAGGACGGGCATCCGCTCATATGGCCCTATCTGTCAAGAGTTTTGACAGCAACATCATTTCGGATTTATTCACTTTTTTTAAATTTTCCCGTTAAATATTCAAAAAAGGGAACTTAAATTTTTCCCCCAGGAAAGGTTGACAAAACGGAAACTCTTTTAAAGGGGTTACAAAACCTCGTTCTAGAACTGTTACCAGCAGTGAGTTTAAGCTGTAATGTGTAAAAACAAAGGGAACCACTTTTAATTGATACGTCAATATTTGGGGACAGTTATACACCAGTTTTATTTTTTTTTGGGGTTTGTGTGTGTGTGTGTGTGTGTGTGTGTGTGTGTGTGTGTGTGTGTGTGTGTGTGTGTGTGTGTGTGTGTGTGTGTGTGTGTGTGTGTGTGTGTGTGTGTGTGTGTGTGTGTGTGTGTGTGTGTGTGTGTGTGTGTGTGTGTGTGTGTGTGTGTGTGTGTGTGTGTGTGTGTGTGTGTGTGTGTGTGTGTGTGTGTGTGTGTGTGGTGCGGGGGGGCGCCCACATCTCGTAATGAGGAAACGTAAATTTCGATTTTATTTTTTATGTTAAATGAGCGGTAGATATGAATATTTTCTAATTATTTTGATGATAAAAATTCTCGGAAAAATATATAAAATTTCAACTGCAAATGAATCGTATACAATTAGTACAACTACTGATATATTGCCTTAATATATTTATTTTCTTATGATTGCTTACCTTTACTTTAGAAATTTTCTTTGTGCTTAAAATCACGTTCTTTCTATTCATTTCTATTTTTAGTCTGTAAGCATTCCAGAAATATTGTCTCCTCTTTTGGTCAGTTTAAACGTAATCGACCTGAGGATTGAGGTCATGAGAGGTATTCGTGTCTGACAAGTTGTGAATTTTTCATCTGTTCTCTTAATGGCAGTCTATCGACAAATATACCTTTGTGGGAGAATTGTCTTACATTCAGAATTTTTGTTTTGGGATAAGGTATCAAATCCTAGAGTGTATATAATAAGGCAAACAATTCACACAAGTTACCTTCTTTTATATAATTTAAAAGTTTTTCGTTTTACTCCCCCCCCCCTAAAATAACTTATTTCAAAAACTGCTAAATGTAAAGAAAAGATATATATACATTTTATATAATACCATAAATGATTTCGAGAAAGGAATCATGGCAATTGAATTTTTTATTTTCTATGTTGAAAGAAAGTTTTTAAAGACCAAATAAACTATGTAAAATGAATATTTTTATAAGTATCAAAATTTTAATTGAATGAGTATTTTGTGTTTCTATTTTTTTTTTTTCTTGTTTGATCGATTGTATATTAACATCGCATTTAGAAGCTGCTATGATATCTCGTAATTTAAACCACCATCAAGTGATGAGAATCACATTTGCTCTGTCATTTCACTGTCCATTGCCCTCTTTTAACGTTCCTAAACTCCGTTAAACGATGAGTCATAAGTGAAACCAAGTTTCGAAGGCTTGGTTTACATGAAACATCGTCAACTACGAGCTTCCACCTGTTCGTTAAAAATTAAAATATCAAACGAAAGAATAAATACTATTTTATCAATTGTAAATCTATTCTCCGATTTGGAAATTAAAAGACAACATTATGCTCCGACATGCGAGTATTCTAGTAAAATGGTTTAGTTAGTCACAGACAGTGTACGAAAAATAAATTCGTTCTAATTCTGTATCATATGATAACAAGGAAAGAAATATTTTGATTATTTGTAAAATAGTATATCATAATTTATTAATTATTTAAATAAAATAATATTTTTAAGGCTTCTTATACATTAAAAACTGTTAACTGTAGATTGAAACTCAATCATTTTTAAATGAAGATTGCATCTCGAAGGCAGAAATCGTGGTTGAAATAAAGTGTTACAAGAAACCAGAAAACAAAAAGGGTCTTCCTATTATTTTCAAAATCCCCCGCGTTTTGGAAAAGATGAAAATTGGTGATCCCCCCCCCCCTGGTTTAATGCACTAGTGATTGAAGAGTGTAATATAAAAATCCTGAAGCTTGGGAATAGATAGTCTTTTAGTACTTCAATGTAGTAGTATTGATTAATAGTCTGACCATTGATATGAGTGGGAACCCACTCATATCACGAATTTTAGCAATGTTTTGGTCTGTAATTGCTGACCTTCGGCGCCCAGCAGGTTCATCCTCCTCTATACTGTCCCTTCCCCCTGAAAACCTCTTATACCATTCAAACATATGTGCACGAGACAAAGTTTCATCTACATAAGCCTCGGTTAGTATTTGAAATGTTTCGTGTCTGATTTCTTCAGTTTTACAAGAAACTTGATGTTGATTCGACATTTTCCAGGCAGAATGCAGTTGCACTTGTTTATTCAATGATGCAGTATTCCCGAGGGATCATTTAAGGCGAAACTGTACACATAGATAGAAGAGGTGTGTAGGATAACGTTACCAAAACAGTTGTTGCCAACTCCACTCTTTTTTCAAGCTACACACTTAGTCTCGTTATTTTAGTGTCACTCCTTGTATATGCCGGGTGTAAAAATTACAGCTTTAAAAATAAAAAAAGAAAGAGCGTATAAAAATTAGATTTATATATATGCATTCATTTGTAAAGGTCTTTTAATCAACCAACATCCACATGTTCCACTTTCGTTTTAAATTTTTTAAGTGGTTTATTGATATACACATCTAAAAGCTGAATGACTGGTGTTCATCCTCTTGGAAGAACTGCTATGTCTGTTTTGCCCTTTGTCAGCAATTTCTTCGTATTATACGTTGGATGCGTTATATATAAATATATATATATAGAGAGAGAGAGAGAGAGAGATAAGTCCCAATCTAATAGATTTTCCAGACTTTTTAAAGCACCTGGACACATTTTTTCCAAACGTTTCTTATCCATAACTTAACACCATTTCCGTCCATCCATCCATCTCGTGCACATGAATGTGAAAACACCTTTCGGGAAATTCGTCATTGGTTTTCTTTTAAAAATAACCATGGGTTTTAATATTGTACAGTGAGTTCAGCTAAAATGAGATATTTCGTGACTTTTTTTTTATATGAACCATATTTATAAAAAGATGAGAGCTTTGCACATGCAACCGCATTTTAGTTTTCTTCGTAAAAAAAAAGGTGCTCGCGAATACGCTAGAAACTAAAAATTCAGTTTGGAAGTACAGGTGCGAGTAATAATACGTTGGAATATACGGTAAGTTATTAGAAGATAACAAACCATTTAATAAATCTTAACACTGAACCTAAAGACAGTTATTGTATATCCTATTCCTACCGCACTCGGTCAAATTAACCGGTAATTAAAAAAAAGTTATCAGTTTTATTATTCAATACTGATAATGGTTGATTTATTACTAAATGTAAAATCAGAATGAAAAATTACTTCCAAATTTTTTTTTAATAACTTTTTAAAAATTACTCGCTAAAAGTTTTTAAAACTTCTCTTTTTCCCACAAAGAAAAAACTTAATTTAAAATATCTAAAATATTTTAATTTTACTCTTTTTTATTTTAAAACTTAAAACCCTTTTGGGGTCCTTTTTTATTTTTTTTCAAGGATGGGAAAATACTTCGGAATTGTATTTTAAAAAAATAAATTTTAATATTTAAGTGATTATTAAAATGAAAAAATTTTTTAAAATTTTAAAACAAAAAATTTTTAAAAAAATATTTTAAAAAAAAGTAAAATTTTTTTTCCCTTTTTGTAAAAGGGTGCTTCAAAATAAATTTTTTTAGTTTGAATTTTAAAAAGGTCCAAAGAAATAAAAAACTTAAAAATTTTTTTAAGTTTTGGGCAACAAAATTTTTTAAAAAAAAAAAAGCGTTATTTAATTATTTCTCGAAATAAGGAATTTTTTAAAATTTAGTTATTCTTCAAAGGTTTGGAAACAAAATTTTAAAATAAATAAAATTTTGGGAAAATTACCCAATTATTTTTAAAATTTAATTTTCCCAATTCTTTTTCTATTCCTTTAAAAAAACAATTTTTTTTTTTTAATCTAAAACATAAATAATAATTATTCCTTTTTAAAACAAGTTAAAAGTAGTAACCAAAAAGGATCTAATTTTTTTATCCAAAAATGAAAACATTCATATTTTTTGCATCAATGCCCGGGGGCATAAAAAAAAAAAAATCATCTTTTTGTTTCATTTAGTTTCCCCCTTTAACACCAAATTTTCATCTTCTGTTTTATTTTATAATTTTATATTTATCAAATGAAAATGAAAATGGTTTTTTGTCCTTTGTCGTTAGAAATATCCTTTTGGGGCCCTTACATATGCCTAAAAATTTATTTTTTGATATCGGTTGGTTTTAAACACCCGTCTTTTCCCCCAGCTTTCCATGGCGAGTTCGATTTTTTTATCCTCTATATCTACCTTACTTTGGGATGTATAAAACTCTCTTTTTTCCGGAGCTTATTTATAATTTTTTTCGTCTCTTTCAATCTCTGTTTAATTAGAAAAGAGCTCTTTTCCTTTTTTTTTTTTTTAGCTTCAAAAATTTCTTGTCCCTCACAAAAACCCCCCTTTTTTTTCTTTTTTCCGTTAATTTTTTAATTTTTAAAATTGATTTTTAAAAAATAAAAATTAAAAAAAAAAAAAATTTTAAAAAAATTTGATAAATTTTTTTTCAAGTAATGTTCAATGTAAAAAAAGGTTTTAAATTTTTTCCTTTTGATTTTTTTTCACTCTTTTAATTTAACCCTTAATTTTTTAATTTTTATTAGATTTAAAATGTTTTTAAAATTTTTTAAATGGAAAATTGGGGTTTGGGGGAAAAATTTTTAAAAAAAAATCTAAAAATTTTTTTTATCAATTTTTCCCCCATTTTTAAAAGATTTAAATTTTTAAAAATTTTAAAAATTTTTAATTTTTAAATTTTTAGGGAAAAAAATCGGGGTTTAAAAAAAACCTTTTTAATTTGAAATTTGAACTTTAAAAAAAAATAGTTTTTTGGGTAATAAAATTTTCTTCCCAAAAATTTTTTTTAGTAACTTTGGGGGGTTTTTTTTTTTTTAAATAGCCCCCAAAAAAATTTTATTTTTAAAGGATTTAAATCCCTACTCCCTTTCCTTTTCGTTTTGGTAATAAAAAGTTTAAAATAAAATGTTCAAAATTCCCAAAAAAATGTTTTTTTTAAAAAATAAAAAGGCTTTGAATTGAAAGAAATTTTTAAAAATTTTGTTTAAAAAACTTTGAAATTAGGGGTGAATGGGGTTTCCCCCTTAAAAATTTAAAAGTACCCTTTCCCCCCAAAAATTTTTTCCGATAATTTCTGTTCCTTTAATATTGATTTTAAATCCTTTGATACACCCAATAAATATTCCAGAAAAATTTTCTTTATTTTAGAAGATGTTAAAGGGGGTTTTTTTAATAGTATAAATTATTGTCCCCCTGACAGTGGGTTTCCCCTTTTTTCTTATTTGTACAATAGATTTTTTATCTTGCCTGTATAACTGATTGAGTACATTAAAAAGGGGGCGTTAAAGTTTCGGCAAAATCTCGGGCCCCGAAAAATCAAATCTTAAGGCTTGATTTGAACATCTCAAACTTATTTTTGCTTTAATTGTCATTAGTTAATGAAATACATAAATATACGGGTATGGAAAAAAATAATAGGAAACCAATTTTAAAAAATTAGTTGCCCATCGACTGTCCATTAAACGTGTGCCACTTAGTGACGGCAAAATAAGGATATCGGGGCAAAATTTGGCGGTGAGGGGTTTTAAAAAAAATTCGTTCCTATCGAAGCGTAAAGTCCGACCTCTCCGACTTAAAAAAAGCATGATAATTGTAGCTCGGCTCTCGGGAGCATCCATGCTTGTTCAGAACAGCCAATCCTGTGAGGGTTTAATGGACCCGGGCCCAAGGGTTGTGACGCCCCCCAAATCGGGGAAGATAAATGGGCAAAACAAAACCACGATAGAGGGGTGTTGAAAGGATAGTCTGAAAACGCAAAACACTACCGCATAAGACGTTCGAGATGAATGCACTTTTTTTATAATTTATATCCATGAAAACTATTCGTGGGAGTTGCATACTGTGAACATTTATGTTAGAGTAGTTATTCAAAACCTTTAGTTTCTGAAAAATCTAGAAGATACTAAAGTGGTTCCCGAACCTTTTAACTGGACACAAACTGCAATAGGACGTCTCTTTTAAGGATCCTCATCTACATTATTCCATACCATCAGACGTGTGTTCGTCTAGAAAACACCGGCAGAAGCATTTCATGTTGAGTGCCTGTTTCCAACCGTGAAACATTTAGGGAAAACGTGACGGGATGGAACGCAATATCTTCCGTCGTTTGGGGGTTCTCATTGTCTTAAGGAGGAAGATCACAGGCGGGTTTTGGCTTCTTTCAGATCATTTCACCCCGGTTTAAGGCTCTTTTCCCAGAAAAAATCCTGTATTCAAAAAATGAAAAAGCCCCCGGGTTTACCTTTCATTGTCTTAAACGGTTTAAAGAGCAGGATGATGAAGTGGGAACATCTAACGTGGTATCCCAGGCACCCGATCTGAAATCATTGAATGCTTGTGGGTTTTAGAGAAAAAGTCCGTGCTCGTTCCTCCTCCATGTTCACTATCTGAGCTCGGAAAACCCCCCATCAGGAATGGATGCGAATTCAGATGAACTTTTTTGGGCTTTTTTTTGTCAATCCACTTTAAATTCGAGCTGTCATTCAGACCAAAAGGGGGTAACCTCTTACTAATAAAAATTTTTTCATTTTTTACAGATTTCCTATTTTTTATCCTATACCTGGTTTTAAAATGGATATTTTTTGGTTTTACTTTTAAATTAATTATTATTTTCAATTTAAGCACCTTTTTTTCAATGAAAATGCATGGAATTAGAACCGATATATAAATTTTCCGATTAAAGTGTATTTTATTTTATTCAAAATAATGCATAAATTAATTTGGTGAATTATTATTTATCAGGCACTTTTCATATTATCATTCTTCATTGAATTCTTCAGTTGACCATTTAGAAGTATTATCGTGTTTGAATCAAGATAAGAAGTATGTGAAAGTTATAGTTTCATATTTTAAATCTTTAAAATAAGACAATATATTGATAAATATGTATCGTAAAATCCACCTATACTTTCAAGCTGCATTTTTTAATTTTTAGATATATTCGCCGTATAACGTGCACTTTCATTTTTACGAGGAATCCTGCAATGTACATGTGCAATGCTCTTATGTTTTCAAGTTATTTTTTATGCGAAGTATTATCCGAGGCTTTTGAAAGAATAGTATACTTCTATAACTAGAACTCTTTAAGTTCATTGTGAATGACATTTCATTTAAATAGACAGTATTCCAATCTACGTAGAGAGAAGTCTACTTTTTTATGCACATCTCTCTCTCTCTCTTTTTTTTTTTAAAGTTATCATTTTTATACCCAGCGCTTTACGCGCATACGTTAATTTAGCTCTTATTTTTTGTCTTAAAAGGGCGCGTTATAAGCCAGATTTTATGGAAAATGCAATTTAAGACTGAAAACATTTTTAAGCAAATATAGTTTTAATAAATTGGAGAACTTTATACAATAAAACTATTAAGGTATCCGACTACGTTGAAAACGTCATTTTCGGTCAAAAATCACATTTTCTTTTTATTTGATATTTTTAAAATTCAAACGATTATCTTTCTAAATCTGCCTTTGTTTTGTCTATGCGATAATTAGAAAAAAGTTACAGTTGTTTAAAATATTATCACAGCGGTGAAATCAAAACCGGAAGAGGTTAAATCGAAACCGGAAGTTGACAGCTTAACATGCTTTTTACCCATAATTTTTGCAATTTCAACCCATTATAATTTTAAAAACAATTTCTGACAATTTTTTAAAACTATTTTATTGATAGGCATCAATTTCAATCTTTTAATTGCACTTTTGCGATTGGCAACATCTGTTTCTTCTGACCTCATATGTTTTGTTTTGATTTGGAATCTTACGAATGTTGCTCCCAAATTTCCAAAAAAATGAACTTTT
>BMAV01021119.1:0-59832 GCA_019973955.1 Trichonephila inaurata madagascariensis | reverse complement strand
ATAAATCGAAGGAAGACAATACCAGACTCTAAAAGGGTTTTATTGGGTTATGGTGTCAAAATAAATACCCAAATGTACAAGCAATAGGCTTATGGAAGTTAGCCATAAGGCAACAAGACCAAACAAAAAGAATTTCTAACTCAAAGAGGATTAAAAATGTCTAGCATGGGCCAAAAAATGCCTATCATGGACTGTTGATAACTGGAAGTTGATTTTCACTCATAAAACTTATTTGTCCAGGAATACAAATCTAGTATAATTAAAAAAGGTGATGGTGAAACTCTGATACCAGATCATATCCAATGAATTGTAAAAAAACCCTTTTAAACGGATGTTTTGGAATTGTTTCACAACAAATGGTACTGAAAGTTTAGCTCCTATTAAAAGCATGATGTATTATCTCAAATTCTTACAAATGTTACGCATTAGATTGTTCCACTCATGGAAACATTTGATGGAATATTGCAACATGTCTTGGGCCCCTTGTCATGCTTAGAAATTCCAGATTCTTAGGCAGAAAATAAAAAAAAATAAGCGTTGATTGGCATGGTAATTCACCAAAAGTAAATCCTATTCAGAACTTTGCATATTCTCAAGAATCGTTTAGCCTAGATGAATTGCATGACAACAGAACAAATGATAAGTATTATACAAGTGTAGTTTCAAAATGTGAAAATCAAAATATGCGCTTCACTAGAGGAATCTATGCCAAGCCGTGTTGAAAAGATGGTTCTTGCTAAAGGGAAACATACTTCTCAATAATATACAGATTTTTCAGTCTATTTAAGGTATTTAACGATAAAAAGTTACGGTTTTAGAAAAATCACTTTTCCCCCATTTGTCCCAATTAATTCGAACAGTTAAGTAAATCATTGTGAATTTTGTTACTTGAAATTTATTTCATTTTTACATTTTTAAGAAGTATAAAACGTACATGCAAATTTATATGTCTTAGTTGTTTTCTAAAGAGTTCAAGAAATTATATACTACCCGCAAATACATTTTGGCAAGAAATCCTGAACACATTTATTTTTGTCCAATTCTCCAGATTGTGCAATAATTTCGTAAAAAGAATTTTCTATCTTTAATGTTATTAATTCTAATGTATTTTTTAATGCCGATTTCAAATCCTTCTAATTTTTATTTATCCGCAAGAGTTATTACGGTACACTTACAGCCTGAACATGAGATTGTACAAAATAAAAACATAATGTACATAGTACAACGCAAAACACTTTTCAAACACTGTATTTTTATAACATGGTTTTTTAAAATTACATCAATATTGAATGTTTGAACATCAATAATATAGGGGTAAGTCATTTACTTTAACTACGGATCTACATATTTTGGACATGGAATGCACCAATTTCACAAAATGTTCATTCCGGACAACAAGGTATAAAGAAAGTTTTAAAACCTCAATCAAATAACGTTAGGTACTCTCCCGCACACCTGCTAAGATTGGCCCCGGATGAAGTCAAGAATATGTACCACAATATATTCTAGAGATCATTTCTGTTATAAAAGATATAATTTACACTAATGTATGTACTTGTTAAAGCATTAAGGCATTATTATGAATAAAATAAATTTTCCTGAACAACACGGTGTTTTCTTCTTTAGTTGTCTCACTTTTCACAGTATAAATACGTACAAAGTACGTACAATCTCAAATACAAGAGGATTTAAGCCGTGATATTGTTGCAGCATAACAGTGTTATCAGTGCCCCTTTCCTCTAATGAATCGTAATGTTATACATATTCTATCAGTTATCATAAATTAAACGTTTGAATACCTTCAGAAATAAAATGGTTTTTATCGCCAATATCGCATTAAAAAATCATTTTTTATAAAACTAATGCATTAGAACTAGGCAGAAATACTTTAAGCGAAAAATGTAAAAATAAGGGTCAAAAATAGGTTTTCAACATGTTTTTTAGAAACGAAATATAATTTAAGAACTTTTGCCCACAATTGCAAACTTGCTTTCTTGTTGAATAATAGTTAAAAAATAAGAAATATATCAGAGGTACTAGAACAAAATAAAGGCAAATTAATCACAGAAGTTTTCATAATTAAATGACAATATAGAAGATAGAAAACTAATAAAAGGCAATACAAAAGTTCTAACAAATAATTTCATCAGGTTTGAAACAAATGCATTCCTTATAAATCGTAAAATATATACATTATCAACCTCAAATTTGAGCAAAACTCAAAGTGTTATCCCTGAAAGTAGTCCTTAGATTCTAGCTCCATTGACCTACATTTTAGTGCAGAATCATGTATTTTTCCGTCCTTGTGCCATTAAAAGAAACTCATCTCTTAAAAAAATATGTCGAGGATAAAAATATTTAAGTTTGCGTCGTAGGAAACTATGAGTGGAGTGTCAGTTCAGGTATCCTCACAAGAGTTTCAAGATTACATCATCCTTCGATGTTCATATTTAAACGTCAAATCGACATCGAATGCAACATTTATAAAAACCAAATCTTGAGTAAATGAAGCATTATTTGAATAGATAACATTCAAAATAAAATTTGACGATAAATTTGTTAAAAACTTTGTGGAGAGAGAAGTTAATAAGAGCATAAACAACAATTTTACTTCGAAATAATATATTACGCACTCCTAACTTGTTTTGTGCGAAATAAGGACCATAAAAAAATTAAGCTAAACTTTCATTAGAAGCTATAAAAATATACTGGTGTGCAAAACTTAAACAACAATGTAAATTTAACATATAGCCATGAAATTACAGAAAAGGAAGTCTATGGAGATCAGTAGAGGGAACACGTAGAAGTCAGTAGAAACGTCATGCGTATGCAAATATCAGAACAAAACGTCAAGCTTGATGATGTGAGCGTACGCAAAACGCGTGATGTCGGTGCGCTGCTCAGCAAGTAGAATGAAATGAAGGACGGAGACTCAATTCTACTACACCATATTCTCTGCCTGGAGTGCCCAGTGGAGTCAGTTCGTAAAATAGCAAAGCTAGAAGAAATCATCTGGATGACTTCACACGTGGAAGAATGATCGGAAAGCTGGAGGAGGGGGCGTACTGTCACCAGTGTAGCTGCAGAGTTCCGGAATCGGCAAAAGTGTCGTTCGCGCGCTTGGAAAGCGTTCCAAACCACAGGTATGGCGCTGTTAGAAGGTTAGTGTAGCTGGCCGCCGGGGACAACAACTGCGGGGGGATGAGCCGATATATCATCCTACAGGCGAAAAGTTCGACAGCAGTCAGCAAGCACCATTGCTCCAGAAACTCTGTACAGCAACAGGTCGACAAGTGTAGCGGTTTTACTGTGGCCAGACGCCTTCACAAAGGGGCCTGTTACCCGCCGTTCTGAATGCTGCCTTTCCGTTGCGGTGATGGCCACCAGAAGCCACCGTTTTACAGTGGAACAGAGAGCACAAAACTGGACAACTGATCAATGGAGTCGCGTTCTTTCTTTTTACGGATGAGAGTCGGTTCAGTAGATTCTGCTTGCCGTTTTTGATTTGGAGAGATCGGGACCCGGTTTTATCAAAGTAACATCAAAAGGAAGACATCGTTACGGTGGTCCTGGGTTGCTTGTCTGGGTTTTGCATTATGCTGAACAGCGGAACTGAGCTTCCATTTCGACAGAGGTCTGTAACCAGGGATCGCTATTGTGAGGAGGTACTTCTAACTTCCCCCATCTGCACATCTTTTCCGATGTGCCATTGGGCTTGAACTTCATCTTTATGGATGACAATGCACTACCACATCACTTACTCTTGCTGTTGGGGCTACGGGAAAGTGAAGATATCACTCAATCATTCGCCGGGTCTCGATTTAAAATCCCATCGAACATGTGTGGGATGCTTTGGGGAACTTTTTTCCCCCGCTCACATCATCGGTACAACCAACAACTCAAACAGTGTTGATTGAGGAATGGGCACTCCTACCTCGAAATTTGCACCACTGGTTCTGGTATGCGGAGCGGTCAAAGCAAATTGGAAAGGGGGAGGCATATACCATTTTAAAAAACATCCTTTTTGTTCTTCTGTTGGATAGACAATCGAGTCACGATGCTATGCGTTCAATAAGCTTTTTTTTGTTTGATTCCATACCGTATGCGTTGTTTTCCCTTTTTTCAGCGCCGTTTTCGTCATCCTTTCGTACATAATACTCCCCCTCATTTAAATTTCATGTCTCCAGATGTTTTTTCGTGAAGTTATGGCAATAAACCCCCCCTTTTTTCTTAAGTTTTCCGGGTGTATATTGTTTTGCGGCGGTCCCCACCAAAGATCCCATTTCCTTTTTGGGAACTAGTTTACATCTCTTCATAAAATTTCGCGTGAAAAAATTTCCCTTACTGCCCCTACGACGCTTGAGTTCAAAAAGGCAAGTCAACCTTTGACCCCCCTTTTATCTATCGGACACAGGTGACTGGCGCATTTCCCACCCCAACTCCGGTTTTCAATATCCTCCGCGTGAGGAGAACTAGTACCAATATTAGAATAATTATCCCGGCAACGTCCAAATAGAAGTAATTCTCCATCACGTGAGGTCTAGAAAGGGGGGGAGGTGACGTATTTGATCTTTAAAGAAACCAAAAGGAAACCCCTCCGCCTAAATTTCCCAAAGGGCCACAAACGTTAAATTTGAGAACCCCAACAGGTTTCAATACTCTATGACAGTAATTCTGGAACTTTCAGTTTTTGCAACCCAATATTTAATCATAAGTTTCATCGTCCCTCCCCGCCTTTTATAAAAAAACAATGTATCGAATTTAAAAATTAAACCTTTGACGCAAAACCCTACAATTTTGACTTTAACCTTTAAGTTCCCCGTCGTATATAAACGTCTCCCCCAGAAAAGTTGCGTTTTTCCCCCGGGAAAGGTATAAATACGTCTTACCGAAGTAAGATATTTTCTGTGAACTGCTATTCAAAAAATTATTCCGGGTTTTGGGAAATTTTCAATAAAATGAACTTAAAAATTTTGTACAAAAGGATTTACACTTAGTTCAGAAAAATTTTTCTTATTGATTAATATATTTATTTTCTCCCCTCCCCCCAATGCCCCCATAAAAGGTCGACTAGGGGTATTTAAACGGTGGCATTGAGGGGAAAAGGAAGCCTTTTTAATCCGCATTTAAGGGTTCAAGAAAAGTGTAAATTTTAACCTATAAATTTATACATGACAAGCCCATAGGGTCACTGATAATTAATAAACTTGTTTTTAACTTAATATTGTTAAATCAATTTTGAAATACATTGCGCAGTACTGATATATTTATAAGTGTAATATAACAGTGTATATTTGTATTTTAGTTTTTTATCATGTCAGAATGTAATTTCTTTACTTTCAGTATATTTATAATTGTTTTTTTAATAGTCTTTTGTTTTTTCGACTTTTCAACACTCTTGAATCACGCTTATTAGGGTGGCGTGTTCCACAGTTTGTGAAACACTCCTCTATGACGCCCCAGAACACTCTAACGGACTCTTTCCCATCGACTTCCAGATTCACTAGGACCTTCTTAGCCATACAGTGATCTATATAGATAAACACATACGAACATCCCTATGTCGTTCTAATTCAGTATTTCATCTGAGTGATGCAGCCTTAACAGCGACCTCCACACCTCTACACATTCGCAATGCCGTAACATTTCATAACAAATTGAAAAAATTTCATACGGCAAATAGGGATTACATAAAAAAAATGTCACTTAAAAATATATATAAATCGGAACCAATGATGTAGCTAGAAATTGGTTTTACAAACGTGAAAAATAAATTTATTTTACACACAATATTTCTTTTAAGTTTTATTTGATGACATCAAGTTTTAGATTTATGAAAGTATCAAAATGCGCTTACATATACCTTCTTCGTGAATAAAAACGCGGGTTTTTGGGGGGTGAACTAGTTAAAAAACACTTTCGTATCTTATAAAAATACTGTCTTATTTTTTTTAGAAGTGAAAATTTTTTTTTATACAATGTAGTCGCAGATCAGTGTTTTTGAGATGGCGGCTTATACTAGTAAGCCGCTTAAATACATCGGGATAGCCAGACGTAGAAACTCGTAGCTCCTTCTGAAATATTTTATTTTCTGTATTAGGGGAATGAGGTGTCCGGATTGCGTCAGCAATTCTTAACCCTCTATCTGGTACTGAAAACTTTTGTTGGAAAAAAGGAGGTGTGTCTTGAAAAGAGTGAGCCAATGGGCTGGCTTGAGGGAGAAAAGTGCTTACTTTGTCTTCTGAGGCTGTTGGAAGTTGAACAAGCAAGCAGATTGGAGCTGTACTAGAACTTATATTAAGGATAAAAATGGACAGTAGCGCAATCAAAAATTTTTCAAGGGGGGTGTCCAGGATCGAAGGTCTACCATTTTGGTATCATGCTCTAATACGCCACCCAACATATTCTTTTGATTTGGTCGATTTTCGGGAACAAAAACAATACAAAATTAATCATTGAACAAATAATTAGCATTAATTAATAAAATTAATTATTAATAACAAATACATAATTAAATTTTAAGTAATATAAACATAGGATTTTAACCAATCGAAAAACATTAAGGGCTATGGAGGGAGGGGTACGGACCCCTAGGACACCCCCCTTGTGTGCGCCACTGAAAATGTAAAAGACATCAAGAACTTAGTGAAATAAAATTTAAAAGAATTTAAAATGTTAAATAAGAATACTATTGAAAGAGGTTTAATGTTTAAATTTCAAAGAAAATTTTTAGTTTCATTCAATCACAGCTTATTATCTCTTATGTTCTCGGCTCGCTGCATTGAATACATCCAGACCCCATTGTCTACCAGTTTTTCGTAGATATTCAAGCATTCAATTTAAAATGTTTGTGCTACTTGGGTTTTTGTGGTAAAAATAGTAATATGTAATATTTTAAAAGAGGACTACAATGTCAAAAACAAGTGTTAAGAAAGGAAAATATAAAATTTTAACACAGAATGGACACACCTACGCTCCTGGGTGGACTGCAACACCTTAAAAACTTAAGAAGTAGCCTGCATCTTGGAAAAGTCTGCCCCCTTCCCCAGATTTAGTGTAAGCTGCTTGGAGAGGAGAAGGCCAGCTCACGTGTAGTCTTTGTCACTTGACCATGGTTTAAAACTACGAGGTCCATTGCCAGAAACCCTCGAGTTGTTTTATAACTCAACGTTAATACATTTAAGTACTTTAACAGCACTGGGGTCACTAAAAATTCACCAACCGTGTAAAGTAGGCGTTCGGTGTGATAGTAGTTTAAAGAAGAGGTGCGCTGGTAATCGCATCCTCCTCGTCATTCGAAAATTGTTCAAAATTACAAGATCCATCGCTAAAAACTTTCAATTTGCTTTACGGCTGGCAGGCCCTCTTTTTACCCTCCAGGAGTTTTCCATTTGTCAGCGCCAAAATACTTATCAGATAGGGGATGGAAGATCTATTGCACATCCATATCTCTGAGACGTGAGAAACGTGACTGTGGCCTCAATAAGTAAGTTGAACTTCGCAGGATACTGGATCGATGACTCGATCTTCCGCTCCCTATCTTGAAACTACGATATTGCTGGTGTTGTTAGCTTGTTGGAGGAGTAGTGGCTTCACATTAAGACAAGGGTGGCCTCAATAAACCATAGATCGCCATAATAAAGCTCAAATTGTTCAATCCTTTCAAATAATCAGAACTTCGTCATTTCATTTTCAGTTATCTGCGCATAAGTACTCTTAATATAAACGAAAACGTAAGAGTTATGTATAAGAGTGTTATACTAATGATTTAAATTTACTTGATGTTCAAAATTAAAAATTAAACGATTCCATTAAGAGACCTAAAAGAATACTCCTAGACTCGTACAACCCCCTTAATAATAATATTTTGCATTCGCCGGTGGTGAATGCAAATTAAATATTCCAAATTTTTCCCCCTTTTTTAGTTTTTAATTCTTAAACTCTTTGTATCACTTAATTTCTTATCGCTGCACCCACCAGGCAAGCTTCTACATTTCTACCTTCATCCTAATTATTCCAACTTCAGAGCAGCCAATAGAGAGCTTTCTCACTTACTGCAACCAGCCAATGTTCTTGCCTCTACTCCAACAACTAGTACTTCCCGCCAAAATCCTCAAGATCTCTCCCGCTGAAGCCATCTAGAACACTTCTCAGACACTGACGTCGTCCACCTAACTTACTCTAGCATCCAATAAGATCTTCGTCTCTACAAACTCAATAAATTTTGTTTTCCCATCTAGGACTCCCATTTGTTGGCGCAAAAATACAATTTTAGATAAGGGAGAGAGGATCTTTTACAGATCCATATTCCTGTGACGTGAAGAAACGTGAGTTCTTTTTGCGAGCCATATTCCAAGTAATAGCACCGTAGTTAGTTAAGTATCTGCATTCATATTCCTTTTTTTTCTTTTGTTAACAGGTTCTACAATGCTACCTTATTTTCGTCGTGCAGGTTATGAAACGATCGATGACCATGTAAGCAAATCGTTTTTCTCTTTCATTTTATGTGATTATATATGTATGGCGACTATTCGATTTGTATAATAGTTACGACTAATTTTTCAGATGTACAACTAATTAAAAAAAAAACTTGTTGAATAGTATTGCATTTTGACACTAATACATCATGCAATATGGAGTAATAAATAATTAAGTGCCCACATGCATCAAATAGGCCATTTCTGAATCCAGGTATCCGTTGAGAATAGCAATCTTAACTGTCTTAAATAACTTCTAACTCCTGCACTACAGCAATACGCTGAATGGAAACTTATCACAAATTAGACCCTGAAATAAGTATTTAATAAAAACGATAAACGTCATTTCTAATGTATAAAATTTCACTTCTGTCATCTATTGAAATAAAAATTTGTCCCCTTTTCATAAATTCGAATAATCAACTTAAATTTTCAGTATTGTGGATTACATTAAAATTTACCTTTTTAGATGTGTTCATCAGTCTGCACTATATTAAGTAAATAGTTTTCAAAATCCATTTTCTATGAAATAAGTATAAAATCCGGATAATAGATATCTACTACATTAATCTGATAAAAATTACTCCAATTAAAATATCTAAATCTCTCTTAAAACTTACCAGTAATATATTTTAAAATATCCCTTAATCTTTTGTGCTTTGTCGCTACAATGCATCTAACAAGGGGATAGCCCGACTAAGGAAATTCATTTGGGGACGAGACTTTAATAGTAGAACCCTTAAAAGGTGTTCCAACCCTCAATGCAATAACACCGAATGGGTAGTCAATTCGAAGAAAATGGCCTTCGAGATCTATACTCGACTTTTATACCAATAAATTTTAATTAACGCTAGCGATGAAGTGACATAAATCATAGTGAACTTGCGTTCTGTGCGGTCAGTCAAGGTTAACGATCGACAAAATGTTTTTTTGTTTTTCCCCTTTCAATTTGAGTACTTTAACTGTTAAATAATTTAATTAAAAAAAGGCTAAATATTTTATAACTATTTTGTATTTTAATAACTTAAGCAATTACTATCATTATATTAATATTTAACTTATATTTTATAAATATATAATTTTAATTAATATAATATTTAAAAAATATTATGAAAAATAAATATGTATTTAATAATATAAGTGGTTTTTTTATTTAAAAAGTAAAATATTTAAAAATAGTTGTATAATATAAAATAGTTTTATAATATATAGGATATATTTTATTACTTTAATTATTTTATTATTAAAATGTGTGTATATATATATCATACTATTATTAATCTAATTATTTTCTAATTATATAAAATATATAATAAACCTTTCTAAAATTTTATTTAGCAGTTAAAATAAATAGATTGAAGAATAAAACAGCTAGTCGATCGTGTGACTCGAATCCTGACCGACTACGTGAAATGCAGGTACACTATCATCTATGCAACTGCATCGCTAGAGTTAATTAAAATTTAATTATCTAACCACTGAGTGAATTTCGAAGTATATTTTCTCCGAAATGACTGCCCATTCGGTGCTATTGCATTGAGAATTCCTATAGTATAACTATTACATAAAGTCTCGTCCCAAATGAATTTTGTGAAACATGCTTTAACTTTACAAGAAAGTTTTAAATTTTACATTGCGCTTTATATTGAGGTACTCGAATCTCTCATCGAATTTTGAAAATGGATATTCTAAGATATCGAAGCATGTTTTGCATAAAGATTTTGTATGTATAAACTTCCTGTCTTCTAAATCTTTTATTTTGTCAGAGTATTGGAAGTGAACAAAAACATAATGTTTAATTTTCAAGGTAATATTTAGTCTTAAGCATCACTATCCAGAGTGTAAAAATTTTTTTTTACATTTATTTTTTTAACCAGTGAAGTGTGAATTTTAATTTGTTAAGACTTATTTTTTGTGAAGGAACTAATTTGATAACGGGGGTAGTAGCGCCAAGTGCTGCTTGGCGTGATCCTTATCACGCCAAGCAGCGCTTGTTGCTGGAATGAAATCCAATATGGCGGCCTAGCGGTAGTTTAATGATACACAATAATTTAAAATAATTGTTTTGAGATGTATTTCAAATAAAAAATATAGGTTGAGAGTAACCTAGATCAATCAATAAATAATGAACAATAATATTATGAAATAAAAAGTAACATGAACTAATAATAGTATTATAAGCAGCATATAATAATCTTATATTATTTTATCGTAATTATATATAATATTCATATAGAACGATTTTATAACGGTTATTAGAAATAATCTTATAATATAATTAAATAGTAATTATTAAAAAGAATAAGCGTCGAATTGTAAAATAATGAAAATGCATAAGAGAACTCGTAATACATAACTATAAATAAACATAAGAATAGCTATAGATAAACAAAAGAAATAGTTATAATTAAATAAGATAATAATTATAAATAAATAACAAAATATGTAATAGTTAAATAAATGCTAAAAGAAACAATTATAAATAACGAATATTATATGATGATTACACATAGTAATAATTGCATTTTTTTCATTATGAATAAAATAATTACATAATGTATGTTAAAATTAATTTAGAATATCAATTACAAAGTAGTGAAAGCTTGCAATATGAAACTTGCACTGCAAGTTCCTTCAACGAGTATCATCGAACAAAGAACGTAAAAAAAACATTTTTAAAACGAAAATAAACTATTTATAGCGATAATTAAAAGCACAACACTTTTTCTTTTAAGAAAAAAATATTCTAGTACTCACTCATTTTAGAAATATCCATATTCGAAAGTAGCCCAGAATTAAACAGAAGACGCAGATAGAAAAATTAAACTGAAAATGGTTAAATTTTTTAAGATATCCTCTGAAATCAAAGGGTTATAGCGGAAAAAACGAATAAAAGTTATTTCTAATATACGTCATCCCCACATCGACAGACGATAAAAAATTTTAAGCTAACTATATTGTAATATTATCGCCCATCTTGTGGCGACCATAAACAACAGCTTGGCGCTACTATCCCCGATATCAAATTAGCACGAATTTGATATTACGTCAAAATCATAGCTTTTTGAATAGTCTGTTTACAAACTCTTGCACCTCTTGTATTAATCTCGACTCTATTACATATTTTTTCTTTTTTTTCAGCCGAATAATGGTGCTTTGGCTACAAGGTTTATACTGAATGCTTTCTTTTTCATTTTCAATGTTGCATTTACGCTTTGTTTTTTTCCCCCACGACAAAAAGTGGGGGGGAAGTTTCTCATTCTTTTCGCAATTTCCATTTTATTACTTGTGTGGGTAAGTCTTCATATACACTTTTTGCGTCATTGTTGGCTCTAACTGAAATGGGTAGGGAGGCATATCTCAATATTCTTCCCCTTGTAGTTCGATCACAGATGTGCATTTTTAAGAATTTTTAAAAATATGCGAAAGAGTTTAACGGGACCCCTGTATATGGTTCTTATAAATTGGGGTGAATCATTTGTATCTAGTAAGCTGTGACATTAAGATCAGGGGATTCTATACATATTCAGAGAAAAAAAAACCTTTTATTTATACGTTTTAATATAAAATTTTGTAATGATTTTGGATGGTATCAAAGAATTGAGGGGTTTGGGGACTAATTTGATATGGGAAATTTTTTTAGGGTCCCGTAGCTTTTGGGGTTGTCGCCCTTTAAAGGAATCAAAGGTGACGGCCTGGCGGTAACAAATTGTCGGGAAAATAATTCTACTGAAATGTTTTGAAAGACTTCAAAAGAAGAATATAGAAATAGATTAAAAATAACAAATATCAATCTATAATGAAAATCAATATAATAATATTACATAACATTATTATTATCAGATAATATAATTTAATAGTAATTATACGTATAATACATAATAATGCTCATAAATATAGTTATAAATAACCTAATAGTTATAAATATTACAAATGTTATTTATTTATAAATAAAAACTTATTATAAATATAATAATTATACTTTTTTCTATATTATATTATAAATAAAATAATTATATGCATTAAAATTATACTGAATATCAATAAGTGTTAATAAGTGCTTGGAATATTCCAAGAACTGAGTTCCTTCAATGGATTTCATCAAACAGAGAACGTTCAAAAAAGCATTAAAAAGTAAAATAAAGTGGAAATGTGCGATTTACAGCAATAATTAAAAGCACAGCCCTATTATTCTTTTTTTTTTTAAATTATTCTAGCACTCACCCATGCTATTATAGTTATCCATATTCAAAAATAGCACAAAATACGACAGAATTCTGAAAAAGTTAGATTGAAGAACTATTGCAATGGAAATGGTTAAATTTTCTAAGAAATCGAATTAAAATTGAATCAAAATCGTCTGAAATTAATAGGGTTTAAGAGGAAAAACCAAAAAATAATTCATTCTAATATACGTTATCCTCCCCATGGCAAAAACATTACCGCGACAAAAATATCTAGATAACCATGTTGAAATCTTATGGCCCATCTTGGCGAACCTAAATAACTTGACTCATAGAACTCGTATATCAAATTAGTAACAAGTTTGATTGATTATACGAGGAGGGTGCTCAAATGCAAGGTAACAAGCCAATTCAGAGAAAACGTTCATTCAGGAAGTATGTACAATATAGGATGGTGCCACGTACATATTACTTCTCACATTATCACCATACTCACTGACATTTTTTTTCCATCGTTCAACAAGGTTGGGCATGCACATTGTGTGCACTGCCAATGGATATATTGAGTTCTTGTGTAACTTTACTCGAAATAATCTGACAATCACCTTGAATCAAAGCTTCGACTCGGCAAACATCTGAAGTTGACGCGCTTATTCCCTCTGCTTTCTTCATCCCTCGCATGTATTCTGCCTTTGTAAAATTCCGTACTCCCTAACCCTGCCTGTCTTTTTGACATAACACTTGTTCCGTACACCAGAATTTCTGCCCCCAGAGGGCAGAGGTGGTTTACGGTAGTTGGGGGCCCCTGGCGGTAAAAGGTTCGAGGCCCATAGCTCAAGAATCGAGCAACTAAAATAAGGAAAGGAGATTTGCTGACCTTAAATTCTCAAAACAAAAGGTGTTTTTAATAATAAAACTCAACAGCTAAAGAAAAATCTTAACTGTATTTTAAAAAATTAAAACCTTTACTGTAAAGAGCTTATATGGTTTTGCTATACAGCTTTACTTCTTGATTTCTCCTTGGCAAATTCATCAGTAATTTTTGCCGTATCTATTTTGTTCCATACGACCACGTTTTCAATTTGTCTTTTTTCCCTGGGTACTTCTTAAATAGCTTTTAAACTGAAGATCTCTCCCCTGAAGCATTCGATATCGGTATTGTTAAAAATGTTTTTAGAAGTATCTCTTCATTGTATCCTTGTTTTCTTATAAAAATTGTAAAAACTGATGCAATTCATATCGTCAAAATTAAAAGATTCAATATCGTCTTTAAAGTTTCCTTTAGTTTTTGTGTAGGTTTCTTCTTAATTTCTTATAATAATCTCTCGTCAAAAAATGCAATTAAGTATTCTTTAACAGTTTAATACACATCAGCTCTTTAGAATAGTTCTGATTTTGCTCTATCACATATGACATAAAAAGAATTCGCAATGAAATTTGTCCTTCTTTCAAAAATTCTTAACCGACTTTTTTACTTTCACAGAAATTTTTTGCTACCTGCAAGCTTGCCCAGCTGTCTCTTCACAAACGAGAGTTCTTAAAAATTAGTTGCTAATAGTTTTGTTTTTACAAATTTCTGAAGTTTTGCATATGATTTCCTAGAGATTTTAGTCGACTAGATATTTTTAATAATTCGCACTTACTTTATTGAAATGATTTGATAGAATGCTTTGAATGATTTTGAGCTCCAAGCAGTACTTGGTATGTCAGGCTAAAGCCCCAAGAATCCTGCCATCCCCTAGAGGTGGGAGTTGTGAGGATGTACGTTACACCACTGTATGATGATGGCTCTATATTGATTAAAAGGCTCAGGTCAGGTCCTGCAAACAAATTTTCTGTAACCCAGACACACTGGGTCTGCACCTAAAGTTATGGTCTGGTGTGAGCAATTTTCTCTGTGTGTGTGCAGGAGGACTCTCTCAAGGTTAGTTCAAACACTATGGTTGCAAACTTGCACGTCAGTTTGGTGATGTAAACTGTTGCCCTGCCGTTTATGAATATCATTCAAGAGTTGTTTTTCAAAAGGATAACGGACACCCTCATTCCCTGTTGACATCCAACATACTCTATTAGAGTGGCAGCGTGTTACTTTAGTCTGCTAGATCACCAGATCTTTCTCTAATCAAGCACGAGAGGAACATAATTGGACTATAAATCATCCCCAACCGGAATTAACCTTATATTGACCAACCAAGAGCAATAGGCATGCAATTCCATCCCACAAACTGATATTCGATACTTGTTCGACACAATGTATGCATGTTTGCAAGCTTGCATTTAAAATTCTGCCAGTTACGCCGGTTTTTAATGTGTCATCATTCCACGTTTGATTATTGAAAGCTTCAGGTATCAGACTACGTTCGGAACCGTGATTTTAAAAAAGCGCATAAATGGATAATTTTCCTGATATTTAGTGTCATTTAGTGTTAATTTTTGTACATAATATTATGGATTGCCAATGGGGTCACTGTTAATCAATAAACATTCTTAACACAGCATTGCTTAGTTAATTAGAAAATACATTGCGTAGTCATGATATATCAGTGTAAATATATATTTTATTTTTTTTTTGTCAATGTATTGTTAGTTTACTGTCGGTAAATTAATATTCTTAATTTTTTTGTTTTCGACTTTTCAATATGCTCGCGCTTCCCCTCGTAGGGTTATCACATCTCCTAGGAGGGTTCATCCCACAAATTGAGAAACGCTGCTTTAGTGTACACCTGTCCTTGAAAGGGTTTTAGTAATTTAATATTACGAATAAAACATTGGCTTCGTAACTAGTGATGCAAGACTACAGATTCTATATACAATCGAATTGAAATGGACCTCTTCCCTACTATTAAATAAAAGTTTTCATCAAAGATCTCGCATATTTTTATTTTCAATAGCCAGGGTTACAGAATACTACTACTACATCATAAGGGGCTGGAGCAAAAATGGACAAAATAAACAAAGTAAGAAAAAAATGGTGAGAAAAGTCTATGAACCTAATGTCCCTAGCTTACCAATAAAGATCACACAAAGAGGAGCCCTTTAGGGCTGGGCAGCAGGGCAATATGGTCAGCATCCATGTCCTTCCGAAAATCGTAGATCTTGCAGAAAGGGGCCTGTGCAACATGAATTTCATGTAGATGTATCAGGAGACGGTCGTATTTAGTAGTCAGACGAAAGTCGGCAGCTTCTTTACGTCTTGGCCATATGGAAAGATCTTTAAGATTATCCCACCAGATCTTACTGGAATTTCTCTCAGCATATTGACTTGATGAAAGATCATTCATCTTTTTCTTAATGATACGCTTGGCACTAGTAAAAGGGACAGCTTTCCTTGTTGTCTGTAGATCTCGCATATAGTGGAGTCTAGAACAATGGAGATATTCACCTCGTTTTAGAATGAACCAGAATTGTAGGGATTCTCTTGATTACTGTTTAAGAACCTGAGATTTCAGTTAGCTCGTAGGCAAAACGAAGATTGAAGCCCTATCCCTATACTTCTAATTGAAATGTTCTTATTTTTAAGCTTTGATTTCTTACAATAAACTTGCATTTTGTCATAATATGCATCAACATTCTTTAGTTCAGAAAATTTTAATTTAAGATGCAAGAATTAAGTACATTCTAGTTTCTAATAACCAAATTGTAAGTAGAATTTTGTGCTGTTTTTAATCGTAAAATTTTTCTATAATAGGCTCATTGGAGGATAATTCGATATTATCAATTACTGGGGTCAGAGGACGGTAAAAGAATCAGAGGCTTACCCTTTTGAAATTTTTGCGGTACTTTCCTCTCTCGATCCTGAAGGTTATACAGTCAATGTAACTCGACCTGAAGATCTCGCAGGAGTCGAAGGTGCAGCTTTAGATGAACCTGTTGCAAATGATGATGATGAAAGATGCCGTCTAGGATGTACCTACTAAAGATGATGATTGGGCTAGAATCGAAAATTCCGTTTATGATCCAGCTGCCGCTGAAGGTGACAATATAGACGATGACATGGTTGGATGCACCCTTTCTGTACGGTATACGGATTTGAAAATATTGTATATGAAGCCTCTGCAGATGTTGACGATATACCTCTTCCGCGCGGTAACGTAGATGAAGCCGTTTTAGATGCACCGGTTGCGGAAAATTAACATTTGACAACACTATCTTAATGTACGAAAACCGATTTTACACATCTGTAAATATTATCAAGGCTATTTTGGTATTTACTACAAATTTTTTCTTTTATAAATAAAATATTAATTTTAATTGTTTTATTTTTTAATATTTTTTGTTGAATGGGGGAAAATTTTTTTAAATATGGAAAAATTCCAATGGGGGGTCACAATTTTTGGTATTTTGCTCTTTATGCAACCACTTTGCGTAATAGCATAATTGATTGATCTTGTCCTAACATTGCTACTGAATATCACAAACTGTACAAACTTGCTCCATTGTAGCAGTTGTCATCTTGGCAATAAAAAAAGCATCCTAATAAAAAAGGGAAAAAAAGTTAAAAATTTTTAAAATAAAAAGAAACAAATTCTTCCCCCCGCAAAAAAACAACAGATTAAAAAATTTTGTTATTTTGTTTTTGATCATTTTTTTAAAAAATTAAAAATATAAAGTTTAGTGTTTAATGGGAATTTACTTTCTTTGCTTTATAATCACTCTCAAAAATTTAAGATTACGTTTGTAAAGAATGTGATAAATTTTATAAGGAAAAAAAATCGCAAAAAAGAGGGAAATTTGGGTTTTCCTTTATGAATACCGATAGATGAAGTAATTAAAATGTTCTTAAGTTATCAGTTTCAAATTGAATGCGGAAACTCAAATTTCCTTAAAATACATATAGCCAGTATAATTTTGAAACCCTTTACAACCAATTAACTGTATTGACGGTTTCTCCCATGGAGAATTTGCAGGATTTTGTGTTATGACGACCATTGGCAATTTAAATTATAATATTTGAGGAGAAACAAAACATTCTCAAATTTCAAGATGTTACGAATATTTTTAGACCAAGCTGACAGAAAACAACGTACGAAAAATTTAAGATGAAATGTGTCTCCATGTGCGCGTGCTGAAGCGGCGTACAGTTGACTTAACTAATTTTTTATGTGCTAGGATAATGTTTTTCAGATGGTACCTTATAAGGTGTAAAAGCAAAAGTCGGAAAATTTATTTATAAGGTTCTATCGGATGTTATTGGCCATGGGACGCCGACCAGGCGCTGAACCAATTGATAGCTGCTGGCCTGAATTAGTATCGCTGTAAATGCTAAATATTTATTGTTGGACCCATGTGCTGACATTAAAGTGATGACCCAATGCCATTCTGACCTAATATAGTTGTTTTATTGGAGTTTTACAGACTTGGATGCTTTCTGATAAGAAGACTGGGAACAACTCTACAGCACCTATTATAGTGTTCGAATTAATTGGTACAAACTTCTTTTTCTTGTATAAGTTAGTATGCGATTACCAGTTATGAGTCTAACTGCTTCAAGCCAATTATATTTGTCTCGAAGTAGTGTGAAGGATTGACATTTACTAAAATTTACTTGTTTGATTGGTTTTAGTATATGGGTAGCTCAGTTATAAGCCTATCAGTGAGGCAGCTCATCTTTATAATTTTGTGTTCCGTGTAACACGTCTTGATTTTGTTTGTTCAAAGATGGATATTATTCCGTAGAAGCGTTCTAAGATAACTGTTCTAGATGAACACACCTCTACGACTGTCAGAAATACAGCTACTGTGGTATGTGTAGACCAATCAAGTGTTTCAAGAATTTTAAGAACACTTCAAGATTCCAGATCATCGTCTCCAAAATGAAAAGGGTATACATAGACACAAACGGGATAACTACTCCAAGAATATTAAAACTTCTATTAAGAAATAAAAAAAAATAAATCTAAGGAAAACAATCTTAGACTTTCAAAGGGGTTTATTGGGTTAGGGTGTTGAAATAAGTGTTTAAATGTAAGGAAAAGGCTTATGAAAGTTGGCCGTAAGGCAACAAGACCAAAGAAAAATGTTTCTAACTCAAAAAAAAAATGATGAAAATTGTCTATCATGGGCCAAAAAATACCTATCATGGACTTTTAACAACTGGAGAAGTTGATTTTAAATCATGAAACATATTACTTTGTTCAGGGATACAAATCAAGTATAGTTAAAAGAAGTGATGCTGTGAAACTCAGATACCAGATTATATCCAATGTATTGTAAAACACCCTTCTAAGCGGATGTTTTGTAATTGTTTCACCACAAATGGCACTCGAAGTAAAAATCCTCTTAAGGTATCCGACTAAGTTCGGAACCGTGATTTTAAAAAAGCGCATAAATGGATAATTTTCATGTTATTTAGTGTCACTTAAAACAAATTTATACATGTATTCTAATCTAAGGACATTTTGACAAACAAAATTATTTAAATACAATATTTCGGCAAAAAATTAACTTAGACTAACCTTTTTCCAAAATGTTCTCCTTTTCTGAAAAATGCTTCTATTTTAATAATACTTTGCCTGTATATTCCTCAGACCTCTATACAGAGAATCAACTATGATTTTTGAAAAATTCACATTTTCAGAGTTAACCGCAATTGAAATAATTATCGTCCTTTTTTTCTTAAAATTTCTTCCCTCTGTTGTAATAAAACATGGATAAATCCGCTTCTAAGTTATATATTTAAAAATCATAGTTCAGCCTCTGTACAGAGGTCTGAGCTATATACAGGCAAAATAATGTTATAATAGAAGCATTTTTCATAAAAGGATAATGTTTTAAAATTGGTAATTCTATGTTCATTTTTGTGTTAAAATATTGTACTTAAATAATTTTTATTGTAATGATATTCTTCAAGCAATTTTATATACGTTTTCTAATCTAAGTGACACTAAATATCCATTTATAGGCTTTTGCAAAATCATGGTTCCGAACGTAGTCGGATACCTTAAAGGCATGATGAGTTCTGTCAAATACTTAGAAATGTTACGCAATATATTTTTCCATTGATGGAATCATTTGAGGGAACATTGCAACATGACTTGGCCTGTTGTCACACGTGTTGAAATTATTCCAGATTTTGAGGCTGGAAAATAAAATAAAAGCATTGATTATCCTGGTAATTCACACACCAAAAACTAAATCCTGTTGAGAACCCATGGTATAATCTCAAGAATAGTTTAGCTAAGATAATTGCACGAATACATAACAAATGCTAAAAAATATTATACAAGTGAGGTTTCAAAATGATGAAATCATGAACATCTGCGCTACTCTAGAGGAATCAATGCCAAGACGTGTTGAATAGATGGTTCCTGCTAAAGGGAGACATACTTCGCAAAAATACATAGATTTTTCAGTCTATTTAAGGTATGTAATGATAAAATAAGATAAGGTCTTAGAAAAAATCACTTTTTTCCCATGTGTCTTAATTAATTCGAACAGTATCATAAGTCATTGAGACTTTTATTACTTAAATTATCTTTTATATTTACATTTTTTAAAAGTAAAACAAGCAGTATTGGGTTAAACAAATGTGCGTAAGCAAATGCTGGCTCGTGTTTCTTCAAGAACGATGCGACTTTTGGATTGTGATTTGTTTTGTTTCGAGATGGTGTTATTCGCACACCTTTCCAAGATGGAAGCTACAACAACAGCTCTGTTGCGAAGGGTTACATTAAAACATTGGCGGAGGTGCTAAGTCGGCGGATGGCATTCGCGACAAAAAATAAATACAATTACGGACTGAACAACTAATATATGCAAATTTATATTTTTTTGTTTCTTCTAAAGTGTTGTAGAAATTATATACTGCTTAAATGTTATTAATTCTAATGTATTTTTAATGCCGATTTCAAATTTCTCTAGATAATTTTCAACCCACAAGTGTTTTTACAGTACAGCTGTGGGAACATGAGATTGTACAAAATAACAATATAAAAAAACATAATGTACATAGTAAAACGCAAAACACACTTTTCAAACGCGGTATTTTTATAACATGGCTTTCGAAAATTACATAAATGTGTCGCATGTTTGAACATCAATATTATATGGGTCTTAATTTACTTTAACTAAGGATCTACATCTTTTGGACTCGAAATGCACCAATTTCGCAAATAGTTCATTCCCGACAACAAGGTTTAAAGAAAGTTTTAAAACTTCAATCAAATAACGTTTGGTACTCCCGGCCCACCTGCTAAGATTGGCCCCGGATGAAGTGAAGAATATGTGCCACAATCTGTTCTAAAGATCATTCCTGCTATAAAAGACATAATTTGCACTAATGTACGTATTTATTAAAGCATTAAGGCATATTATGAATAAAATAGTATTTTTCTGAAAAACGGTGTTTTCTTCTTTAGTTGTCTCACTTTTCACTGTATAAATACCTACAAAGAACGTAAAATCTCAAATACAAGAGGATTTAAGCCGTTATATTTTTGCAGCATAACAGTGTGATCAGTGCCCCATTCCTCTAATGAATCGTAATGTTATACAGATTCTATCGGTTAATATAAATGAAACGGTTGAATGCCTTCAGAAATAAAATGTTTTTTACCGCCAATATCTCATAAATCATCTTTTATAAAACTGTAATGCACACATACACACACATTAGAACTAGGCAGAAATACTTCCAGCGAAAAATGTAAAAATAAGGGTCAAAAGTAGGTTTTCAGTAGGAGAAATGTTTTAAGACCAAGAGATAATATTGGAAATATAAAACGGGGAAAATTGATTGATCTTCGTGATTAAGACAGCGGGTTTTTTGCGGGAAGAACTAGTTCAAAATTACTTTCATTACTCATAAAAATACTCTCTCATATTTGGTTAGAAGTGACACACACATTATTTTGATACAATATAGTCACTGATGAATTTCTTTTAGATGATGGTTTCTTCACGTTTCTTCACGTCACAGGGATATGGATCTGCAATAGATCCTCCATCCCCTATCTGATAAGTATTTTGGCGCTGAAAAGTGGAAAACCTGAGTGGGAAAAAGAAATAGTTCACTGAGTTTGTTAGGGTAATGCAGGCCAATGACTTCACAGTCTGGGGGTAGTAGTCTTCTGATTTCGGTGGGAAAAAGTCCTGAGAATTTTGACAGTCAACTGGGATCTGTAGTGTAAACATTGTCTCATTAGTTGATAGCAATAAGTGAGAAAGCTCTCTAACGGCTGCCCTGAAGTTGGGGGAATTGAAATAAGAGATTGCTTGCCAGGTGGGTGCAGCGATGAGAAAAATTTTAAGAGTCAAGGATTACAAAAATTAAAGATAAAAATATGGAGTAAAAAATTTAGAATGAATAGTTAGCATTTTCCACACCGGTGATTGCGAAGCAATATTAAGGGGAATTATAAGAATCCAGGAGTATTCTCCTGGGTCTCGCAGTTTTGTCATTTAAGTGGTAATTTTGAATGTCTATTAAATTTAGATTATTGGTATTGGGGAGATTATTAAAAAATTTAATTGCAAGAGTTTGAATAAAGTTTTTAAAATGTTTAATATCAAGGGCTTTATAGATGTAAGAGTTTCTGGAGTATCTACCAGCGCTAGTTATATTTCTAAAAAATGAATTTTGAGAGACTTCAAGAATTTTAATATTAGTATTTGCTGCGTAGCACCACACTGGGCAAGCAGAACTTAAAATGGGACGCAAAACAGCAGTGTAGAGAAGTACCTTGTTGTTGAGAGTCATATCAGAATTCCGGTTAATTAGTGGGTAAATTAATCTAAGCGCGTTTCGGAATTTATTTCTTGCATGTAGGATTGATGTTTCCAAGTGAGTGCTTTATCTAAAACGATATCTAAGTATTTTGTACTCTGAGACCAGTGTAGTGGTGTGGAGTATAGTGTGGGAGATGTGCAAGGCTTTCTTCTGGTAAAAAGCACAGCAACCGTTTTTTCGACATTGATTTTTATCTTCCATGTATTAAAAAAATTTTCCAGGAGAGAAAAATGTTTATTTAGAGCGAGTGTGATTGTATTGTGATTTTTGTAACAGGCCGTTACACATGTGTCGTCAGCATAGAGGTTTATCATTGTTTGTGGATGTGTGGGCATGTCGTTTATGTATAGATTAAATAAAATTGGGCCAAGGAGGGACCCCTGTGGGCAGCCAATATTTATGTTGTGTGTGTCAAAGAGTGTGTTGTTGACTCTGACCTGATAATAGCTGTTTACAAGGTAAGAATTTATGATATGAATTAATGAAGGAGGAAAGTTATAATTAATTAATTTATAAATGAGACCACCTACCCAGACCCGGTCAAAAGCCTTCTGGATATCAAGAAAGACAGTTCCAGTGGATCTGCCTCTCTGAAAACCAGCGGTATTTTTTTTTCCGTGAGTCTGAAGAGGGGATGACAAGTAGAGAGATGTTTAGTGAAGCCATATTGGTTTGGGTTAATTATGTTAGTATCAGAAGTATACGAGTTAATTCTATTGAGAATGATATGCTCTGTAATTTTACCTAGGGTTGGGAGTAAAGAAATTGGCCTATAACTTTGAGGGTGATGAATGTTTTTACCGGGCTTTTTAATGGGGAAAATAATGGCAGTTTTCCAGTTGTTAGGAAAGTGCCTAAGGAAGAGAATTTTGTTGATAAGACAGGTTAGATTTACTATTGTTTTAGTTGTGAAATTTTGATCATTTTATTTGTGATATTGTCTATTCCTGGGGACTTGTTGATTTTTAGCTTACTTATGTAATTACAAATTTCATCTGGATTAGTAGGAGCGATAGGAGTGGACGGAGGAAGGGAGAAAAAGTTTTCCAGGGCGTTAGTGATGTCAGAGTCAATTGAAGTGTTGAAATTACTTGGTCCCGTCGTTTTCTTAGATAAAGGGGTTACTAGTAACCTGCTTAAATACACATCGATATAGCCAGACGTACAAGTTCGAAGCTCAGTGCTTCTCAATGTAACCATATTCGCGACCCAATATTCAATTATAATTTTCTTTGCGCCCCCACATACAATAAAAATTTATTGAATTCAATTATACTATCCTTTTTCGCTAAAACCACGGTACGATTTAACTTTTTATGCTCCCCCGCCATATATAAACGTCTCTCAAAGCAAAAGTGCTTATTTCCCCAGTTGTATATATATCTTCCGAAGTACAAACTTTTCTGTGTACTGCTGTCCATAAAATTATTCCGAAGGCCTTGGAATACAAGTAAAGGACTATGAAAATTTTTGCGAAGGATTTACTTATTTCAGATTATTTGTTTCTTTATTCCTCAACCCCCGATACATCACCTACGCGCACCTACGTTGAAAACGATTGGCATTGGGAAACTGATCGCTTAACTTCTAATCGGCAGTTAAGAGATTATAAACCGTACAAATTATCAAGATGTGTTTTTTTTTATTTAAATTATATATATGGTAAGCCCATGAGGTCACTGGTAATTAAGAAACTTGTTTATAACTTAGGATTGTTAAATTAATTCTAAAATACATTGTGTAGCACTGATACATTTATAAGTGTTAATGTGTATTTTATTTTTCATTATATCAGAATGTATTTTGCTTGTAAACTTTCAGTAAATTAATATATTTTGTTTTCGACTCTTCTTATTCAAAAATTGAAGCCATGAAAAGACGTCGCCAAATGCCGCGGTATTTAGCCAACATTAGAAAACTGTTTATAAGCATGTACAAGCACCATCTTGTTGGCGTATACGATAATAGCATTTGGCGACATCTTTTGATTTGGCTCAATTGGTTCATGGCATAATACGAAAGTACCATTAAACGTATTGCGGAAGAGTGAGTGTCATTTCAAGTGTACTGAGAGAGGTTTAAAAAATATGCAAAACACCGCACTCTTGAATATTTGAAGTGGCCGCGGTAACCTAGGGGTCAAAATAACAGACTCGTTTCCAGAGCGTCATGAGTTTGAACCTGAGCCAATGAAGACCCGTCGAGCGGAGGATCTGATGTATGTTAAATCTGTCGGGACTCAAACGTCCTTCCATTGATTTGGTGTGGAAGTTGGGAGAAAGGAGTGTCAGTTTAGGTGTCGTCCTCGTTACCAGCACATGGTTCAAATTTACGAGATCTGTCACCAAAAGCCCTCGTGTAGCTGAATAAGGCAGTGTTAATCTTAACTCACTCACGTGAATACTTCAAACCAGCCTTACATTATCCTTCGCGACGGGAAATGCAAATATGCATTCTTCATGGCCGCATCTCATGGCCGAATGGTGCAAATGTACATTTTACAAAGGTGCTGTGGTTCGCCGGGGGATGCAAACATGACTTTTAAGTTGGAACGTTTTTTAATGACACTTGATGGCACCCTGTGTCCATTGTATTTAAATTGAAAGTAGCTAGAATAACCCGACCTTCAGTTAGTTTATATTCTGCCTGTGTGTGGATTTCATATTTACCCCCAGACTGTGACGTCATTCACCTGCATTACCCAACCAGACAATCTGATCACTTAAACTGACTCAGTGTGTGTGTGTGTGTGTGTGAACTTTATTTTTTCCACTCAGGTTTTCCACTTGTCAGCGACAAAATACTTATCAGATAGGGGATGGAAGATCTATTGCAGATCCATATCCCTGTGACGTGAAGAAACGAGATTTCATATTTTGCACATCAGCTGAGTCGGGGGTAATCGAAATGTAAACAAATAGCTCGTAAAATTGCAACTTGATATAAAACATTCGCGTTCCTAATAATTCTCCCAATGCTTTTTTTATTTTCTTTTTCTTAACAGTTTGGAGTGTTTTAGAGTTTGTTGCTTTCGGATATATTTCGCGTACTTTTCTTATTTCAAAAACCTTGACTTCAGATTATTATTTGATTGTTTTGAAAGCATTTTCCTAACCTTAATATGAACAAAGCGGTTGAAAAAAGCCAAAGTGTATAGTTGCAAACTGTGTGTAAATAATTAAAAAAAAAACGAAACAAACTTTATGTTTGCAGATCATACAATGAAGGATTTAGCGTTTCTCCATCCTTCGAGATTTTCAACACTCAGTCTTCATTTAAATTTTGCTATTTCTTTTTGTCATATTTTTTTATTAATGTGATAGTTTATTAATATGTTTCGTCAATGACAAACAAAAGCGCTTACACAATTTATTTCCCAATGTAAGTGATATTTTTTTATATAATTTCATATAAATTAAAGGGAAAACGTTATTACATTGTAGTTTTAATGTAACAAATTGTAATGTAATTTATGCGGTAATCTAAAGAGGTACCAAAAATTACGACGTTAGGACTGAAATTTTATTTTTTTATGCTTTTTTTTCGTAAGTTAGGTTTAGCAACGAAAACGCCTCGTCCTGAAGTGCAAGTCCTTACGCATTCACCCCGTCCCTAGCGAGAGTCTCGTAGAAAATCACTATTTCCTGAAAAGGTTAAGAGCCATACTGATGAACGTTAAATCTACCAAGGAATGGGATAGTGTGGCAATTTGTAGAATCAAGTGGCAGTGCTCCAGGTGTCGTCCTCGTCGTTTGATCATGATTTAGAATTATTTGATCCATTACCGATACCCTTCCTGTAGCTTATATGTGATTGAGCGTTAACGAATAATGTCATAATCAATCAACCTTAATAACTCAAAGGTTTAGACGAAGCACCTCGTAATTTTGTAATAGAAACAAGTATATTGAGGACAGCCCTAATATAATACCTTACCCGGTTAAATAATGCGTAAGATTCTTTACAGCGGTTTCCATTTAAACATAGTAAAACGTACTATTATTCCCAATGGGTTTTTAGTCTAGTCATAAGTCAAACTAAATAAAGTACCAAGCTTGCTTGTTGTAACTAAACACTAGGAGATTTCGAATCAGACTGACCACCTGCTTATGCACCTCATCGCCCAAAATCACGAATACTGAGATGGTCACAGTAGACTTTGGACCCTCAAGGGCAGTTGCACTACTGAATTTAACTTTTTGTAGTTTTAACAAGGCAAACTACCCCCCACACTTAGCATTATCTATCACATCGACATCGCGAGTTTAACTACACACAAGCTACAGTTTCTTCCAGTTTTTGAAATATCAAATTCATAAACGGACAATACGACTTTATTTTCTGTATGTATTCCAGGCAAAGTCTATTTAAATTTAGAAGTGTTTTTCAGTAATGTATTGTTCTATGTTTCGGAGGAGGCATTAAGAGGGGGAGTTCTTGAACGTTTATGCAGATCATTAGAGGAGTTCATGCATTCATCACTCTTATTCTGCTGTCACTGATTGAATTGAATTGATTAGTCATTTGTAATGTGCTATTAATAAATTTTAATGGTTAGATTTTCATGAGCAATATACTGCAAATTTATGTTACTCCTTTCGAATCTTTAGTCATTTTTTTTCCTTTTTAATTAAATTTATCAGTTCAACTCAGTTTTGGGATAATATTTACTGGAATACGAGACTATTCGTGATATTTACTTAATAAATCAAATTGTGAATTTTGAATCATTGGTGTTTTTTATTTCATTAACAGGTTATAAATATAAATTCTAGCATATGCGGTAAAATAAATCACATTTCCTCAATTTATTCAATTTTTAATTTTCTACATCCCTTCGCATGTTTTTGAACTCTAATGGTAACTTTTGTTTCAATAAATACAGTTGGTACAAAAAGTATTTGCACACATACATTTTTGTTCACAATTTATAAAAAAATGCATTCAGAAATAAAAAATTAGCATTTTAAAAACAAAATAAGCTTATGCATTTAAATTAATTACAAAAAATACAATAATATTAATAAAAAACATTTTTTGCAACAATATTAAAATATCTTATGTCAAAAAAGTATTTGCACACTCAACTCAACTTTAGCAAATTTGCATTTTTTTGCTGATTATTTGACAGTCACCCCGCAGTAAATAACATACGTAAGACGACTATAAAAGTAGGTATTGTTGAAACTTTATCAGTTGATTGTCGATTTCAAATTGTAATGGCACCTAAGAAATCTGAATTGCCGATTTCGTTGAGAGAAAAAATTGTTTCTCTGCATGAAAATGGCCTAAGTTATCGAGAAATAGGTAAAAAAGTAAATGTTTGCTTCTCTACTGTTCGATATATTATAAAACGTCATAAAGAAAGAGGATATACATCAAATAACCTACGCTCTGGACGTCCAAAGAAACTTTCACTGCGAATTAAGCGAAATATCATAAGAGAAGCATCAAAAAATCCATTTGTTAGTGCATTTACATTAGCCAATGATGTCGCTTCAACATCTGGAGTTCAAATCTGTGCCCAAAGTGTTCGAAATGTCCTGCGTGATGCACAAATTTATGGGAGATCTCCAAGGAAAAAACCTCTCTTAACTGAACGAAATAGACTGAAGAGACTTGAATTCGCTAAGGAATATATCGAAAAGCCATTTGATTTCTGGAAAAATGTCATATTCTCCGACGAGAGTAAGTTCAATATCTTTAAATCAGTTGGCAGGAAATTAGTTTGGAGAAAACCTTGTACTGCTTTTCATACCAAAAATGTGTTACCTACAGTTAAACATGGAGGAGGTTCTGTTATGATTTGGGGGTGCATGGCTAGCAAAGGAGTTGGTAATTTGTGTTTCATTGATGGGAATATGACAGCTCGAACCTATATTGATGTGTTGCGAGATAACTTGCCACAAAGTGCAATAAAATTGGGTAGGTATCAGTAATTCGTACTATTTTCAGCAAGACAATGATCCCAAGCACACTGCCGGTATAACACGTATGTGGTTGCTCTTTAAATGTGCCCAGAAAACTTTCCACTCCACCCCAATCACCAGACTTAAATCCTTTGGAAAATTTGTTGAATTCTGTGGATTTAAAAATAAGAAAAAGGAAGATTTCAAGCAAATCTGCCCTTAAACAAGCCCTTATTGAACAGTGGTCGAATACTGACGCTACTGTTACAGAGAATTTAATTAAATCAATGCCAGCAAGATTACAAGCAGTAATAGATGCTAAAGGAATGTATACTAAATATTAGTTATTTAAAATTTGCTTATATATTTTATTTCTTTTGTATTCATGCAGGTATGTAAATACTTTTTTGACACGAGATATTTTAATTCTGTTAAAAAAAAGCATTGTTATTTATCTTATTGTAATTTTTCTGTTTGTTTTGGATGATTAAACTTATTCTGATTTGGCAATACCAATTTTTTTTATTTCTTAATGCTTCATTTTATGAATTGCAAACAAAAATGTAGGTGTGCAAATACTTTTTTTACGCACTGTATATTCATTTGACAAAGATAAAATACTTGAGATAATACTTAGCCCCCCTCCCCGTTTCTATTATACCATACAAAGCAACAGTGAATTTCAATCCAATTTACTATCTATCGTTATCGAAACCAGGGTACGACGACTCCTACATGATTTATGATCTGACCCCACAAGCCAAAACAAAGGAACTCATGATCTTACTACTACATTACAACTAACAGTTTTGCGGGATATTGATCAAGGTTATTATCCCTACCACACTACTATTGATTGATGGTTTTACTGGATATAAAAGAATAAAAGAAATTGTTCTTACAATTCTAATATCGATTGATGGTTTTACAGGACACAAGCAAAATTTTATTCCATCCTCACTAGTATTGATTGGTTTTAAAGGATACAGATGATCAAAAGAAAATATCCCTGCCACTGTATTATATTTCTACTGTTAGCAAAGACTTAACACAACCCTTAAATAAGAAGAATGATTCTAACACAATTCCAAAACTGCTGCGATAACCGAGAGATCGTGTCTTCAAACAAGTGTTCGGTGTTGTTTATGTAGAGTCATTAGTTCCAGCTCAGGTAGTAGCTATGACCGTGGTAGCCGAGTGGTATAGGTATCGGATCGTGGCTTGCCTTGTCACGAGTTCAAGCCAAGTACCACTAAAACCCGCCGTGTAGGGCAGCAATGCACATTAAATCTGTCGAGAGCTGAAACGTCCTCCCGTTGGTGTGGTGTGGTAGTCAGGTGTCGTCTACGTCACTTGACCATGGTTCAAAATTACGTGGTCCGTCGCCAAAAGCCCTCGTGTAGCTGAACAGTACGACGTTAATATTCAATCAATCAATCTGGTAGTATCTACGGTAGCCTAGCAATTATGGTCATGCATTCAGAAAAGGAGTGTTGAGGCTCAATGTCCTTCCATTGACTTAGAGTAAGGAGGGGTATAAAATCGATCGCGATCTAACGATGGATCGTCAAGACAACTTGGAGTGACCGCCTTTAATATAACCTGAGACTCGCATAATAAAAGAACCTATTTAGGGAACATCGACGCCAGCTAGACTAAGAGTTGGCTTTTCACTGTCATGCAACTATGTTTACTTAAGAAAATGATTCGATAAATGTGTAGACGACCCATTTACCCTCATTGGAAACGCTTAACATGCTGACTACTACTGTAGGGGGGAGAGAAGGCGATCACTGCTATACCAGCAGTATAAAAGCATTTTTACCCACAGATCAACTGAAGTGGAGAATAAATGTTGATGATCAGCTCTTCTCGCCACAGCACGAGCTTGGCTATTTAGACATCCTCCCATTAGTGTGGTGTGGTAGTTAGGAGAGGGGGTGCCAGCTCAGGTGTCGTCCACGTCATTTGACCATGGTCCAAAATTACGTGGTCCGTCGCCAAAAGCCCTCGTGTAGCTGAACAGTGCGACGTTAATATTCATCAATAGACATCATCCCCCAACCCTCGCATTCACGACATTGGGTTCCTCTGTTGATATCATGTCTCGCAATGGCATGAGGAGAGGCAAAGAATAAATTAAGTACGTACGTCGATTTCAGATGCATCGGTTCTCGTATGTTCTTTGCTCGTTGCATTGAATACATCCACACCCCATTATCTAGCAGTCGCTCATAGATATTCAAGCATTCAACTTGAAATTTTTGTGCTATTTGTGTTTTTGTAGTAAAAATAGTAGTCTGTCATATTTTAAAAGAATAGTATTAAAAACAAGTGTTAAGAAAGGAAAATATAAAACTGTAACACAGAATGGACACACCTACGCCACTGGGTGGACTGAGACATCTTAAAAACATTAGAAGTACACCGCATCTTGAAAAAGTCTGCTTCCTCCCGCGTTTAGTGTAAGCTTCTTAGAGAGGGTAAAGCCAGCTCACGTGTCGTCTTTGTCACTTGACCATGCTTTAACCCTTTATCTACCGACGGTACTTATAAGTACCATTCAATTTAAAATTACGTACAATAACCATTTTTACGAATACTCTCACGATACTTAGCAGGAATGTTCTTTTAAATCCAATCTCCCAAGATATATGGTTTCATGAATACTTAAGCGGGCACAAGGCGAACTGTTTTATAGCAGAAATTGCGTTTTCAGTGGATTGCGAAGATTGTCATTTTTGCTCTGAAAAAATAGTTAATGTCAAAAGATAAGTGTCATATTTTTTTATATGTTAATATATGAAGACTTTAGAAAACGATTTGACCATTTATTTTAAGTGAACATTGGTATATAGCTAATATATAATTATATACCACTATAATATATAATTAATTTTACAGTTGATTATCTTTAATTAACTAACTAACGTATTAAATTTCCCTAAGTTGAGTATTTTGTTTATGTTATCACTTAATTTTCTATGTAGTAATTAAAAAAATATTACATGTAAGAAACTGCAGTAAATCGTAATACGGTAGATAAAGGGTTAAAACTACGAGATACATTGTCAAAAGCTCTCGGGGGTTGCTTTATAAAACAACTTTAATAAACATTCATTATCTCTTTCCAGCACTGGGATCACTAAAATCCAGTTGTTTAGAGGAGGCGATAACACTAAATATGCAAAAGTCCTCATATTGGTCCGGATATGATATTTCAGAAAGGAGGGTACCGGTAATCGTTTCGTCCTCGTCATCTGACCATTGTTCAAAATTACAAGATCCGTCGCTAAAAACTTTCGAATTTCGAGAAAGGAAGGGGTTGCTTCTGACTTTGGCGTCAATATCTCTCAGGAAATGTTTGCGAGCATACGGGTTACTGGGAACCCCCAATGCCGTATCTGGCAAAAGTCTGTTAGATGATACGACGAAGTTGGATTAACATGCGGAAGGTGTACCTCATGGCTATTAGACTAGTGGTGGTGGGCTAGTGGGCGGGGCTTCAAAGAATGGAATTTAGCTTCCGAGATATTTTCACGAGAAAGGAGTGCAGGGAAGAGAGAGTCTTCCTATTGGCTATTGAGATGTGAGGATAATGGCAAAAAATGGTTGCCCGGATGGGGGAGTGAGAGTGATGTGCTGTGACGCAATGTCCAGAAGGGGCTTCTGACTGTAGCGTGATTGAATATTAACGTCGCCCTGTTCAGCAACACGAGGGCTTTTGGCGACGAGCCACGTAATTTTGAACAATGGTCAAGTGACGTGGACGACACATGAGCTGGCACCTCCCCTCTCCTAACTACCACACCACACCAACGGGAGAACGTTTCAGCTCTCGACAGATTTAACGTCCATCGCTGCCCTACACGGCGGGTCTTTAGTGGTACTGGGCTTGAACTCGTGACATGGCAAGCCACGGTCCGATATCTATACCACTCTGCTACCGCGGCCACCTGACTGTGGTGTCAATAAGTAAGTTGAACTTCACACGAGATTGGATCGAAGAACCGATCCTCCGCTAACTATCTTGAAACTGCGATATTGCTGGTGTTGTTAGCTTGGTTTGTTTGAGGAGGAGTGGTTCATTAAGGCAAGGATCAATGGTGTGGCTGGTTTCGGCTATTGGAATTGAGCATTGCTATTGGTTGTCGAGTAAGCTTGGCGTCAAAAAACCATCAATCGGCATAATAAAGCGCAAATTGTTCCATCCTTTCTATCAATCAGTTGATGGAACTCCGTAATTTCATTTTCAGTTATCTGCGCATAAGTGCCCTTGATATAAAACGAAATTTAAGCAACTTTTTAAATATCTACATTCAGATTCATTTCTTTTGTTAACAGGTGCAAACATGCTATCTAATTTTCGTAATACAAGTTACCAAAGACTCGGCGACCATGTAAGTAAATCGTTTTTTTTTAGACGTTTTTCCTCATTCATTTTATGTGATTACATTATATGTATGGCAACTATCCGGTTTGTAGTCCGCTAATTTTTTCAGATGTAAAAATAACATAAAACACTTGTTGAATAGTACTGCATTCTGACGCTTATACATCCTACAATATTGAGCAATAACTAATTAAGTGCCCGCATGCATCGAATAGACCAGTGCTATATCTATATGTCCGTTGAGAATAGCAATCTTAACAGTCTTAAATAAGTTCTAATACGTACACTACATTCGTCAAGTATTTTAGCTATACGCCGAAAGGAAACTTATCAAATCAGACTCTGAAATAAGTATTTAATAAAAACTGTAAACTTCACCTCTAATGCATATGAAAACTAGCACTTCTGTCTTCTATTTAAAGCTAATTTTACACCTTTTCATAAATTCTGAATAATCAACCTAAATTTTCGGTATTGTGTGTTAAACTGAAATCCTCCTCCTTTCAGATTATCAGTCAGCACTACATTAAGTAAATAGTTTTTATTCTCAATTTTTTTATACGAAATAAGTATAAAATCCCGACATTAAATATCTGCTACAGTAATTTGATAAAGATTAGTCCAATTAAGCTATCTAAATCTCTTAACTTACCGGTATTTTAAAATGTCCTTTAATCTTTCATGCTTTGCTATTACGATACCTCTTACAAGGTGAAGTCACGACTAAAGAAACTCATTTGGGGACGAGACTAATAATAGTACTCCTATAGGGTGTTCAACCCTCAATATAATAGCACCGAATGGGGGCAGTCCATTCAGAGAAAGTTGCCTTTGAAATTCATACCCGGCTTTTATACAATTACAACTAAATTAGCTCTAACGATGCAGTGACATAGGCCATACTGAACCTGCGTTCTGCGCGGTCAAAGTTCGCCATTGACAAGCTGTTTTTTCCTTCTTCAATTTATTTTAAATCTTAAATAAATTTATTTAAAAAGGCCGAAATATTTTAACTGCTTTGCATTTTAAAAACTTAAGCAATTATTAGTATTTTAATATTCATTTTATGTTTTATAAATATATTTTAATATTAATTAATATATTATGTTTTATTATTAATAAATATTATAAAAATATATTATATTAAATAGTATTTATATAATTTTTATTTTAAAGAGTAAAATAAAAACTGATGGAAAAACATCTATACGATTGTGTAACTCGAAGCCTGACCGACCCCGAGAAGCAGGTACACTATCACCTAGGCTAGTGATCCGCAACCTCCGGTCCGCGGACCGGTACCGATCCGTGGATCAAATGGGGCCGGGCCGCCTAAAGAACATTAAACTATTGCCATTTTATTTAAAGTGGTGTACTTCTCTCGATTTGCGCAACTTTCCACGGAAATCACTTTATATATCACGTTAAATCACTTTTATTCATTTTTGGTGTAACTATATTTTATTCTGAGGGCATATTTAAATGTAACTAAATTAAAATAGTTAAATCAAAACAATCTAAAACATAAGCAATCAACGTGTCCCACCCTCAGCGGGCCGCGGTAGAAATATCAAACGTTGACCGGTCCGCAGCGATAAAAAGGTTGAGGAGCCCTGACCTAGGCCACTGCACATTGCTAGAGCTAAATTCGGTGATATTGCATTGAGGGTTGACACCTTATAGTATAACTATTGCATAAAGTCTCTTTCTCAAATGAATTTCGTTAGTCTTGCCTTCCCCTAAGAAGAAAGTTCTAAATTTTACATCTTGCTTTATATTGAGGTACTCGTCAAATTCATCCCAAATCGAATTTTAAAAATTGATATTCTAAGGTATCCAGACAAACGTTTTGCTTGAAGATTTCATGTATATACACTTCCTGTCTTCTAAGTCTCTTCGTTTTGTCAGAGAATTAAAAGTGATCTAAAAGTACTTTTATTGTCAAAGTAATATTTCGTATTAAGCATCACTATCCAAAGAGTCTTAAAAATTTGTTTTGTGCGTTTAATTTTTAATGAATGAAGTGTGAATTTTAATTTGTAAGGACTTGTATTTTGTGAATGATGTAATTAAAGCATCAGAAAGCGTTTTAAAATTTAAATCGCGTCAAAATTTAATTTTTTTTATTAGATCAAAATCGTAGCTTTTGGAACAGTCTGTTTACAAAATCTTGCATTTTGTATTAATCTGTAGTTTTAATTTTTATTTTTCAGCAGAGTAATGGTGTTTTTACCACAAGGCTTTTATTGGAAGTTTTCCTTTTTAATTTCGCTGTTGGAATTATGCTTGAAGTTGGTTCTCTTTATACTGAAGAAGTAAAATTGTGGATAGCTCTCATTTTTTCCGCAATTTCCTTTTTTATTATTTGTATGGGTAAGTCTTCAGATACACTTTTTGCATCATTGTTGATCTAACTGCAATGGGGCATATCTCAATATTCTTCCCCTGTAGTTTGATCGCAGATTTAATTTTTTAAGAATTGGTCAAATATGCGATTACGAGTTTATTAAGGCCTGTATATGGTTCTGATCGCGAATTCCCGACAGCGAATCATTTGTATCAAGTAAGCAATGGCCCTAAAATCGGGTATTCTATACATATTCAAATGTCACTCGAATATTTACGCTTTAATATTTTCTAAATACTTGTATAATTTTGGTTTGTATCAAAGAATTATGAGATTTGGGAACTAATGTGATATAGGAGTGCTAAACCGCTTTTGTTGTCGAGTTACATGGAATCTAAGATGACGGTCTAGAGTCTAAAGGCCGTATCAATGTATATTTTTCATGCAATTTTTTCGTCCAATTTTTGGCCGAATCTGAGGGGGAAGGGTTGCCGTAAACAAAACGACACACTCTGACGTCAGAGCCGCGCTCTATCTCCACATTGAAAAATTACTCGCCGATTTTTCTGCTTCGGAAAATGAACATCCAAAATTATTTCTTTCATTTCGCTTGCGCAATTGTTGATGGGTGTAAGCTAAAAAAAGAGCACCATTCTATTTAAAATATTATACGCCGTTAAAATATTATACACCATTAAAATATTATACGGCATATCTGAAGTGTTAGACGAAACCGGAGCCGCCATCTTGTTTATGACGTAGGGCGCCGAAGAACCCCATTAGCTGGAATTTCAAGCAGCTTTATTTGGAACAACTTTTTGAGCTCGCTAGCAAAAAATTGTTCTAAAACGGTTGCTATGGCACCTGAGTAAAAATTGCACGAATTGAACGAAAAATTGCTTGAAACGTGTACGTGTGATACGGCCTTTAAGAAGCAAATTATCAGGAAAATTATTGTACTGAAATGTTTTGAGAGATTACAAGTGTGTGTTATAGGAAAAGAGATTAAAAATAACCAATATCAATACAATAGTAATAATATATTATTACAATCGGGGAATATAATTTAATAGTAACTATGTATCAAAAATGCATAATGCTCATAAATTTAATAGTTATAAATAACCAAATAGTTATAAATAAATAATATTTTCGTAGTAAATTATTACTTTATTTATAAATGTAATATTTTTTTTCTATTATAATATAAATAAAATAATATATATATATTAGTAATAACAATAAGTGGGCTAATAATTTGCAGTATTCCAAGAACTTAGAGTTCCTTCAATGAAATGCATCGAACAAAGAACGTTCAAGAAAGCATTGTAAGAAGAGAAAAGGAATAAAAATGAGCAAATCCTCCGAAGTAAGTAAATCCTTTGCAAACACTAACAAGGTCCTTTTATTACATTTCAAAGCCTTCGGAATTATTTTTTGGATAGAAATGCACAGAAATAATCGTAATTCGAAAAGACCTATACATAAGACTGGGACAATTAATGCTTTGGCTGAGCGAGACGTTTATATATGCCGGTGTCACTTAAGTGGTTTAAGTCGTATTGTATCTTAAGCGTCAAATTATAGTATTGAATTCCATACATTAATATTGTACGGATTTATAGGGGGCAGGAGGAAGGACGAGGAGTAATATGACTGAACATTGGGTCGCAAATAATATTGAACGTTTGAGAAGCACTGCCGTACACTTCTATGAATTGCAGCTGAAGAATATTTCTCTCAACTCAAACCGTGAACGTTACCATAAAACTTGGGCTTTTTCTTTAAGATTTAGTCGTGTCACTACAAAATCTGCTCTATCTACGACACCGTTTGAATGCTACAACATCTTCATTATCTTCAAAGAGTTTCTTATATTATGCATACGGATAACTTGCACAACGGTCGGAGTTTTTGTACCTTACTTTTGAAGCTCCAACACAATATCCACTCTTAAAAGTGAGGCAAGTTTGAGTGGCTTTGGCTTCATGTCAATCTCGAGAACTAGGAGCTGGAAGATGTAGCCTTTCACAAGTATTTACTTCAAATATAAAGACTACTGACACCGAAGTATTAAATTAACTTGTTTTTTCTCTAGTATTTTCTACTGTTTCATACTTGGTGATACCTATTGGCCTTTATAAAGTAGTATTTTTATTTTTTTTCCCTTTGTTTAGATGTGTGATGCATGTTAATAATTGTTTTCATAAATTTTACTCAGCGAGTAATGAAGCTTAAAAGGGCGGTCTTTTCTCCTAAAGCCATCCAGCTGCGAGATTCCTAGAATATTGCAGGAGTGCAACTTGGACTCTAAACTCTTGAATATATTCTTGAAACAGCAAAATCCAGTACATGCCTTAGTACAATGCTTCTCAAACCGTCCATATTTGTGACACTATTTTTCATCATAATTTTTATCGCACCCGCCTCCACTCAATAACAATGTATTGAAGTCAATAGTTCTATACCATGACACTAAAGCTACAATGCGTCTTTAAGGGCTACTGATGTATATATATACGTCCCAGTCAGCCAGTGCGTTAATTGCCCCGGACGTATGTCTTCCGTAAGTACCATCTTTGCAGCTATCTGTGCAATTATTGCAAAGGCTTTGGAAAGCACTAAAAGTACCTTAACAAAGTGTTTGCGAAGGATTGACTTATTTCAGAGGATTTGTTTATTTGTTACTGTTTCCCACTCTTTTCCCAATGCACCACGTACGCTAGCCTACGTGTAAAACGGTAGTATTGAAGAGCAAATCGCGTAATATTTATTAGGTATTTAAGGCAGTAATTATAAACCATACAACTTATCAAGACAAGTATTAATGTTTGTAAATAATTTTATAAAAAAGCTAATGAGGCCATTGGTAATTATAAAACGTTCATAACATAACATAGCTTTGTTTAGTTAATTATAAAATATATTGCGCAGTATTCATATATATTTGTAAATGTGTATAATATGTATTTTCTTTCTTCAGATTATATTTTATTAGTTTACTGTCGGCAAATTAATTTTCTTACATTTTTCAGTTTTATATTTTTCAATAGGCTCGCGCTCCTTCTCGTAGGGTTATCACATCCCCTAGGAGAGTGCACACCCACAAATAGAGAACCGCTGCTTTAGTGTACACCTGTCCCCTTGTTAGAGTTTTAGTAATTTTATATTACGAAAAAACGGTCTTTCATCACTCGTTACGAAGCTAATATTCTATATGCGATCGAATTGAAATGGACCTCTTCCCTACTATTAAAAAAGGAAGTTGCACATACTGGAGGCTAGAAAAATGGATTTTCACCTCGCTTCAAAATGAACCAGAATTGTAGGAATTTTCTTGATTACTTTTTAAAAACCTGAGGTTTCGGTGAGCTCGTAGGCAAAACGGAGATTAAAACCGTATCCCTATAATTATGTATGAAATGTCCTCATTCTCTTAAACTTGATTTCTTGCCTTTTGCCATACTATGCATTAGTCTTTTAGTACCGGCCATTTTAAGATAATCTCGAACAGAAATGTTCTGTACAAGGTGTAAGAATTAAGTGCATTCTAGTTTGTAGTAGCCAAATTGTAAGTAGAATTTTTCTATTTTTTTAACCCTAAAAATCTTTCTAAAATAGGTTCTTTGGAGGATATTTCGATATTATTGGTTACCGAGACGTCAAGAGGCATCTGGTACACCTTTCAATCCAGGTGAAAACTTATCCTTTGATAATTATAAGAGAGTACTTTTCTTTCTCGATCCTAAAGGTTATACAAGCAATGTAACTCGACCTGAATATCTCGCTGAAGTCGAAGGTGAAGAATTAGATGAACCTGTTGCAAATATTAATGTGGAAGATGTCGTCTTGGGTGCACCTGTTGGAGATGACGATGTGGCTGGAATCTAAAATCTCGCTTTTGATCCAGCTGCCTTTGAAATTGAGAATAAAAGAACGACTTGTGTGACTTTGTAAATGCCGTCCTGCATGCACCCGCTGTATACGGAATACCTGATTATGATGAAATTTTTGCAAATGTAGATGAAGCTTCTGCAGCTGATGACGATATACTTTTTTCCGCACGATAACGTAGAATGTTCCGTTTTAGGTGCACCGATTGCGGAATATTAATATTTGACGACACTATCTTAATGTAAGAAGACTGATTTTAGAGATTTAGTATACATCTCTCGATATTGCATATTTATTGCGACTATTTTGGTACTACAAATTTTTCTTACTATAAATAAACATTAGTTTTTATTGCTTTATTGGTTGTGTTTTTTATTTCTGTAATAGTGCGAGGTTTTTCTTTTGTATATTATATAAATTTTTATCTATGAAAAAGTTTTAGTGGCTCACATGCTCTTACATTAAATTTCCTTGTTTATGCAACCACTTTATATAATGGCATAATTTATTGATTTTATTCTGCCATTACAACTGATAATGTCACAAACTGTATAAATTTACTCCATTGCAGCAGTTGTGGCCGCGGTAGACGAGTGGTATGGTATCGGACCGTGGCTTGCCTTGTCACGAGTTCGAGCCCAGTACCACTAAAAACCCGCCCTGTAGGGCAGCGATGCACGTTAAATCTGTCGAGAGCTGAAACGTCCTCCCGTTGGTGTGGTGTGGTAGTTAGGAGAGGGGTGCCAGCTCGGGTGTCGTCAACGTCACTTGACCATGGTTCAAAATTACGTGGTCCGTCGCCAAAAGCCCTCCTGTAGCTAAACAGTGCGACGTTAATAATCAATCAATCTATTGCAGCAGTTGTCAGTTTGACAAAAAAGAACATGCCTAATAAAAGTGAAAGAGTTAATAATCTAAGATACACAGAAACAAAATCTTCCCTTGCATATAACAATCTTTAGATTAAAATTTTAAAGTTTTGTGATTCTAATTATATCCTTTTAAAAATTTAATGCAGGATTAATTTTTATTGTTTAATGGCAATTCTATCTTTTGTCTTCTGCTTATATACAGTCACTCTCAAAAATTTAAGATTGCACGTTTGTAATGAATGTGATACATTTCATAAGGAAAAATAATCGCAAGGTGTTATGAGTGGAAATTGGATTTGCCTTTATGAATACCGATAGATGAAGTAATTAAAATGTCCTGAAGTTATCAGTTTCATTGAATAAGGACACTCAAAACTACCTTAAAATATAGCCACACAGTAATTTTGTCTATTACCTCTGATTTAACCAGTTAACTGTGATTGACGAGTATACTCGTCATGGAGAATTTGCAGAATTTTGTTATGACGGCCATTGTCAATTTAAATTGTAATATTTGAGGAGAAACAAAACATTCTCGAATTTCAAGATGTGTAGAATATTTTTAGACCAGGCCGGCAGAAAACAAAAAGTATGAAAAATTTAAGATGAAATGCTTCCCCATGCAAGTTTGCTGAAGCGGCGTACAGTTTTCTTAACTAATTTATTTATGTGCTAGGATAATGTTCTTCAGATGTTATCCTATAACGGGTAGAAGCAAAAGTCGGAAAATTTATTTATAAGGTTCCATCGGATATGGTCAGCCATGAGACGCCGACCAGGTGCTGAACCCATTGATAGCTGCTGTCTTGAATTTGCCTAGCTATTGCTGTTATTGCCAAGTATTTATTGTTGGACCCGTGTGCTGGCATAAAAATAATGACCCAATGTAATTTTTATCAACAGATAGTAGTTTTTTATTGGGGTTTCACAGACTAGGATGCCTTCTTATAAGAAGATGTGGACAACTCTACAGCACCTATTATAGTGTTCGAATTAATTGGTACAAACTTTTTTTTTGTTTAAGTTGGTATGTGATTACCAGTTATGACTCTTAACTGCTTCAAGCCAATTATATTTGTCTCGAAGTAGTGTGAAGGATTGACATTTACTAAATTTTACTCGTTTGATTGGTTTTAGTACATGGGTAGCTCAGTTGTAAGCCTATCAGTGGGGCAGTTGGTCGTTATAATTTTGCGTTCCGTGTAACACATCTTGATTTTGCTTGTTCAAAGATGGATATTATTCCGTGGAAGTGTTCTAAAATAACTGTTCTTGATGAACACACCTCTATGATTGTCAGAAATACAGCTACTGCGGTAGGTGTAGACGAATCAAGTGTTTCAAGAATTTTAAGAACAGTTCAAAATTCCAGATTATCGTCTCCAAAAAGAAAAGGGCATATATAGACACAAACAGGAAAACTACTCCAAGAATAATAAAACGTCTAATAAGAAATTTTAAAAAAAGTAAATCGAAGGAAAACACATAGACTTTTACAGGGGTTTATGTGTTAGGGTGTTGAAATAAGTGCCCAAATGTAAAGAAAAGGCTTATGACAGTTGGCCGTAAGGCAACAAGACTAAATTAAAAAATTTCTAACTCAAAAAAAGATGAAAATTGTCTATTATGGGCCAAAAAATATCTATCATGGACTTTTAACAACTGGAAGAAGTTGATTTTATGTCATAAAACATTAATTTGTCCAGGGATACAAATCAAGTATAGTTAAAAGAAGTGATGCTGAAACTCAGATACCAGATTATATCCAATGTATTGTAAAACACCCTTCTAAACGGATGTTTTGGAATTGTTTCACCACAAACGGCACTCAAAGATAAAATCCTCTTAAGGTATCAGACTAAGTTCGGAACCGTGATTTTAAAAAGCGCATAAATGGATAATTTTCATAATATTTAGTTTCACTTAGATTAGAATGCATGTATAAAAATGTGTTAAGGACATTTGACAAAAACAAATTATTTAAATACAATATTTTGGCAAAAAATGAACATAGAATAACCTTTTTTCAAAGTGTTCTAGTTTTATAAAAAATGTGCTTGTATAATAATATTTTATACTTATATAAAGTAAAACTTCTCTCTCTCTCTCCCAGAAAGTCTGAACTAGGAGTTTTGAAAAATTCACATTATTTTCAGAGTTACTCCCAATTGAAATAATTATCCGCGTTTTTATTCTTAAAATTTCTCCCCTGCGTAGCAATAAAATATGGATAAATCCGCTTCTAAGTTATATTATTTCAAAAATTCTAGTTCAGCCTCTGTACAGATGTCAGAACTATATACAGACAAATATATTATAATAGAAGCATTTTTCATAAAAGGAGAATGTTTTGAAAATTAGTAATTCTATGTTCATTTTTGTGTTAAAATATTCTACTTAAATAATTTTTTAATTTAAAGATATTAAAGTAATTTTATATACGTTTTCTAATCTAAGTGATACTAAATATCATAATTATTATCCATTTATACTCTTTTGCAAAATCACTGTTCCGAACGTAGTCGGAAAACCTTAAAGGCATGATGAATTCTGTCAAATACTTAGAAATGTTACGCAATATATTTTTTCATTCATGGAAACATTTGAGGGAACATTGCAACATGACTTGGCCCATTGTCACACGTGTTGAAATTATTCCAGATTTTGAGGCGGGAAAATAAAATAAAAGCGTTGATTAGCCTGGTAATTCACACACACACCGAAACTAAATCCTATTGAGAACCCATGGCATATTTTCAAGAATAGTTTTGCAAAGATAATTGCACGAATACATAACAAATGATAAAAATATTATAGAAGTGTGGTTTCAAAATGATGAAATCATGAACATGTGCGCTACATTAGAGGAATCAATGCCAAGAATTGTTGAAAAGATGGTTCCTTCTAAAGGGAAACATACTTCACAAAAATACACAGATTTTTCAGTCTCTTTAAGGTATTTAAGGAAAAAAAAAAAAGATCTTAGAAAAAATCACTTTTTCCCCATTTGTCCCAATTAATTCGAACAATATAATAAGTCTTTGTGAACTTTGTTACTTAAATTATCTTTTATTTTTACATTTTTAAAAAGTAACACATGCAATATTGTGTTAAACAAATGTGCGTAAGCAAATGCTGGCTCGTGTTTCTTCAAGAACGATGTGACTTTTGGATTTTAATTAGTTTTGTTTCGAGATGGTGTTATTCGCACGCCTTTCCAAGATGGAAACTAAAACAACAGCTGTTGCGAAGGGTTGCATCAAATCATTCGCGGAGGTGCTCAGTGGGCGGATGGCATTTGCGACAAAAAAATAGATACAATTACGGAGAAAACAACAAATGTATGCAAATTTATAATTCTTTGTTTTTTCTAAAGTGTTGTAGAAATTATATACTGCTTAAATGTTGTTATTAATTCTAATGTATTTTTAATGCCGTTCAAATCTCTCTAGTTTTTTTTAACCTACAATTGTTTTTACAGTACAGCTGTATGAACAAAAGATTGTACAAAATAACAATATAAAAAAAACATAATGTACATAGTAAAACGCAAAAAACTTTCAAACGCGGTATTTTTATAAAATGGCTTTTGAAAATTACATGAATGCTCCATGTTTGAACATCAATATTATATGGGTCTTTCATTTACTTTAACTACGGATCTACATCTTTTGGACACGGAATGCACCAATTTCGCAAATTGTTCATTCCAGACAACAAGTTTTAAAGAAAGTATTAAAACTTCAATCAAATAACGTTTGGTACTCTCGGCACACCTGCTAAGATTGGTTTCGGACGAAGTCAAGAATATGGGCTACAATCTGTTCTAGAGATCATTTCTGCTATAAAAGACATAACTTACACCAGTACTTCTCAAACTTTCAATACTTGCGACCTAATTTTCAATCATAATTTTCACCGCGGCCCCCTCCATACAATAACAATGTATTGAATTCAATTATAACGTACTAAAAGCTACATGCTAAAGCTACAATATGACTTTAATTATAAAACGTACAAATTATCAAGATAAGTATTAAATTTTTTGTGTAATTTTGTATGTGACAAGCCCAAGGGAGTCATTAGTAATTATTAATCTTTTTCTTAACTTAGTATGGATAAATTAATTATCAAATACATTATGCAATACAGATGCATTTATAACTATATTATACCAATGTAAATGTGTTTTATTATGTCAGAATGTATTTTCTTTTGCTTCTTTTCAGTAAATTTGCATTTTTTGACTTTTTGATATGCCCGCGCCTCCCTTGTAAAATTATCACGCCCCCCAAAGGGGGCGCGGCCCACAGTTGGAGAAACACTGACTTACACTAATGTATGCATTTATTAAAGTATTAAGGTATATTATGAATAAAATAGTAGTTTTCTGAAAAACAGTGTTTTCTTCTTTAGCTGTCTCACTTTTCACAGTATAAATACCTACAAAGTACGTACAATCTGAAATACAAGAGGGTTTAAGCTGTTATATTGTTGCAACATTACAGTGTGATCAGGGCCCCATTCCTCTAATGAATCGTAATGCTATACAGATCCTATCAGTTGATGTAAATGAAACGGTTGAATACCTTCAGAAACGAAATGTTTTTTACCGCCAATCTTGCATAAAAAAATCATTTTTTTTTTATAAAAATGTAATGCATTAGAACTAGGTAGAAATACTTCAAGCGAAAAATGTAAAAATAAGGGTCAAAAATAGGTTTTGACCTTATTTTTTAGAAACGAATTGAAATTTAAGAACTTTTGCCCACAGTTGAAAACTTGCTTTCTTGTTGAATAATAGCTAAAAAATAAGAAATATATCAGGTACTAGAACAAAATAAAGGCAAATTAATCAATGATGTTTTCATAATTAAATGACAATATAGAAGATAGAAAACTAATAAAAGCCAATACAAAAGTTCTAATAAATAATTTCAACAGGTTTAAGGCAAATGTATTCCATATAAATCGCAAAATATATGCATTATTAACCTCAAATTTGAGCAAAACTAAAAGTGTTATCCTAGTGATCATGGTCCCCAACTCCGTATCCCTAAGTTTAGTATAGAATCATATATTTCCGTCCTTGTGTCATTAAAAGAAACCCCTCTGGTATAAAAATATGTCGAGGATCAAAATATTTAAGTTTGCATGGTTGGAAGTGTCAGTTTAGGTGTCCTCATAAGAGTTTCATATTTAAACGTCGAATAGATATCGAATGCAACATTTATGAAAACCAAATCTTGAGTAAATGGAGCATTCTTTGAATAGATAACATTCAAAATAAAATTTGACGATGGCTAAAACTTGTGGAGAAAAGTTAATAACATCATGTTTTTCTCAAATTTTACTTTAAAATAATATATACACTGTAACTTGTTTTTGTTCGAGAAATAAGCACTGCATAAAAGAAAATGCGCTAAACTTTCATAAGGAGCTATGAGAAAATATAATGTTTTTTGCGGTGGTCTCCACCAAAGATCCTATTTCCTGTTGGGAACTAGTTACGTCTCAAGGGTCATGGAATTTCGCGTGAGAAAATATCCCAGACTATACACACTACGACGCTTAAGTTCTAAGGCAAGTCAACCTTTGACCACCCTTTATCCATCCGACACAGGTGACCGGTACAGTTCCCATGCCAAATACTGGTTTCATTATCCACCGCGTGAGGGGAACTAGTACCAATAGTAGAATAATAATCCCGGCCACGTCCAAATAGAAGTAATTCTCCATCACGTGATTTTTAGAAGGGGGGGTGACGCGTATTTGTTCTTTAAAGAGACACCAAAAGGAGAAACTCAGTCTCTCCATGCGCTAAGATGTTTCATAAACATTAAAGATGCACTTCAGGCTTCAACATTCTACGATGTCCCAGTACACTCCAACGCAGGGGTACTCAATATTTTTTTCTGCTGGACCGCATACATATGTCAGCTATTCCACGCGGGCCGCATACATACGATAGTTATTTCATGCGGGTCACAACGTGAGGATAAAGAGGGGAGGAGAAATGTTTTAAGACCAAAATAACATTGGAAACTTAAAACGTGGAAAATTGATTGATCTTCGTGATTAATAACGCTGGTTTTTTGGGGGGAGAGAACTAGTTCAAAATCAATTTCATTACTTATAAAAAATACTCTCATATTTGGTTAGAAGTGACATTTTTTTGATACAATGCAGTCGCAAATGAGTTTTTTTTTTGAGATGACTGTTACTAATAAGCTGTTTAAATAAATAGAGATAACCAGATGTACAAGGTTATAGCTCAGTACTTATCAATTTGTTTTACAAACGGGAAAAAATTATTTTACACATAAGATATTTTTTAACCGTTTATTTGCCGACATCAAATAACAGATTGATGAAAGTATCAAAATGCGCTTATAGATACTATTCTCAGCGATTAAGAACGCGGGTTTTTTGGGGGGAGAACTAGTTCAAAGTCACTTTCAATACTCATAAAAATAATCTCTCATATTTGGTTAGAAGTGACACATTATTTTGATACAATATAGTCACAGATGAATTTTTTTTAGATGACGGTTACTAGTAAGCTGCTTAAATACATCGAGATAGCCAGACGTACAAGGTCGTAGATCAGTGCTTCTCAATGTTGCCATGTTCGCGACCCAATATTCAATTATAATTTTCTTCACGCCCCCCTCATACAATAAAATTTATTGAATTCAATAATACTATCCTTTGTCGCTGTAAACCGCGATACGATTTAACCTCTTAAGCTCTCCCCTCCATATATACACGTCTCTCTAACCAAAAGAGCTTATTTCCCCAGACGTATATACGTCTTTCCGCGAAGTACAAACTTTTCTGTGCCCTGCTATACATAAAATTATTCCTATGGCTTTGGAATGCAATAAAAGGACTATGAAAATTTTTGAGAAGGATTTACTTATTTCAGATTATTTGTTTCTTTATTCCTCACCCTCCAATACATCACATGCGTGCGCCTACGTTGAAAACGATTGGCATTGGGAAGCTGATCGCTTAATTTTTAATCGGCAGTTAAGAGATTAATTATAAACCGTACAAAAATTATCAAGGTATGTGTTAATGTTTGATTTAAATTATATATATGATAAGCCCATAGGGTCACTGGTAATTAAGAAACTTGTTTTTTTAACTTAGTATTCTTAAATTAATTCTAAAATACATTGAGTAGCACTGATACATATATAAGTATAAATATGTATTTTATTTTTTATTACATCAGAATGTATTTTGTTTGTATACTTTCAGTAAATAAATTTTAAATAATCTTTTGTTTTCGACTCTTCAATATGCTCGCACCCCCCTCGTAGAGTTTTGACACCCTCCAAGGGAGGCGCGCTACACAGTTTGAGAAACGCTGTTGCGGCTGCGCCTGGAATGTCCTTTCATTATTCGTATTTATTGCTGGAAAATTTGTCCAATCCAAAAAATTGATCCAATTTTTTCCAAAATTGAAGCAATGAAAAGACTTCGCCAAATGTGTGTCGCGATATTTAGGAACATTAGAAAACTGTTTTTCAGCAAGTACAAACACCATCTTTTTCGAGCTTACGATAATAGCATTTGGCGACATCTTTTGATTTGGCTCAATTGGTTTTTTTTGCATAATACGAAAGTACCTTTAAACGTATTGCGGAAAAGTGACTGTCATTTGAAGTGCACTGAGAGGTTTAAAAAGTATTCGAAACACTGCACTCTTGAATATTTCAAGTGGCCGCGGTAACCTAGGGGTCAAAATATCGGACTCGTGGACGGCGCGTCATGAGTTTGAACCACAGCCACTGAAGACCCGTCGTGCCGTGGGTTTGAAGTATGTAAAATCTGCGGGGAATCGAACGTCCTCCCATTGATGTGGTATGGAAGTTGGGAGAAAGGAGTGTCGGCTCAGGTGTCGTCCTTGTCACCAGCACATGGTTCAAATTTACGAGATCTGTCGCCAAAAGTCTTCGTGTAGCAGAATAAGGCTGTGTTAATATTCACTCACTTACGTGAATACTTCAAACCAGCCTTACATTACCCCCTTCGTGAGGGGAGGTGCAAATATGCATTCCTACCGGACGCATCTCATGGCCGGGTGGTGCAAATGTACATTTTACAAAGGTGCTGTGGTAGGCCGGGCGATGCAAATATGACTTTTCAGCTGACATGTTTTTTAATGACCACTAGATGGCACCCTGTGTCCATTGCATTGAAATCGAACGTAACTAGAGAAACCTGACCTTCTGTTCGTTTATATTCTGCCGGGATTTGATATTTTGTACATCAGCTGAGTAGGGAGGAGGGGGTAATCGAAATGTAAACAAATAGCTCGTAAGATATCCACTTGATATAAGACATTCGCGTTTCTAATAACTTCTCCCAATGCTTTTTTTATTTTATTTTTCTTCACATTGTGGAGTGTTTTAGAGTTTTAGCGTCAGTTTTCTGTTACAGTTTTGTTGCTTTCGGATATATTTCGTGTACTTTTCTTATTTCAAAAACCTTGACTTCAGATTATTATTTGATTGTTTTGAAAGCATTTTCCTAACCTTAATATGAAAAAAAACGGGTGAAAAAAGCCAAAGTGTATAGTTGCAAACCGTGTGTAAATAAGTAAAAAAAAACGAAACACACTTTATGTTTGCAAATGATACAATGTAGGATTTAGCGTTTCTCCATGCATCGAGATTTTCAACACTCTGTCTTCATTTAAATTTTGCTATTTCTTTTTATATAATCTTTTTGTCATATTTTTTATTAATTTGATAGTTTATTAATATGTTTCGTCAATGACAAACAAAAGCGCTTACAAAAATTTTTTCCCAATGTAAGTGATATTTTTTTATAAAATTTTACATAAATTAAAGGGAAAACGTTATTATCTTCTAGTTTTAATGTAACAGTATGTAATGTACCTTATGAAGTAATCTAAAGGGGTGCCAAAAATTACGACGTTAGGACTGAAATTTTATTATTTATGCTTTTTTATTCTTAAGTTAGGCTTAGCAACGAAAACGCCTCGTCCTGAAGTGCAAGTCCTTACGCATTCAACCCGTCCCTAGCGAGTATCTCGTAGAAAATCGCCCCTTCCTGAAAAGGTTAAGAGCCATACTGATGAACTTTAAATCTACCAAGAAATGGGATAGTGTGGCAATTTGTAGAATCAAGTGGCAGTGCTCCAGGTGTCGTCCTCGTCGTTTGATCATGATTTAGAATTATTTGATCTATTACTGATACCCTTCCTGTAGCTTACAAGTGCTTGAGCGTTAACGAATAATGTCATAATCAATCAACCTTAATAACTCAAAGGTTTTGACGACGCACCTCGTAATTTTGTACTAGAAACAAGTATATTGAGGACAGCCCTAATATAATACCTTACCCGGTTAAATAATGCGTAAGATTCTTTACAGCGGTTTCCATCTAAACATAGTAAAACATATTATTCTTCCCGATGGGTTTTTAGTTCAGTCATAAGTCAAACTAAATAAAGTACCAAGCTTGTGCTTGTTGAACTAAACACTAGGAGATTTCGCATCAGACTGACCACCTGCTTATGCACCTCATCGCCCAAAATCACGAATACTGAGATGGTCACAGTAGACTTTGGACCCTCAAGGGCAGTTGCACTACTGAATTTAACTTTTTTTAGTTTTAACAAGGCAAACTACCCCCTACACATCAACTTCGCGAGTTTAACTACACACAAGCTACAGTTTCTTCCAGTTTTTTTAAATACCAAATTCATAAACGGACAATACGACTTTATTTTCTGTGTGTATTCCAAACAAAGTCCATTTAAATGTAGAAATGTTTGTTAGTAATGTATTGTTCTAGGTTTGGGAGGAGGCATTAGGAGGTGGAGTTCTTGAAAGATTATGCAGATCATTAGAGGAGTTCATGCATTCATCACTCTTATTCTGCTGTCACTGATTTTATTGAATTGAATAGCCATTTGTAGTGCACTATTAATAAATTTCAATAGTTAGCTTTTCATGAGCAATATACTGAAAATTTATGTTACTCCTTTCGAATCAGTTCAGCTCAGTTTTGGGATAATATTTACTGAAATATACGAGAACTATTCGTGATATTTACTAAATAAATCAAACTGTGAATTTTGAATCATTGGTGTTTTTTATTTCATTAACAGGTTATAAATATAAATTCTAGCATATGCGGGAAAATAAATCACATTTCCTCAATTTATTCAATTTTTAATTTTCTACATCCCTTCGCATATTTTTGAACGCTAATGGTAACTTTTGCATCAATAAAAATATTCATTTGACAAAGATAATACTTGAGATAATACTTAGGACCCCCTCCTATTATATCATAGACAGCAATAGTGAATTTCAATCCAATTTACTATCCATCGTTATCGAAACCAGGGTACGACGATTCTTGCATGATTTATGATCTAACCCCACAAGAAATCAACAAAGAAACTCATGATCTTACTACTACATTACAATTAACAGTTTTGCTGGATTTTTTTTGAACAAGGTTATATCCCTACCACACTACTGTTGATTGATGGTTTTACTGGATACAAAACAATAAAAGAAATTATCCTTACCATTCTACTATCGATTGATGGTTTTACAGGACACAAGCAAACAAAGGTTTTATTCCTTCCACACTAGTATTGATTGATGGTTTTAAAGGATATCGATGATAAAAAGAAAATATCCCTGCCACTGTGTGTGTGTGTGTATTATATTTCTACTGTTAGCAAAGACTTAAAAACTCTTAAATAAGAAGAATGATTCTAACATGCCCAAAGGGCTGCGATAGTCGAGTGATCATGTCTTCAAACAAGTGTTCGATGTTGTTTATTTTGAGTTATTAGTTCTATTTCAGGTAGTAACTACAGTAGCCTAGCAGTTGTGGTCCTGCATTCATTAAAGAAGTCTCCTGAGTTTTTGCCTTAATGCCACGGAAGACTCGCCGCGTAGAGGGACCGTTTGTTGAGGCTCAATGTCCTTCCTTTGACTTAGAGTAAGGATGGAGATTAAATCGATCGTGACCTATCGAAGGATCGTCAAGACAACTTAAAATGACCGCTTTTACTATGACCTGAGGCTCGCATAATAAAAGAACCTATTTAGGGAACATCGACGACACCTAGAGTGGAGAATTGGCTTTTGACTATCGATGCGACTATGTTTACTTAGGAAAATGATTCGATAAATGTATTGACAACCCATTTACCCTCATTACAAGCACTCAATGACGCTTAAAATGTTGACTTCTGCTGTAGGAGGGGAGGCGATCATTGCTATGCCAGCAGTATAAATGCATTTTTCCCCACACATCGACTGAAGGGGAGAATAAATGTTGATGATCAGCTCTTGCCGCCACAGCACGAGATTGGCTATTTAGACATCATCCCCCAACCCTCGCTTTGACGACATAACGTTCTTGTGTTGATATCATGTCTCGCAATGGCACGGGACGCTGCAACGAATAAATTAATACGTACGTTGATTTCAGATTCATCGGTTTCTGGTTTGTTCTCTACTCGCTGCATTGAATACATCCACGTCCCATTATCTAGCAGTAGCTCATAGATATTCAAGCATTCAAATTTAAATTTTTGTGCTATTTGTGTTTTTGTAGTAAAAATAGTAGTCTGTCATATTTTAAAAGAGTAGTAGTATCGAAAACAAGTGTTAAGAAAGGAAAATATAAAATTGTAACACAGAATGGACACCTACGCCACAGGGTGGACTGAAACATCTTAAAAACATTAGAAGTAGCCCGCATCTTAAAAAACCCCCCCCGATTTAGTGTAAGCTGCTTGAAGGGGGTAAGGCCAGCTCACATGTCGTCTTTGTCACTTGACCATGCTTTAACACTTTATCTACGACGGTACTTATTAGTACCATTCAATTTAAAGTTACATAGAATAACCCTTTTTACGAATACTCTAACGATACTTAGCAGGAATGTTCTTTTAAATCCACTCTTCCAAGATATATGGTTTTAGATGGTACTTAACGGGAAAGGGCGAACAGTTTTATAGCAGAAATTGGCAAAAGGAAAATTGTCATTTTTGTCTGAAAAAATAAAATGTAAAAGGTTTGTCATATTTTTTATATGTTAATTGAAGACGTTAGAAAACGATTTGACCATTTATTTTAAGAGTGAATAGTGTATATAATTAATTTTACAGTTGATTATCTTTAATTAATTGACTCTAACGGAAAAATTTCCCCCATTGAGTATTTTGTTTATGTTACCCCCAATTTCTAGTGTAATTAAAAAAAAAAAATAAAAAAACGAAAAAATTTATAATGCGGTAGAAAAGTGATAAACAGAGATCCATTCCCAAAAGCTCTCGTGTTGTTTTTAAAACCCCTTTTAATAAACTTATTTTAACGGGGGATCACAAAGCCCATTTTTTTTGGGAGGCGATAAACCCCCAAAATGCAAAGTCCTCATGAAAACCGATATGATGAAAAGGAGGGTACCGGTAATCGTTTTCGTCCTCGTCTTTTTGACCATTGTTAAAAAATTCAAGATCCGTCGCTAAAAATTTTCGAATTTCAAAAAGGAAGGGGGTTTCACTTTGGCGTCAATATATCTCAGGAAATGTCTGCGAGCTTTTGGGTTACTGGGAACCCCAATCCGACCGGGAAAAAGTCTGAGAGATACGAGAAGTTGGTTATATGCGGAAAGGGTGTCCCCCTCATGGCTATTGGACTGGGTATGGGCTAGAGGGCGGGGCTTCAAAGAATGGAATTTAGCTTCCGAGATATTTTTTCTCGAGAAAAGAGTGCAGTGAAGAGAGCCTCTTCCTAAGGCTGTTTTTGTAATAATGGGTTGGAGCAGGGGGGGGGTGCGGAGGAATGTCCGAAAAAATTTACGTGGCGGATTTATTATTTTAAAAACGACGCGAACACAGGGCTTTGGCACGGGGCCCCGGAAAACCCGGGGCATGGATAAACCTGAGTGGCACCACCCCCTTTCCCATTTACCCCCAAAAACGGGGAGGACGTTTCCCTCGACAGATTTAACGTCCATCGCTCCCAACACGGCGGGTCTTTTTGAAAAGGCCGAACTCGTGACATGGCAAGCCACGGTCCGATATCTATACCACTCGGTACCGCGGACCTGACTGTTGTCAAAAAAAAGTTGAAAACCAAAGGAGTTGGATCGAAGAACCCATCCTCCGCAACATCTTGAAACGCGATATTGCTGGTGTTAGCTTGGCTTGTTTGAGGAGGAGGGTTCTTAAGGAAAGGATCAATGGGGAGCTGGTTTCGGCTATTAAATTGAGCATTGCTATTGCTTGTCGAGTAAGCTTGGGTAAAAACCATCAATCGGATAATAAAAGCGCAAATTGTCCCATCCTTTCTATCAATCCGTTGATGGAACCCGTAATTTCATTTTCAGTTATCTCGCAAAATGCTTTTTATATCGGAAAATTTTAAACAACTTTTAAATATCTACATTAGTTTTTTCTTTTGTTAACAGGTGCAACCATGCTACCTTTTTCGTAATACAAGTTAAAAAAAAGACTCGGCCCCCTTTTAAGTAAATCGTTTTACGGTTTTTCCTCATTCTTTTTTGTATTATATTATATGTAAGGCAACTACCCGGTTTTTTAATTTTTTCCAGATGAAAAAATAACAAAAACACTTGTTGAATAGTACTGCTTTCTGACGTTTATACTACTACAATATTTATAAAAACTAATTAAGTGCCCGTCTACATCTAATAGACCAGTGCTGAATCCAGATGTCCGTTGAGAAACTTTAACAGTCTTAAAAATTTTAATACGTACACACATTCTGTAAGCAATACGCCAAAAGGAAACTTATTTGATAAGACTCTGAAATAAGTAATTAAAAAAAACTGTGAACTTACCTCAAAAGCATATGAAAACTGGCACTTCTCCCTTTCTATTTAAAAGAATTTTTTCCCCTTTTTCATAAATTAAAATAACAACTAATTTTTCGGTATTGTGTGTTAAACTGAAATCCACCTCCTTTCCCAGATTTTTATCGTCAGCACTACTTTAAAATAATTTTTTTAATTTTTATGAAATAATATAAAATCCCTCATTTAAATATCTGCTACAGAAATTTGTAAAATTTACCCAAAAGCTATCTGAATTTTTTTAAAATTCCAGTTTTTTAAAAAATGTCATTTAATCTTTCATGCTTTGCTACTACAATGCATCTAAAAAGGTGAAGGCACGACTAAAGAAACTCATTTGGGGATGAGACTAATAGTAGAACTCTCCTATAGGGTGTTCAACCCTCAATATAATAGCACCGAATTGGCAGTTCATTCGGAGAAAATTGCCTTTGTAATTTGTATACTCGGCTTTTATACAATTAAATTTAAATTAGCTCTAACGATGCAGTGACATAGGTCATATTGAACCTGCGTTCTGCGCGGTCAAAGTTCGCCATTGAAAAGCTATTTTTTCACCCTTAAATTTATTTTAAATGTTAAAAAAATTTATTTAAAAAAAGGCCTAAATATTTTAACTGTTTTGTATTTTAAAAACTTAAACAATTATATATTTTGATTATTTTAATATTCATTTTATGTTTTATATAAATATATTTTAATATTAATATATTATAATAATGTTTATTATTAATAAAAATAAAATTATAAAAAAAATATATTATATTGAATATTAAATAGTATTTATATATATATAATTGTTTTTTATTTTAAAAAGTAAAATAAATCTGAAGAAAAAACATCTATACGATTGTTTAACTCGAAGCCTGACCGACCCCGAAAAGCACGTACATTCCCTCAGTGACCGAATCCCTCTCTGCGGACCGGTACCGATCCGTGGATCAAATGTGTGGTGCCGGGCCGCCTAAAGAACATAAAACTATTACCATTTTATTTAAAGTGGTGCATTTCGAATTTTCGCCTTTCCAGGGAAATCACTTTTATTTTCACGTTAAATTTATTTTTTTTCCCTTTTTGGTGAACAATTTTATTTGAGGGAATTTTAAAAATTTAAAATTAAAAATTAAAACAAACAATCTAAAAATAACAATCGTGTCCCCCCCCTCGGGGGGCCGGGTAAAAATTATAAAAAGGTTGCCGGGGCCGCCAAAAAGGGGAAACCTAAAACCTTTATTTAAATTTTATTTAAAGGGTTTGCCCCTTTGAATTTCCCAAAATTTTTCCCCTTAAATAATTTTTATTTCCCCCCCTTAAAAATTCAAAATTTTTACATTGCCCCTTTAGAAGACTAATAAAAGGGGTTTTTTAAAAAAATTGATATTCTAAGGTATGCAAAACTTTTTGTTTTGCTTGAAGATTTTATTTTTATATCCCTTCCCTGTCTTCAAACCCCCTCTTCGTTTTGTCAGAGAAAAGGAAGTGTTTTAAAAGTATATTGAGTTGTAAAAGGTAATATTTCTTTATTAACATCGCTATCCATAGTCTTAAAAATTTGTTTTGTGGTTTTTTTTTAAAGGGAATGAAGTGTGATTTTTAAATTTTTAAAGGACTTATATATTTTGTGAATGCTGTAATTAAACCCTTAAAAAGGGTTTTTTTAAAAATTTAAAACGCGCCAAATTTAATTTTTATTAGGTCAAAATTTAGTTTTTTGGAATAGCCCATGTTTAAAAAAATCTTTTTCAAATTTAACCCCGTTTTAATTTTTTTTCACCCAAAATTGGTTTTTTTTACCACAAGGTTTTATTGGAAGGTTTCCTTTTTTAATTTCGCTTTTGGGAATTATGTTTTTTGCAGTTGCTTCTCTTTATGCTGAAGAAATTTTGGGTGGGATAGCTCTCTTTTTTGCGAAATTTTCCCCTTTTTAATATTTGTATGGGGTAAAGTTTCAGATACTTTTCATTTTTTTGGTCAAAAGGCAAGGGGGGGCCCCTTCTCAATACCCCCCCTGTAATGTGATCCCAGATGTATATTTTAAAAATTGGCAAAAATCGGATTCGTGTTTATTCCGTATGGATCTGATCGCAAATTTCCCCCGACAGTAATCATTTTATCAAGTTTTCCCAAATTTTGGGGGTTTCCCTATACATATTCAGATGTCACTCTAATTTTTTACGTTTTTAATTTTTTTCTAAAAAACTTGTAAAATTTTTGGGTTTTTAAAAAAAGGGGTTAGGGTTTGGAAACTAATTTGATATAGGAGTGTTGCCGCTTTTGTTGTCGAGTTACATGGAATCTAAGATGACGGTCTAGAGTCTAAAGAAGCAAATTCTCAGGAAAATTATTTTACTGAAATGTTTTCAGAGATTTCAAGTTTGTGTGTGTTGTGTTTGGGGAATGGGGGAAAAAGTTTAAAAAAAAACCAAAATACCCAAAGAAAAAGAAAAATTTTTAACAATCGGGTAATATAATTTAATAGCAACTATGTATACAACATTGCATAATAATGCTCATAAATTTAAGTTATAAATAACCAAGTAGTTATAAATAAATAACATTTTAGTAGTAGTTATTTTTTACTTTATTTATATAAGTGCAATTATATTTTTTTTTTTTTATTTATAAAAAAATAATATAAAATTATTGTAATAAATTTGTTAAAAATTTTTGGTATTCCAAGAACTGAGAGTTTCCTTCAATGAACGGGATCGAAAAAAAGAACTTTCAAGAAAGCATTTAAGAAGAAAAAAGGAATAAAAAAAAGGGCAAATCCTCAGAAATAAGTAAATCCTTTGAAAACACTAAAAAGGCCCTTTTATTACTTTTCCCAAAGCCTTCGGAATTTTTTTTTGGATAGCAAACACAGAAATAATCTAATTCGAAAAAAACCAAAACATAAGACGACGAATTAACGTTTTGGGCTGAGCAAAGATTTTTAAATATATCCGGTTCATTTTAAGTTTTTAAAGCCCCGTATTGTAGTTTTAGAGTCAAATTGTAGTATTATTGAATTCAATACATTGATATTTACGGATTTAGGGAGGCTCAGGGGGAAAACGATGAATATTATGACTGAAAAATTGGGTCGCAAAAATATTGAACGTTTGAAAGACCCCCGTACATTAGGGTTGGGGCGGGAAGAATGTTTCTTCAACTCAAACCGTGAACGTTACCATAAAACCCGGGCTTTTCTTTGATTTGTCCTTCCCTCTCTGCTCTATCTGACACCGTTTGAATTATAATTCCCTTTATTATCTTCAAAGAGTTTCCCCTTTTATTATGCATACGTATAACCTTGGAAAAGGGCGGGTTTTTGTCCTTTTTGAACCAAAAAACCCAAACCCTCTTAAAAATGGGAAAGGAAGGTTTTTAGTGGCCCTTTTGGGTTCATTCGATCTCGGGGAACTAGAATCTGGGAAAATGAAAACCTTTCTTTCCCGCCCACAAAAATAAAAAACTACTGACACCGAAGTATTAAATTAACTTGTTTTTTTTTCTTTGGGGTTTTTTTACTGTTTCATACCCTTTGGGGATATCCCATTGGCCTTATAAAATATTTTTTATTTTTTTTTCCCCTTTTTTTTATAGATTTGTGTGATTTCATGTTAATAATTGTTTTTTATAAAAATTTTTCTCCCGCGAGTAATGAAGCTTAAAAAGGGGGGTCTTTTTTTCCCAAAACCAACAGCTGCGAGATTCCTAGAATATTGCAAAGGAAGCAAGCCTAAACCGAATATATTCTTGGGAAAAAGCAAAAACCAGTACATGCCTTAGTACAATGTTTGAAACCGTCCATATTTATGACCAATTTTTCATCATAATTTTCATCCCCCCGCCTCCCCCTAAAACAATATATTGAAGTCAATTTGTTCTATACCATGACACTAAAGCTACAATGCGTCTTAGAGTGCCAATGGTGTATATATATACGTTCCCCCCAAATGGTTAATTGCCCCGGACGTATGTCTTCCGTAAGTACCACTTTCCCCCGCACTGCCCCCGTGGAAAATTTTTGAAACTTTTCACTAAAAAACCTTTGGCCAAAAAAGAAGGCCTTTTTTCGAAACGGTGTTTAAAAGACCAAATCGCGTAATTTATTTAAAAGGGATTTAAGGCAAAGGGAAATTATAAACCCTAAATTATAAACCAAGGTTTAAAATTTTGTTTAAATAAAATTTTTTTTAAAAAAACTAATGAGGCCATTGGAAATTATAAAACGTTCAAAAAAAACATAGCATTTTTTGGGTTAAATTGAAATATATTGGCGTATTATATATTTTTTTAAATGTGTAAAATATGTATTTTTTTTCTAGATTATTTTTTTATTAGTTTACTGCGCAAATTAATTTTTTACATTTTTTCTTTATATTTTTAAAAGGGGCTCCTCCTTCCTGGGGGTTATCACATCCCCTGGAGGGGCACACCCAAAAAATAGAGAAACGCTGTTTAGTGTACACCTGCCCCCTTTAAAAGATTTTTGAAATTTAATATTACAAAAAAAGTTGGTTTTCATCCTGTTACAAGCAATGATTTATAGGGATCAAATTTAAAAGGCCCTTTTCCCCCTACTATTAAAAATGAAATTGACATACTGGAGGCTAGAAAAGGAGATATTCCCTTTTGTTTCAAAATGAACCAGAATTGAGGTTTTTCTTTTTTCTTTTAAAAAACTTGAGATTTCGGTGAGCCGTGGCAAAACGAAGATTGAAACCCGTTTTCTAAAATTTGTTTGAAAGTCCCTTCTCTTAAACTTTGATTTCTTGCATTTTCCAACTACATTAGTAGTTTTTAGTTCCCACCATTTTAAGATAATCTCAAAAAAGTGTTCTGTACAAGGTAAAAGAAAAAAAATTTTCAGTTTAATAGCCTAATTGAAAGTAGTTTTTTTTTTTTAACCCCAAAAATTTTCTATAAAGGTTTTTGGAGGATATTTCGATATTATCTTTTCCCGGATCAAGAGGATCTGGTATACCTTCAACCCAGATAAAAAACTTACCCCTGATAATTATATGAGTACTTTTTTTTCCGATCCAAAAGGTTATACAATCAATAACCCCTAATCTCTCGCTGAAGTCAAAAATTTAAAAAGAACCTTTAAATAATGATATAGAAGATGGGCTTGGGTGCCCCTGGAGATTCCCATTTGGCTAGAATCGAAAAACCCTTTTTTTCCAGGCCCAAAATTGAGAATATAGAGAACGACTTGTGGGGCTTTGTAAAACCCGACACCCTCTGTATACGGAATACCTGATTAGTGAAATGTTTGCAAATAAGTAGATGAAGCTTTTCGCGATGACGATTAAATTTTTTTCCCCACGATAACGTAGAATGTTTGTTTTTTGGGGCAAAATTTGGGGAAATTTTTTGACGACATATCTTAATGTAAAAAATATTTTAGAGATTTAGTATAATCTCTCGATTTGCAAAATTTTTTCACTATTTTGGTACTACAAATTTTTTTACTATAAATAAAAATTTGTTTTTTTTGCTTTTTTTTGTGTTTTTTATTTCTGTAATAGTGCGAGGTTTTTCTCTTGTATATTATATAAATTTTTATCTATGAAAAAGTTTTAGTTACACGCTCTTACATTAAAATTTCCTTGTTCATGCAACCACTTTATATAATGGCATAATTTATTGATTTTATTCTGCCATTACAACTGATAATGTCACAAACTGTATAAATTTGCTCCATTGCAGCAGGGGCTTGAAAGAAAAAAAAACTGCCTAATAAAGGTGAAAAAGGAATATTTTGGTTTAAGAAACAAAAATCTTCCCTTGCATGTAACAATCTTTAGATTAAAATTTGTAAGTTTTGTGATTCTAATTATCTCCATTTAAAAAAAAAAGATTAAATGCAGGATAACTGTTTGTGTTTTAATTTTTACCAAAAATCTTTTTGTTTTTAAATCGCCAAAAAGTTTTGGGACACACTCCCCATAGATTTTTAAAGGAATATTTTTTAAAAACAAAAGAAACAAAAAATTAAAAGTTATTTTTTAAAAAAATATAATTTGAAAAAAAAACTATACATTAATGCAATTATGGTTGAAATTAAAAAAATAAAAAAAAAAGAAATTAAAAACGTCTAAAAAAATATTGGGACACTTCCCAATAATTTAAGAAAAACATTTCAAACTTA
>BMAV01021118.1:7500-87285 GCA_019973955.1 Trichonephila inaurata madagascariensis | reverse complement strand
GAAAAACCATCAATCACCGACCTACCTTAGCGCGCTGCTGTCTTGACCACCACAAGTTTCAGACTGAGACGAGCGGAAAAACAAATATTCCACTTAACCCCTTCTAACAATCCACGCCCCTACCTTCCCTACGAATATGTTGCAACATGTTCTAAATAGAAAATTTCCGCGCACCACCCTGTTTTGCAGATTTAAATTATTTTTATTCGATGAATATGACTAACTTGAGCATAATATAAAATATATGACTAATTTTCATAGTGAGAATAAACAAGAACTTGTCAATTACTACTAGAAAAAATATAATAATTTCTGGTGCAAACATTTATCTTTGATATAATTATCCTCTGTGCATCTGTTTAATACTGTGTCTCTCAAACTGTTGGGCGTGCACACCTAGGGGTGTGATAGCCCTTCAAGGGCGGCGCGAGTATATCAAACAGTCGAAAACAAAAGATTATTTTACAAAAAATTATTAATTCACTGAATTGAAGCAAAACAAAATGCATTCTTACTAAATAAAAATAAAATACACATTTACAGTGATATAGTATACTAATAAATGCATCAGTACTGCACAATGTGTTTCATAATTAATTTAAAAGTACTAATTAAGAACATGTTTAATTATAAAGAGTAACCCTTTGGGCAGGTCATATAAAATTATATACAAAATTTAATATAATATATATCTTGATAATTTGTACGGTTTATAATTAAAGTCGTATTGTAGTTGTACTTCAATGTATATTATTATTAAATTCAATACATTGTTGTTGAATGGAGGGCGCGATGAATATTATGATTGAAAATTGGGTCGCAAGTATAGAAAGTTTGACAAGTACTGGTTTAATGTAAATCTAAATATTGTATAAAAATTATAATTCTCGCAACACAAGAAACGGTTCCAAATGCTGAAATTGAGTTTTTCACATATCACATTTAATCTTATTTTATTAATTTTTATGAATTGATTTTAAACCTAATCTTTTATAAGGAACTTCTGAAAAGACCATTTTTACTGTAGCTACTCTCACTAAATAATAAAAGCAAATGGAGTGGAAAAAGGAAATGATTTTCCGGAGAGTCCCACAAAAGTAAAGAAAAAAAAACAACCTTTTATACACTTGTTAAAATTCTTTACGCAAAACGTAAAAGAAGGATTCATCTAAAAAAATTCATTGAATATGCTTGTCACGGCAGTTTTTATGCCCGATCAATATTATCTCCAAAAGAAGTTTTATTTTTCAAATATTTTGAGCATTTTAAGCCGGTTTAAATCTTTCCAGTTTTCTGAATACGGTTTCTCTTTTTTCTTGTTTCATAAGTATGCAAGAGTGGTTTAATTTTCCTTTTTTTCACTTTCCATTTTTGAGCTGTTTCTATTTTATTATCGTTTTTCAGTTATAGATTTGTTTTGTCATTATTAAAAACGGAAATCTTCGTCTTCCGATAGAAGTTGTATGTGTTCAGCCAGTATGAAAAGATAATAAATTAAATAATTCATTTCTGTTTCTGAAAGTCTTTATTGATGTTAATGCATAAATGAATGTTTTATGCGTTCCAACGCAGTTTTTTTTTATTATTATTATTCTAGAAAGAAAAATGTGTGGGTTCGATATTCTCTCTTGCATGAATGAAGGATTACACAGTATCCAGTAAGAATCAAGGAAATACATTTGTAAAATTCAGTTAACTGATTATAAAGTCCAAAAGCAATTATAAAAAATTATAATTTCACGTATACATTACGTTACTTCAAATTTCAGAAGGTTAGGAAAAATGTTGAAGGAAAGTACGTTAAAAATAAAAATATAGCTTAAAACAATCGCAGAGTAGAAAACTTTTTTGAATAATTGATTCTAAAAAAAGTATTTAAAAGTATCATTCGATTCTATGTTATTTTTCGAAAAAAATGGCATATGTGTTTTACATAGATGATCTATTTGTAAGTTCATGTTTAAAAGAAAATATCTAAAACCTGTATTCGTTTAAGGATATGGTGCTAATATCTCTTAAATAATTGAAACAAAATAAGAAACTCCAACGGAAAAAAGAATAAAAATAAACTTTTTGGAGAATTTGAATTAGATAAACTTATATACATGTATATTAATATGAAATGATACATATTGTTTAGTTCTTTTGTTCGATGGAATCAAATTGCTGCCGTTGTTGTAATGACGAGGACAACTTTCTAATATTAAATACCCATATTTTAATGGGCAAACGTGTAAAGTGGCAACATGAAAGATACAACACAAACACAAATGAACAAACACACGACTATTTAAAACAATCATAAAAACTCTCTTGGTTTGCTGGGAAATTCACGTCGATTTATAGTGATTTATAACAGGAAACTATTAAAATTTGCAATAAAAGCTTTTTTTGATTGGTCCATACACGTTCGATCACGCACAGTCTTATATATAATATATAAATTATTTTTTAAAGAAATTACCAGGGTTCAAACGTTTTGAAATATTTCTAAATACATGCTAGTAACATAACCATATTTGAGGGTGTTCGGATTTAAAAATATAAATTGTAGACGTAATTTGTTATAAATCAGAATTATTTTGTTTTCATACTTTTTCACATTTTTGAAATTTAAAAAATTGTATTTAATTAGAGTGGCACAAAAAAAAATGTTAGGTATTCAAAAGACTCCTCTAAGCTGAAGTTGGACTGTAACTAATTTTTCAGTGGGGAATGTGTATAGTTTAACAAACAAAGTTAAATATATCTTCAAATTGAAATTTATATATAATTTGAACTGTTTGTGATCATTATTCAATGCAATAAAACATTAAATTCCCAACATTATTATTAAATTTAAACCTTTGTTAGTAAAATACAATATGAATTATCACATTTAATAAATTTTAGTTAAGAAACATGATGGCCAGTTCAAATAATTTATTCCGTTAATCAAAAATGTTAAGCAACATTTACGGATAGGTCAAGATTACTTGAAAATTCTTCCAGTTGTTCAATTCCGAATTATTAAATTGTTAAAACAGTATTTCATACAAGCTGTCTCTTAGAATATTACGTTGCAATTTTAAAAAATTTTTGGTATTTCAAATATATCAATACATACATCCATGTCTCAAATTAAGATAACAAACATAAATTCTTTGAAAACATATATAAACTATTCATTGCCTTGCCACGAAATTTGGCCCAGAGACGTTTTACTATGTAAGAAAGAATACACCAACATAAAAATATAAAAATAGGTTTTAAATTTGAATTAAGATACAGGTTCTCATCAAAAAGAGTAAACTTATCAATCATAGATATATTTGCCATCTTTGACAATTTGAGAGGTCCCACCATTTTACACTTTTGCAAAAAACCCAAGACTTACAGAACTTCAATAAAGCTACCACATACAAAAAATATATATATATATATATATATATATATATATATATTTCTATTTAAAAAGGCACAACAGCATACAACTATTATTATATATTTTAAATCTAACAATACTAATTCAAAAAGTGCAGTTTTATTCTCAGACAATCCCATTATTTTGATATCCACCGGTATATATACACTGCTCAAAATAATTAAAAGACAGAATAAGAATACATAAAATAAAGGTTTATTTTTTTTCAGAAAATGTAATAAGATATCACAAATGATAATTTTTACTATTTTTAAACTTAGTAGGACATAAGTTTTAAGTTTGAAACCGAAAATGACGGTTTAGTGCCAGCGAATGAAACTTGGATTTCATTTTAGTGAGAGACAAAGCAAAAAAGTAATGATTAACATTTAGTAAGTGCGTTGTTTTGATGAGGGCGATACCACCGGCTTGAGAATGCTTTAGCGACTCAAGCTTTTGGAGTTATTGGTTGGGTACAGAGAGGTCCAAACACAAGACACAGTAACAAAGGCCACATGATGTTCATACAATGCTAACTCCAGGATCCAGAAACATTTTTTTTGGATACTGAAAATGCAGACCGAAGACCAAAGCAAGGCCGTAGATGTACAACAACGTTAAATAAAGATTGATATTTGTTGTTGTGATTAATGCCACCTGTATGACGTAGTCAGAACGAGGTCGACAAAATCCATCATGGCAAGAGGCTAGAAGAACGCCTGCCATTGACCTATACCTTGAGCACCATACAGGTGACAGTACGAATTCACTCGGCAAAATTCCCTAAAGGGGCGATAGATGGCAACACCACCTATCTCCACCTCCACAATTTTGCGATGGGACTGGAGGGGGAGGGAAATATTATCTAGTCCCCTGCACTCGTGATTCAGCCCACAAGACTTCCAGACCTATTGATTTAACGAGAACGTACTCCGTGCGTACTCGGAGGGTATTTGGTGGCATCGTGCTTTGAACCCAGGTGTTTCTGTCTGGAGTCCGATGCTCTAACCACCGGGGTACTCACGGCTGAATCGATATTTTTTAGCTTTTAACACGGCGGGAAGAGCAAAATATAGCGGTATGCTCATCTTCAAAACAGCTACGTTCGCTCAACGCATCTTTCAGCAAGTTTTGTCACCACAGCTTGACAAAACTTGCCGAAATCGACTCCAAGCAGAAGGTTTTTATGGTCTATTACCCTTGTTATATGTTATGTTAACAGCAAGGTACTATCGCCCCCATATGGATTGGGTAACAGTGTATGTGAACTGGAGGAGAAATGAACGGTGCAAGACCTTTTATTTGGCGATTCCTATATTTCTGTTCATCCTGATAATATGTGTATGTTCACATGGAGGGAATGTGACTCAAGAAACAATCTTGTGTACATGCTGGGAAGTGTAAGATTTGGTAGTGTGGGAACGATAGTCTATGCTGATATATCCATCGATAGGCACAGCAGTCTTCAGATCATTCGAAATGAAGCTCGGTCCGGTCGCCGATATAGGGATGAGGTCGTCAGAGCTATTGTACTCCTTTAAGCGGCAGAAATTGGAGATGAATTCTGGTTAACTCTTTCGCGAGGGAAGTGTCATATATGTAGCAGTCTTAAACCAATTTATCGAGTGGCAAACCGTTCAATGCATTTTCCGTGAAAAAGATTAATCCTGTAGAAAAAGTACGAAACTCAATTCACCAGTATACCACTAGGCTGCCGTTAAGATTTAGGGCGGGTGTAAATGTGATGTACCTGACTCTACAATGTTTTTCGATGATCAGTACATCTTCGAGAAAGGTTTAATAGACGACGATTTCTGTCCACATCGTGCTGATTTGGTAGATGATTTTCTTTTCGATAAAGGGATCATACAGGGTAGAACTACCAGCATGTTTTCCAGAAATGAATCAAATAGGACATGTCTAGAACATTCTAGGCAGACGAGTCGCTGGCCTCCTACCACTCAGAAAAATCGTCACAGGCTTCAAGGCTCATTTGGTGGTGAAGGTCCAGAATGGCTTCCACATCTCATGAATAGGCTTATTGACTTCATGTCTCAAATTGTTCAACATCACTGGACATACGGGAAACACATACTCCCCCCAAAAATATTTTTTTTGGAAGGGAAACACTTTTTTTGTTCCTCTTTTCTCATAAGCTCATGATATATTTTTTCCCCTTTTTCTAACCAAATGCTCAATTAAATTTATATATTTATTTATATTTAATTACCAAATGTGTGTCATATTTTTCTCATACAGCCAAGACAGCCACGTCTGTTGCCCATGTATTAATCATCAAAATAATTACTTACCGCAAAATTTACCTACAACTTAAGTATCCTTTAACCTTAGAGAAGTCGCGCAGTAGATAGTAACTTAAGTGATCGCTCGAGGTGACGCAGTTACCTCTCAATCCTTTTTTTATAATTATTTTTATGGCACACGATAAAAATCGTAATTCCAGTGAATAATTTAACTAAGAGAAAGTATATTTATCAATATTTAAGGAGTTTTCAATTTTTCTTTGAAAACTTGATAAAAACTCCAATTAAACTGAACTAAAATGTTTCAAATGTGCATTACCTTAATAAATGACAAATAATTAACAATTTTCACTAACATTACAGGAATGATATTGGCAGGTATAAATGGCATACGATGTTCTAGTTGTAATTTTTTGCTCCTTTATGATCGGCAAATAGTATGTTGAATTTATTTGCTTGTACCTTTTTAACAATGCGCAGTATGTCTAGTGATACACTTTTGCCTTCATATGTATCCTGATAGAATTTTTTAAGAGTATATTTAAGAATTTTCTTTCAACTCAAACGTTTCATGTCCATCGCTTTTCTAAAATTATCTTTTCGCTATCATGATTAATATCTATTATTTTATCAAGGTTTTGCCTTGCTTGATCATTTTCAACTTCAGGCAATAGAAATTGCAGATGCCCATTTATTTTTCTATATTCTGTTTGTTTGCATTTATAAACTATAATGAATCGTATAATACAGCTATAAAAACCACAAAGTCATTCACAGGGAGAAACTATAGCATCTTTATAGAAAATAGCTTGGAGAAAGTGGTCGCGTGGGGAATTCAATCACCCCAAATACCTTAAATTTGTAAGAAAAAAAATTGACTCTCCCATGAAAGGGAGACACAAGTGACCAATACATTTTAGTTCTCATGAAGACTGTCATATAGGAGGATACTGACAAGTCATTGGTAACAAATAAATATTTTTCCCAGAATTAAATATTTCGTGAACCAGGGGTGACTCTATCCTCCGCACGATAGGTTTCGGGTTAATTTTTTTTCGAGCAGTTTATATATCTAACCAATGAAAAATATCTTGCAAAGTCATATATTTAATATTATGATATTGTATTATTAACAAGTAGTTTTATAGTGTGTTCATGTATTTTTCAATATTCTAAATAAAACGTTTCTTCAAACAATCAAGACCAAAATCTATATCCTTTTACTTTCCTTTTTTCCTCCCAATCAATAATTTAAAGAAAGTATTTTCTAAAAAAAATACCTGAAAACCACAAATGAATCCATTGCAATATTCAATAAAGAAGATAAATAAAAACAAGCTTTGAATGAGAAAGAGGGCCGTAAATCTTATACATGAAAACAAAATATCAAAACTTTCTAAGTATTTTCTTACATTCGGAAAAGATATTCAATCTTAGAAATCATTACTGCCATTCCTTATTCATTACACAAAATCTTACTAAATATCTTTCAATTCTGAGTTCCCATTTTAATATATTCCCATGCATCTGTATTGGAAAAGAGTGGATTGCTGAATTTCAACAGAATAATGCTAACGTGATCAGCGCAGTCAATGGTCAATAATTACCGGGTGCACTTTCAGTGTACGTGGGCTTGCATTTCTTAGAGTGGAAATGGATTAAATTTCTTTTCCTAGTTTCAAAGTGCGTCATGAAACTAAATGTAAATTGATTGGATTTGTCATACATTCGTCGTTGATAAAAGACTTTCTGAATCACAGTACTTCGCTTCGCTATCGTAATCTAATGTAATCATATCACGGAGCGTCTACTTGGCATCAGGAGACAATGATTTTTATCTCGTGATCTGCTGTATCATATTTTATATTTCTTAATCAATTACAGTTCCAGAATTTTCCTATCCCGTTCTCTAGAGGAATGAGTTGCTTAAAATAAGCATGTATACCTTTTGTGATTTTCATTGCAATAGCTTGTTTAATACAAGATTCTTAGAAACAAATGGAGAACTTTTAGCAAATTACAAATGAAAAGGAATTCAAAATAATTATTCACTACAATAAAATTTATTTACATCTCAATTACTTTTATTCAAGCGCTCTCAATTTGTTAGGGAATGCAAATGCATTGCATTTGCTTACATATTACTTGTGTGTGTTACGTTTGTTTCCATTGAAACTATTCTTTTCTTTTGAGAGAAAACAATATATTCTGTCAACTAAAACTCCCTAAATATAAATAGCTGAAAATACAATACATTTTATATAAATATGTTATTATAATTATAAATCCAAAACGTATCTAAAAAGTGACAGTTATATTTAGATCAAACTTTACTTGTACGTGTCACTTACAATAAAATAAATATTAATAAAAGCAAAGTAATATAATGAAAATATGGCATAAAACAAATCTAACATGAGAAAATAAATTGTAAGAAGAGCTACGTCCATAAGGTATTGATTACACACATACCATTTGTACTATTTGTGATATTCATGTTTCCTAATGTTTAAAAATTTGCTTTTATATATGACAACGTTGATTCACAATTGCCCTCTCTCTATCTGTGTGTGATTTATATAACTTACCTAAAATGTAGTCAATTACCTAACGGCACAATTTACCTAAGTGACTTTTAAAATTTAGAGAGGAAAACATTTAATTGATTGTGTAATGTTTTTTCTGGAGATATTCTAGCTTCACATATACTGCCCAAATAATTTCTTTCATGGTTTTTCAATTAATTATTATGATTTTGTAACTGTTTTTTAAAGTTTTTCATAACCACTAACAAAAACGTGAACATATATTTCTCATTTCTTTTGTTGTCGTGGCAGATGCCACTTGCCTGACGAAGTCAGTTCGAGGCCCGTGAAATTCATTGAGGCTAAGGGCTAGAATTTTTATGCCTGTCATTAGACTTAGCTTTGAGCACCATGCAGGTGACAGTACAATTTTGCTCGGTCTTCCCCCAATTTAGAGGTAGAAAACCCTGGGGATATTCAGGGGCCATCCAAACTTCACGAGAGGACTTGCAGGTGGAGGGCTCTTTAGAATACCCCAATGCCGCAAAGGCACTATGCATTTAAAAACATCCATGTATTCTCCGGGATTCGAAACCCAGTCTCTACGGCACCACAGTCAGCGTCACTAAACACTATACCGGTTGATCATACAAGTTTAAAAATCATTATGCTAATATTTGGAGCTACAAAATTCCTGTCATTTTAAATTTAAATATTTTTTTTTATTATTATTATTTTAAAAAGCTAAAATGTGTCAGACTTTTTTTTTCATTTAAAGCTTAATTTTTGATGTTTCATTAATATGTTTTGATACTTTGTGTTTTAGTATTAGTTTGGGGGAAGGGGAAAGCACATTTTCAAGTGAGTTGATTTGTGGTCGACAATAATGTAGGTATGAGTCATTGGATTAATATTTAAATTCCATCAATTGCTTCCCCATACAAAGCTAAAAAATAGTTGGTGTTAAATCAGAAACATTTAACTTGTCCCATGGCATCTTTCCAGGGATAAAACACTGGATTCCCCACATAAAGGTCTTGTTTCGATGCTTACGTTATCAAGGGTTTTGGTGAGTTTCCTAGACATAAGTAAAATGCGTTACGCGCGCGCGCGGATGGCTCTAGAATTTCTTTATATTTTATGTTCGAAAATTATCTTATCGTTTTATTTCTATTTGATTTATTTCCTGGGTTTTCCAAATATTTGTTCTAAATTACAGATATATTTCCTCGATTCGTTAATAACCGAATCACCTAAATATTTATTTTTCTCCAAGATTTCAATTTGTTATTTTTTGATGATGAGGTATAAGTTGTGGTGTTATTTAGCACCATAAGATCTCTTTGACCTGGTGAGGATTGTAAGGAATATTTAATTTACATAATGTACTCTACACTTAAGAATAGTCGGTACCTCCGACCGGTATACCACTAATGTCAAATTGAGATTTTTATTAACTTGTTTCTCAGAAACTGTTAAACATAAAAACTTCAAACTGTGTCTGTATATTAACTATACTTTTTTCAAATTATTGTTAAATTTTTCAATAATATTGTATAGTTTTTGAAAAACATGCAAAGTAAAGGTATTAGCTGATTATTTTTAAAAGTCTCATTTTAAGATGCTTCTAATTCATAAAATAGCAAATATTTTATGTCACTGGAATGGTCATGAATTGGAGATTTTAGAAATATCAAAATCTCAAAATTGATAATAGCAAGATTTTTTTGCCTACTGACAGGTCTTAACGATCGTGTTCCAGTTATAACTCAAGTGTTATTCAAAATACTCACAAATATTAATAAAAATGTGTTTATTTATAATAATTGAATTGCAAATATTTTCTCTTCAAAAATAAAAATATAACTATTCTGAAATAATTGGAAACACATTAAACACGTGTTGCTTCTTGAATTCTCTTTCAATATCCTCTTTAAATGTTTAATTTTACTTATTTTTTTATATATCAATATACCGATATTTACATGGCTTTATATAATTTATGTACGAAACTAATTTTTATTTTATTCATTTTTCTTATTTTTAGTGTCTCAATTTTTAAAACTGAATTTGCATGTATTTAAATTTCGTTATGAAGGAATTATTTAAGGTTTAATTTTCTTTTCTGGCCTTGAAAACAGATTGAAATATTTTGTTTTCCTCGTACTTTATGTTAACTAATTTGTATGGTTTACATTTTATGAGTTATTTGTATTATCATGGCTGTTTTCAATGATTTAAGTATAATAATATAATGCACCATATTATATTTATTTATTGGGATATTTTAAAAAGTTGCTTGTTAAAATCAAAGGAAATATTTTTTATAAGAAATTTCCATTAAATTGCACATAGTTGCGATAAAACTCAATAAACTACGGACCATTAAAATTGCTACACCAGACAACAAAATGATACAGATAAGAAAATGATATCTATTGGACAAATATACACTCTCTCTCTATATATATATATATATATAAAAACCCAAACCTGAAGGAAAATTTTTTGGGAATAGAAGAGTTATGTATAGAATAGAAAATAATAAAAAATCCCTTTGTTTAAATTTCAAAATTTACAAGTTACAACTCGGTAGGGGGGCCCCTCTCAAGTATGGATGCAATCTGCCACGCAACGTGACATAGAGTGATAAAGCACCCTGATAGTTTCCTGCTGTGTTTTGTCTAAATTTTAATTTTCCGGCCAAGTCATCTACATTCCCTTGTAGATGCAGTCGCATTTTCATCATATTCCAGATATGCTTTATTGGAGAAATATCTGGCGGGTCAAGGAAGTGTTTGACAAGCTGTAAGACAGTTCATAGCAACACATGCCATATGTGCTATGACATTATCTTGTTAGAAATAAGGTCAGCGTACTGCAAAATGAAACGATAGCAAAACAGTTTTTCCCGGAAATTGCCCGAAGTCCCCGCTTTTTTAAAAACCAAATATTGCCTTTGATGATGACCAAAGGGGTCCGGTTGTCAAAAAAATATGGCAATCAAGGCTATAAATCCTGGTTGTGGGACTGTCTGGTGTGCAATAGGGAACGCAGGATCAGCACGCTGCCCAAGGCATCTCCAGGTATGTCTCTGAAGATCGTTAGGACACAGTTGGAAGCGGGATTCTTAGCTAAACACTATATGTTTTCAGTCAACATGACTCCAACCTGATCAATCCAAGCACCATTTTAATCTGTGCTCGAAAGTGTGCAAGAGTGAATAGCAGGTGGCATAGCGGTCGATGCGAGCGTAAATTTCTCTCTATCAGCCGTCTGTGAATTGTCAAGGTGGACACTTGTAAGCGAGTCGCATTTATGATGTCTGAAGACAATAAATCAGGCCCGGAAAACTGTTTTTACACAATGACTCTGTCTTCCCGATTTGTTATGATCCTTAGTTTCCGCTACCGTCATGATCCTGAAATTTGTCACTGTCCATCCATTCTTGCCAGCATCTTCTAATGGCGGAATCGCTTCTAACCATTTAACATGCCTTTCTCCAACTTGCCTGTTTGACCTGCTGATAAGAGATGTTTCAAACTATGACAGTTGCTCTTAATGAGCTCGAATCCTGTGACGAGGCATATTTTTTATCGTTGAAAAGGTTTCTAAACCCCGCAATGTTTTGAGGTACGAATCAGTTTAAAAATCTCTTCTTATAGACACATCCTGAGTGTGCAGATCCGATGCACTGTAGTTAACACTATTCATTCTTTGGACACCAAATTTGAATAATTTGCATGTTCGGTACAAATGGTTTTGCATACGAAATTTAGTGTATATATGTGACCTTTATTATATACTGTATAAAGCCTCCAGATAAATGTTAAATTTTGCATATGTTAATTTTTATATAATAGATATATTAAGTTACTTTCAAGTAATATGATAGACATGGTACTACTTTTAATTTTTAAATTGCTACGGATTGCAATAAAAATGCATCATATACTTTATTTTTTTTATTTTTGATGTGTAACATCTTTCCTCTCGGTTGCCGGATATTTGTTGGGAGTGATTTCGTGAAAAGGGACGTATGTGTGTAACAGGATGCGACGTAAGCGTTCGCTACTTGATTTGACCAATGAGAGTGCATGGCTGTGTCTTTTCACTACCCTCGCATGGGAGTCCAACTCTAGTAGCCAACAAGCACTACAGCGCATGACTCTAAATCCGTTAGTCACGATATTGGGGAACATAGGTGCGGCAGAATGCTTATTTGAAAATGGACAAACAGTGATTTCGGCGGCCCTATACATTTTTTTCAATAAAACAGTTAAAAAAATTTAGATTTCCTGCATTTTTTTTACTTTTTTCCATATAACGAAAATTGGGTTTTGCTCTTTTAAAAAAAATTTTCACTCGCTTAAACCCTTTATTTTTTTTGGGGGAGTTTAACCTTTGCTTCCCGTTTTCCGCTGGGGTCACCCAAAGCTTTTTTTTGAATGATGAACTCAAGCTTGGGGAAAAGAACACAATTTTTGACTGCTAACCCGTGGTACTGTTATTGACCCTGTTTTCAATGGGTTTTTTTAAAACTTTGGGGAAAACACCATTTGATGTGTCATACTTTAGTTATCATAAGTCTATTGTCTCCCATCTTTTTCCCTTTAAAATTTAAACAATAATTTAATTTTCATAAAAATATTGCATTACTCCTTTTTTTTTTAATTTTAAAAACAATTTTCATTCAAGATATAATTATTCGATAGAAAATTATTTCCAATCATACCCTATTCATTTTTTTCGGAAAAAGGGTTTTTTGCGTATTTACCACAATAAATGTCAGATTTACACACATCATATGCGACTACTATAAGACTCGTTTCTTTTTTTTTTTCTTTTTATATATATATATATATATATATATATATATATATATATATATATCAGAATGCATTTGGTTTTGCATCCTTTCAGTAAATGAAGAATTTTCTTCAATATATATATATTATTTTTTAAAAATACTCCCCCGTAAAAGGTTTAAAAACCCCTTTGAAGGGGGCCTGCTCCCCGGTTTGAGAGTCACTGCATTGATAGTGAAGTAAACCAACCTTCCTTGTGTACTATGAGTAGCATATATTAAGGTAACATAATTGACGTGTATATATATATATATATATATATATAAATTTACAGAATCAATAAGAAAAATGTTAGTAGAATAATAAAAATTCATACATGGTTTTGGGAATTATATATAAAAGAGATTCCCCCTTTTTGCTATGTCTGCCTACTATATAATCAAAGCAACCGTACTTATGGAGTAAACTCCAGAATTACGTTGGAGCCGACACATTCAGTTTTTTGTTTGTTTGTTTTAGAGTGTATTATAAATTGAAAAAAAAAGTCATTTAAATCTTAAAAATTTTGGGTGCCGGTCCTCCCAAAAAACCCGCACCGGAACAATCCCCCTATCTGGCAAAGCTTAAAACACTTGTACGCATGGGCATTGAGTTAAACACATATTGGATGCCATTCTCCTTTTCAGATCCCCTTGGGGCTTAAGACGATGCCCACTCATTTTTCTGTTTAAAGACTTTTTAATGATGACGGCCCGTCAAATCGGCAACCATGTACTAGACGTTTTTTGTCGGCAAGAGATCTGGTGAGAGTGAAAGCCAAGCCTACAACCAAACATTTTCCGTATCAAGGAAGTTTCGTACACTACCGCCAACATGCGATTGTGCATTATCCGCTTGGGGGGCGCGGTTTCGAAAGGGCCCGAATAAAAATGAGCCACCGGTCGTAACACACCAGTAATGTAACGTTCACGTGTGTCCAATAACACATCATTGCGCCAGTTGACGATGACGAATGCACGCTGCCAAAGTGTGTTCACGAAGATGTCTTCAAACAGGAATGTGAATATTTTGATGTTGTAAACAGAACCTATATTTAGCCATTAAATGCATCGTTGAAGAAACTGTTATCGTCAAGGGTAGCAGCAGCCGTGGTCAGCGAGCTGAGAGTCTATGTTGTTGCAAATTTCGTAAGACTGTTCGTGCAGACAATTTTGTCTCGCAAAAAACCCTCATTCTTGACACAATGTCCATGAGTTGGATGCATGATCCATTAAGAGCATTCGGATAACATGCCTGTCTTCTCGGCTGCTAGTGATATGAACGAATCGATCCATATTCTGTTAACAGTCATTGGCTCTCGACTGACGTGAGCAGTAATATTGCGTTACTAAAACTCGCAATCCAAGTATACTACAATTCGACCTTTATTAACCCGCGGTCACTCCCGCCTGTTTTTCTACCGTCGTCACTCGCGGGGTGTAGAGAACACCCCAAATTCTTAACACGTTGATTTAAATAAGAAAAAAAATTTTAAAGCCCAATTATGATATATATTTTATAGAGTATAAAGGTTTTTGTATTATACAAACAAAATTATTAAATTTATCGCATTCAAATGAGACTAGCATTAATTTAAACTAAACCTACAAAATTTTCATTTTGGAAGTACCACAATTTAGATTTTCATAAACCACAAGTAAAACGTATATACTAGTAATAAATATACTTTATAATTTATGATAAGGATAGTAAAGTAGAAAAATAATATTTTTAATCATTTTCAAACATTCAAGAAACAGACTGTATTTATATGCTTTAAGCACATATTTTTCTTACATTGAAGACAAAACAAATAATTTTACATCTTTTACCCGCTGACAAGCAGTGCAACACCCTTTTTATGGGGATTAATGCTCTTTTAATATATTCTGTGTCAGTAAAACTTCTTTTGAGTGTTTTGTTAAGGTTTGGGGAAAACCGATCTCATATCCACTGGCTGCACAAGATCCATTCTAATCTCCTCTAATAATATTGCTCATTTATTTTCAGGAAGAACCGAATGATAGACAAAGGAAGCATTAATTCCTGCAGTATTAGTAGATGATAAAATATTCGCAATGGCCAAAAGGGTTTCATATTCCGATTACTAAATATACTGCACATTTCATCAGTGGTATCAACACCACCTGTAATTATAAATATTTACGATTTCAAGTTTCATCTCCAACTTTGGTTACGAAATCAAGCGGTATCAATTCACTTAGTTCATTTTGTCAATCTGTTGATACAGTATAGACGACAAGTCTTCATTTCTCACTCCCCATGGAGTTTTGTGCAAAATTTCTAAGAAACGTTTTGGCGACTTTTAGTTAAAAATTTGTATTTTACAATTATTTTTATAAATTATATTGCGTACCTCTGCGCTGTATTTGATAAAATATTCGGTGTATATTAATATATTTGAAAAAAATGTATGGAAAGAGTAAAACGTACTTTTCGTAGATGCTTCAGTGCTAAAATATAACTCAATCATAAAGGGGTGTTCTCAGCACCCCAAATAAACTTGAAGGGCGTTGCATTTCAGTCGTCTGGCAGATTGATTACCTTGTCCATATGTTCATGACTACAAAATAGGCAGCTACAGAAAAAATCGTTTCTCTGCGCATTATTTTTTACAGAATTGTAGGGAGGCTTTTCTTGTTGCTGGGGTGTACAGAACACACAGCGCGAGTGATCGCGGGTTAAAATCAGAAACGTGCTACTACGCTTTTCACTTCATATCCGACATCTGTAGCCACCAGGGCAAAAAGTTCAATGCCGTATTTGTATGAGAATCAGCTGAACAGACTCGCCACATTAAATACAATTTTAGATAATGGTACCCCGGCACCTGTACATTTAAATGTGCTGAAAAGCTAACCATTTGCATATATCATTTTCCGTTTAAAACATAAGAACATGGTATTTTACATTTCTTACTTAAATGACTGACAAACAATATTTTAATGATGATTATAAGAAATGATTAATCATAGTAACTATTTAAACAAATGTTTGCTTTCTTTTTTTGTAGCTAATTAATGATATTTAGATTTGAACTGAAAACACGAAAAACTCCTATAATGAATAATATGATATTTCGATAATGCCGATTTTATACTCTTTGAAGCATAATTTTCCACAACATATTTGTATTTCCTTTGCATTGGTTCATTTATATTTAATTGATAATATACAGTGTCTCGTAAGATTTTTCATTAAGACAGTGTTTCTCAAACTGTGTGCGTGCTATAGGGGCGTAGAAGTAACTCTACGAGGAGATTGGTGAAGTCTAAAACAAAAGATTATTTATGAATATCAGTTATTTGTAAAGTTTGACTAAATACATTCTGACACTAAACAAAGAAATAAATACATTTACATTAGTGTAATACGCACAAATGTATCAGTACTGCAGTGTTTCTCAAACTGTACAGGGGGCATTAACCCCTGCGAGGGGGGCACTTGAAAACGCCGTAAGAAAATAAAATGTTTAAAAAATTTACTTTGGAATGAAGTAAAACAAATGCTTTCTGACACTAATGAAATACACATTTACCAGTATAATCTATTTTTTATCCAAAATAAAAGTTTCCACTCTTCAAACGCTCATTGTATTTCTGATCCTATATCTTAAATAAAAAGGCATGCATTTGAAAACACTGTAATTCACATTGAGATTTTTCCCTAAAATCTACTTTTTATTTATCATATATTTGTGCTTCAAACTTATTGGTACATGTTTCACTCCGTCTTTTCTTTTAGGAAAGTTGTAAATAATATTTTTGTTGCTTTTTTTCCCCATGTGAATGGGTTTATGATATATGGATAAGCATATTGAGTGCTTTGAAGGATTATTTTGGCCAAGATGATGCATTTTTATGAGTTTTCTGAAACATATAATGCATAATGAAAATGTTTTATAAATTATTTTTTAGAACATATACACTTTTTCCCAATTAACAATTTTAGCTAGTTTTATTATAGCAATAATTTGTACGACTTATTATGGTTTATAAATGTAAATAGAGAAGAATATATAAAAAAATGTTCATCTGTGATCCCTATTGGAAAGGAAATTAGGGAAACTGATCCGCATTTGGAAGAACCTGCTGAAATAATGCATATTAATCAAGATAGCGAAAGCAAGCTTATGAAAAAGCGTTAGACATAGGAAACGTTTGAGTTCTGTTTAGGGCCACTGCAATGTACCTAAAGAATCTCCAATGAAGAAAACTACGAAGCCATTAATGTAGCACTTCGCCTGTCAGAAACACTTACAAAAGGAAGAAAAGTTCAAAATGATATTTGCAGATCATCAAGCGATAGCAAACCTACAAAACGTGAACAAATATGACAGTTTTTACGCAGAAAAATAACGTTTCTGTATTATTGTTAGCGAAAGTGTCTGTGATTTATGTCCTTTATTGGGCGCGCATTCAGGCATTATTGAACTTTTATAGTTTTTATTGGACTTTTTTTATATCTAAGAAAAATGAAAAATTGAGAAAGTACGTAAGTATATATTTTCTCAATTAAATTATTCCCTGGAATTGTGATTTTTATCGTATGTAAGGCGGTATAAAGTAAAATTGCAGTTTTAAACAAACTAAAAAACACGCTTTTATAGTGAATCCTAAAATAAATCTATGATGAACTAAAAAGTAAAAAAAGAAATAAAATAAAATATATATTACTTAAAGTATATACAAAATTTAATACTTATCTTGTTAATTTGTGCGGTTTATAATTATGATCGTATTGTAGCTTTAACTATGGTATTATTATTGCATTCAATACATTATTATTTTTAGGGAGGGGCGCGATAAAATTATGATTGAAAATTGGGTCACCAATAGTAAAGGATTTGAGAACCTGCAGTACCCCGGTATGTGAGCATAATTATTTTATCAACACTAAGTTAAGAACAAGTTTTATAATTACCAGTGACCGCATGGGCTTGTGTGTCATATAAAAATTATTTCCAAAAATTAATATTTATCTGAATAATTCGTACGGTTTACAATTAATTCATCAACTGCCGATTAAAGGTTACGTGATTCGCTCCCCAATGCCACAGTTTTCCATTTAGGCGAGCGTATGTGTTGTATTGTGGGGAGAGGGAAGAAAAGTTCTAAATTAGCAAATCTTCTGAATACTACCAAGTTCCTTTTATTGCATTCCAAAGCCTTCGGAATAATTTTATGGATAGCAGTGCATAGAAAAATCGTACTTTGAAAGACGTATACATACGTCCGGGGCAATTATCGCTTTGGTTGAGTGAGACGTTTATAAAGTCGTGTTGTATTTTTAACGTCAATGTATAGAATTAATGAATTCAATACATTGTTATTGTATGGAGAGGGAGGGATGACGAAAATTATGATTTTTTGAAGTATTATCCTCTTATATATATTTTCTTTTTATTTTTACTTCGTTGTAACGAAAAGAAATCGTTTAAAAATAATCAAATAAAAAGCACAGTATTTGCTCTGAGAATGACATAAAGCTTTTACTACTCTCTTTAAATATTAAGCCAGTTTGATGTTTTCCTCTTGTTTTTTTTCTTTTTCTTTTCTTTTTCGTCTTTTAAAATGTTTTATGTAAGAAAGTTCAAAATAATGTTCCACAGAGCTACATGTTTTAAAATAGTATCCCCAATACTGTAGATAAAAGCACAACTCACTGTGCACTTGAAACATAGTTTGAAATTGGAATAAAGAACTAATTTTCAACACATTTCGTGTTTAATTATTATAATTATATTGATAATCATCCGGAGGGTATTAATTTCGATGGAAAATATATTGACTAGTCAATGAAAGATGGAAAAGACCGGGAATATAAGTAACTGTTTTCCTCAAGACAAAATTTTGGTTAATTCACAATTGTGGTTGCTTTATAGAATTCCATTCCAAATGTAATTTTTAAAAGTCTACACCTATGTTTAAATCTTTCTTATTTTTGCAATGATATATCTTGTGAACCTTCCAAAAAATTATTGTAGTTGTATTTCATAATGTGGCTGTCCATTGTTCAACATTTGAGGATGAACTATATTTCCCTTAAATTTTTTTGTTATTCAAATGTTATTTAATAATTGACTTTAGGGGACCTCTTCTATAAACAATTTTAATATTTAATTATTGGTAATTCACATTTATCATGAAGAATTAGAGATTTATAAATAACATAACTATTATTTTTTCCTCTAAGTTACATACAACAAATGCTTATTATTTACAGATATTGCTTAGATAGATGTGGAAAATTGACTCAAGCACATGATTTTTTTTTTCAGTACATTTATTTTGCAGGAATTTCAATATACTTTGAAGAAAATGCAAGTTTCATGCCATCCAATTTTGCAACTCTACCTAAGAAGTTTTGTTAACTATAAGTAATGCAATTTACTCTCTTAAGAAATCGGTGATCGTGTCTGACACAATCAAAAAACTATGCTTATCTTTAATCGATGGATGAAGAACAATGACTGACCAACATAACTGATAACACTAGACTCGTTGCACAACTACATAACTCTCGCGTTGCTTTAGAAAGTGACTCTAATTAAAAATAAAATCAGTCGAACAAATACAGATGGATACATATATTTATTGTGTATATGGCAGAAAAGGATTCATCTGCCATATTAGAAACACCATTACAACAAATTATGTATGTTTATCAAATGTTGCAGTACTTATGTAGTTTAAAGTACTGATCGTACGGTGTGCAGTGCTAAGATTTATTTGTCTCAAATTCAAAGGAGTTTGGTTCTGCAATGGTACATTAAATGAATTATGTCGAAAACATTGAAAATCAAATTATGTCATAGCAATGTCTTTACTGACAAATATCGATTCTCCCTGGAACACCACGTTGATTTGATTAAAGACTAGCGGAAACGGATATGGGTGGCTTAATTGATGTCTTATGCATCGCCATACTGGCTCTTGCAATCATATTACAACTGTGAGTGCTACTGAATTTCAATCCTCTCTTAGTACGCATTTCCTGTACAATTGCAAGGCAGGCTGGAACATTTTTAAGTTTTGAAGTATTTCGTGTGCCCTACCTCTTTGCTTCAGAATTTCCATTAGATTACTTTGTTACCTTGATTTATCTGGTCTCCTAATGTTTTTCCATAAAGAACGCCTGGACAATAATTACGGAATGTTCTGCTTGGCATACACTCATGACGACATCATCATGCAAAAATTGCCAATACATTAAAAAGAAGTAGGCAGCCATACCCCAAAGAAATATGCAAATTCTTTATTTTTTTTTTTCATTCCTTGCGTGTAGCATTGTTTACTTCCATCCATAGCGATAGATTATCCCTTTTTGCATTCTATATCAGAATACCGCAATTTACACAGACACACACACACACACACATGTAACACTACATATATATATATATATAACAACATATACATATATATATATATATATATATATATATATATATATATATATATATATATATATATATATATAGTTAAGCCAATTTAATTTTGTATTTCGTCAAGTCACTGCTGGTTTATAGCTTACACTTAATGGATATCTAAATATTTTTTCCTTAAAATCAGTTGAAAGATAATTAAATATATTCCTACATGAACACCAAAATATGTAAAAATAATTTTTAAATCAAAAACTACTAAAACGCGTAGATTTTCTCATACAAAAGGCTATTCCACAAAATAAATATTTCACACCACTGTTGGTAAAAAAATACAACACACGAATGAATCATCAAAATTAAGTGAACTTTGCAGCACATATCAATTATTAGATGTTACGAAAAGTAGTAAAGCATCAGAGTCACTGCGCATGGATGGCAGGCTCAGCGCTCTCTGAACTGATGCTGAAAGCGCGTAAATAGAGAGATGTAGGGGTATGTTGAAAATACTTAATGATTATTTGTTAGTGGGAATAGTTAAATGAGACCTAAGTATGCCTCCATGACGAAATAAGGAGAAATTACAACAACTTACGGAGTTTTAACGGGAGAGGATTATCGGCTGTCGAGAAGGAGGATTTTCCTATCGCGCAATAGAAGCTCGTGTGCAGCTGAAAAGTTCCACAGTGATGCGCGTTTGGAAGGTGTGAACCAACGAGCACCGAACAACTCGAAAAACTGGCAGTGCACGACGGAACGGGACATCAGCGTGGTAATCTACACCTGCTCCGTACGGGGATGAATGACCGTACAGCTTTCTCCAGGCAGTTGACAGCACGTTGGTCTACTACTACAGATGTACTAATGTCGGCTTCATGAATTCGTCGACGTCTGCTGCACCGTGGATAGCGTGCAAGGGTGAATTCATATAGGATCTCCCTCACGGTAAACCATCGACGGCTACGTCTGCAACGTGCTAATGAGCACAGATCCTGGCAAGCCGTTTGACATCAAGTTGTCTTTTCAGATACATCAATTTGGGGGACTATTATGGCCGCATTCGTGTTAGACGCTTTGACGTTAAACGCTGCCTTCCAGAGTGTATTAGCTAATGACATAGTGACCTAACACCGTAAGTTATAGTTTACGGTGCGATTTTTTGTATCATGAACAATACAGTTTGCTAAGAATTGAGGATAATCTCAATAGCAACAGGTACGTCCGTGGAGTGGTACAGTCCAAAGTTGTTTCCTTTCTTCAAGGCATCCTTGGAGCTATCTTTCAGCAGGATAATGCACACCCACATGTTGCAAAGACTTTTTGAAACTTCTGTTTCGCCCAACACATGCTTTTTCTATGGCCCGCTTACTCGATGGATATGTCACCTGTTGAGCACGTGTGGGGCTTGTTTGGTTGGTGTCTCGCTTGTGATCTATGTCCTGCTGTTTCAAAAGATGAACTTTTACTGTGCATGCAAGCAATATTGGATTATTTTCCACAAGCAGATATTCAAAATCTGTCTGACTCCATGCCACGTCGTATAGCAGCACTTATTGCAGCGCGTGGTGACTACATTAAATACTGATTTTGGTCACTTAATAATGTTTTTTGCTTTGCAACTTACGTTATTTATTTGTACTGTCGTTTGTGCCTTGAATTTCATTTTATTCTGGCAATTTATTCATGTTGTTCCATTTTCTTACAATTAGCAGGTTAACAAAATAGTTAATTTCTTAAATTGGTAATATCGTAAGAAAATTTTTATTTCGTAATGGAAGTGGTTTATTTTTAAAAGAAGAAGAGATCGATTGTGATACCTTGTGATAATCACAGCAGTCAAATGAGTTAGTAATAAGAAATAAAATTATTAAGTAATGCCTATTTTTTCTGGTATTTTTATGTCAATGTTCTCATGCTTTATCATGAATATAACTATACATTCATGAATCCAAAAACGTATGCATTAGGTTGTTCATTACTTTTATTCATTTTTTGTAATTAAATAAACTTTCCATTTCATTTTACACGATTTGGGACAATATGGATAACTTACCTCTGTATTACATATGAATTACAAATAACGTTTTTTTTACAATTTCTTTCGGAATGCATCCATCATATAAAAAAATTAAAACTGTGTTTTCCAAAAATCTAAAATTAAAAATATAACCTAACTACATCAATTTATTTTCATTCTGTTTTTATTTAAAAGTCATTATCTTTAAAAATAAAAATACTTATTATATATATAAAAAATGGGTCTTTTTTCCCCATTTTTCTTGTTTATATCCAGACATATGTTGTCTGAGTATGGGGGAATTTTCCCCTTTACTTTCAACAGGTCTTTCGGTTCCGATGAAGGCTTTCATACTGCATTGGGATGAGAAACAACAACGAAAAAAGTCTATTTAAACTGAATCAAAGAGCTGAAAGAACACGACTTTGTATTAATCTCTAATGTAAAGGGAAAATAATCAACAAATAAACTGAGTGTGTGAAAAGTAATATATATATATACAAATGTCTATTTGGGTGTAGGATTGACGTTTCTGTTGAATTAGAGAACTTGTTTATAAGCACTGAGACAGAGTTTTCTTTAAATTAACCCGTGGTTAAAGTTCAAACTTCAAAACTAAACAAAACTTGTGGGTGACATACATCAATGCTTAGGGTGCGTTACAAATTTAAGCAACTGATGTCGAATTAATGAAAAATTTAGTGTATCTCAATATTTGCAGCTCTTCATTTAAGAATAAATATTTCTTTCATTTACGAATCAATTCTTACATTTTCATGTTTGGAATTTTTTTCTGATAGTCATTGACTTTTTCTAAGCCTAAGATAAATACTTATTTTATAGGACAAAAGTACCTTGCTTGAATCCCACTGATTGCATACAGTTTTTCAATATTCTTCTTTCTTTATAAGTGATTCAAATAATACTGAGTTAGTAATGGAATGCTAGTCATGAAGTTTCTGTTTTTGTGTAATATTGAAAGTAGATAAAAATCAATCAGCTTCCAGATAATTATTCTTAAGATTGCATATTCAAATTAATGTCTGCATGCATAATTATATTCCTCGCAAATTATGTCATTCATTTCGTTTTCTGTTGTATGTAGAAGGAAATAAAAATCTTACCTTATTTATATTTAGAATACATATTTTTTGTGATAATGTACTTTAAATTAATACTTGTCTTATGTAGAAATTGATCATCGCCTTAAGAAAATAACTGAAAAATAGAAGTATATATATATATATATATATGTGTGTGTTTGTGTTGTGTGTGTGTGTGTGTGTGATAGGCTCCATGCCTGCTGGTGAATAATTGCAGACATATTTCTAAATCAATCACCCTTATTTCAGAAACACTTGTGCATTTTTTCAACATGGCTGCTACTTGCTGCCTAATTTACTCTAGTTTAAAATGTTCACTAGCCAGGATCCAGCATCTTAATTTACTTCATTATTCCTCTCATAAAATGGCGCTCCCTGCCTTTAAATAGTCCTACTCACCCAAAAATTCTAACTCATTATTTAAAAGTTTGCTCATTTTTTTTCTTTTATAATCGTATCAATTTTTAAGTTTACCTTTCCAGACCTGACATATATGTATATATTTGTAAATACGTTTTTTGTGTTTCTTAAGTCATGCATATTGCCGTGCAATTTATATGGCGTACAGCTACACTATAGAATTTCACAAATTAATCTTAAAAAAAGCGAAATTATATAATAATTTTGTATCTATCTGTTATTTCATTTTAAATAATTATGACAAACAAAGAGGATACTGAAAATATCTGAACGTTCTATCATCTTAAACTGTATATTTACAAAAATGCTCGAGGATTTTTTTGAAACCATCTAATCTACATATGAAAAACAAAATTCGTGATGAGCGTTCATTTATACTTAAAATACAGTAAGTAAACTATATAAAAAAATAAACAAATTTGAGAGAAAATTTGCTTTAGGCGGGGGGAAAAAAAACCCAAAAAAAACATCCAATTTAAAATTTCTTTTTTATCTTCATTTTTTTTTAAAATTTTTTTTTCATCCGCTGGGTTTCGTTTTAAGTAATCGCTAAAATCGCATTGAATTGAATTTCCATTCATGGATTTTTCTTACGATTTCAATTTTGAATACGATTATGATTTTAAAATTAGACTGAAGATAGTTTTAACAGCTTTCGTTGACGTATATTTTCGTCACTGTAATCTTGAAAAAAAAAAAAAACATTCTGATTGATTGAATAAGTCGTTCTAATTTTTCTAATAATACGTATTGCCTAACAAATGGTATTTTATTAATAACATCTGTGTGTGTGGCTACCTACAAGTAAATTAATAGAATCGTTTTTGTTATGGAGGGAGTTATCTTTTTTAACTGAAAAAAAATACAGTAACCAGTATTTAACACATTAACCTTCAACCAGATTCTTATACATACACAGTAAGTCTTTTGAACGTGCTTTTTTCGCATGGAATATTTTCTAAGGAAACATATCTATACAGATTTATCATAATGAATAATATAAAAAATTAATTACAGTAACTTTGAAAAATATTGTAACTTAGTAGTTCGAATAAAATTCTAAATCGATTTTTCGCTAAGCCTCATAAAAAATGCATTAAAAAAATAGATATACAAAACGGGATTAACATTAAACATTAAAGGCCTCAGATAACACTGTATCTTTCTGCTTGGAATTTTTATCCTTATACTCGGTTAATCATTTTGAAAAGTCTAGAAAAAAAAAGTAAATTTTCTCAATTTTAATTAAGGCTGTCTTCGGTAAAAGTTCGGAAAACAACTAAACCGAACACATTTTTAGACATAAAAAAAGGGAATTTCCCTAAAAATTTGCAATATTAAACTCATACCTCTTTAACAATATAGTTTTTTAAAAAAAATTCAAAATATCCATAATCTTTTTTTTTTCGTTTTAATCTGAAGGCCCCATTTAACTTCGGTATAGGAAAAAAGCAAAAATACTTTTTTACCTGAAAAAATTATTAACTCGCCCAAAAAGGGGAAATATATAAAAAATGCAACTCTGTAAAGGGGATAGTGACACCAGAATATCATATAAAATGTTCATTTCATACCTGAAAAACGTTCCCCAAATTTGGGTTAATGAGAGGGGGGGTTTATTTTTTGCAATTGAATTTTAACTGAAAACTACTTTTAAATTATCTGAAAAATGTCACCTTGTTATTTTCAAATGTTGGTTTTTGTAGTGCTAATACTGAAAAATATTTCAACAAGATCTACGTCTTTCAAAATTATTAGATGTTAATTAAACTGCTGAGAGAGAAAAATAATAAGCAAAGCAAAATTTCCACCATTCTATTTTGAAACTCGTATCGAGGCAAATTATGTGTAAAGATAAAAAATAAACCGAAGTACAGCACATATATCAGATATATTATTAGAAGTTTAACCCGGCATTCGACGAAATTTCACGCGCAGGGTATCTCCTACCCAAGGTTGTTTACATTCAGATTTAACCGTAAAATTTGTATGCAAACGAGAAAAAGGAAGAAAGTAGGAAATACAATGTGTTTATAATACTTTTCATACGTAAATGTATTTATTTACTTATTTTTGCTCTTTTTATTAGGGTATTCAGTGTAAAGTTTATACACTCCTTTAGTCTTCGCCATGAATGAGTGATGTTTTCACCGCATTTTAATTTTTTTTTGTTAATTTCGTAGAAGTATTACTTTTTGTTTTTACCTTCTTCTGTGTGTTAATCGAAATCTAAAACTCCGTTCAGGACCATGATCACACATATATGATCAAGCGTTTCTTCCTCCAAGGTTCATGGTATCATATATGTGATTACTCTTTCCTAGCTCTGAGGCCCATGATCACAACGTTGTGATCCAAGTTTGGATCATTTTTATATTAATTTTTATAGTTAGTAGATGGAGGTTAAAGTCTGTTTTTTTCGAATAATGTTTCCGGCTTTGAACTTTTTATGTTTTCAGTTTTTTAAATTTGATCACATATAAAAAATTAATTAAAAATAAAAAAAAAAACGATGTATATTAGATGATATTTAAAAGATTTGTATCAGTTAGTGCCACAAAATTCTGAAAGAGTAAGTGTATCGTTTGGAATTTGAAAATTAGTATTTTGTAAGGTTTGCGTCTATTTTATTTCAATCACCATGGCAAAAAAATTCTTTTTAAAAAAATAAAACCTTTTTTTTTAATAATTTTTTTTTTAAATTTTTGTGCTTTATATTTTCAGATATTATTAATAATAGTAAATTGCACATTTTAGATTATGATAGCCTTAAAGATTTTATACGAATTTTTAAATGAAACTAGGCTTAGCGGGGAAATTCGTCCGGTCCCGTGCGTGCGTATGCTATCGGTACGTGCTGGCCTGGGGAAGCTCTTCTTTCTCCTTCTGCCGGTCCTGAAGGGGTTAAGAAATCAGCGTCTGGTTAGATGTTTAGTAGGTAATTCCTGAGTAAACAAAATAATTTACGCATTTGTCATCGCAATTTTCAATAACAGAAAGAAATATTTTCATAAGTGAACAATTGCATTTTCTAGCAATTTAATATGATGTCATTTTATCAATGACGATAATTGCTATTTTACTTAAATTAAGGAACATGCTAGTTCAGATTTCAACCAAACCCAATGTGGATGGTACTGCAAGTGAATCCATTGTACCACTATTATACATTGTTGAAAGTAGAAGAGAATTCCAGTTTTTCTTGAGTATGTATGACAGAAATGTATCTTTGTTAAATTAAACGTATAGGAGTAAATTTTTTTAGTCTTTAAATTCAAAATTTTTTAAATTTCTTCTTTTTTTTAATTTTTTTATTGTTGCATCAATAGTTGTTTTCTTTTTCAAGAAGTTCATCTGAAAAGGGATAAAATGTGTACTAGAGTACATACTTGCTATTATATTATTCGTCTATTGTGTCTTCCTAATCACCACCGCAAATAAACATTCTTCATCCGAAAATACTGCCGTACTGTACCTCTATAACGTACTGTATCTATTGAATTACTTAAATATCACATTTCCTCAACATAACTACAATAATACGGCATAGCAAAAGAAAGATTTAAAGCCTGATTATGCAATCAGAACTGTAACGACAATTAAAGCGCATGGTATGACGTACCCGAAAAGCCGGTATCCAAAAATATATATTTAAAATTCTCCTACAAACTAAGGCTCTAAGGCCCTCTAAGGATATGAACTTAAAGTTAGCTATACGAGAAACTATCCATTTTCCAAAAAACGTTTAGAAGGAGCGTTGAAAACAGTTAAACGGTGGGTGTGACATACCCTGCGATAGAAGTGCCGGGTTAAATAGCATACTTTGTTTAATTTTGAAATTTTTGGAAGAAAAATAGTAATAATGTATTTTCTTTTTAAATTTATTTTTTTGCTTAAAATTCCAATACCAAATAATCCATTTTATTCAAAGAACTTTATAATACATTATATTTAAAATAAATCATTAAAAAAAAATAGTACGTGCGATATGAGTGTCTTCATTTCTCGAAAGGAAATAGTTCTTCTAAATAGGAGTTCGTAAAGTAATTGAATATAGAGTATTTTCCCTTTACATATTGAATTTTAAATACGATAAATTTCTTTTAAATACTGCATTCCCCATATGAATTATATAATACTATATAAAATAATTATTCAGGTGTATATAATATTGAGAACTTTGCCAGAGCCACTTTTGAATAACAATGTTATAATTAGAATTTTCCAATATACTGAGAAAATATATAGGTCACTTGTTGTAGAATAATTAATTAAAAGCGTAGGTAAACCATTTCCCGGTACGCTTAATGAGTTTGTTATATGACTATACTAAATAAAATATTTTTCCATATTTTAAAAAGGCCCAGTTTTGAGCGCATTGACAGTGTGATAAAGAGAGATAATTAGATATTATTATTCAAAGCAGAGTTTACTTGGGGGCGTTAATTTTCAAAAGGGGGCCATTTAGAAACTGGTTAAATTAAGGAACTGTAATCAATAAAATTCTGCTAAATAATTATTATATAATATTTTTAAATGAGATTTAAGCATGTCATTTTATTCCTTTGAAAGGAAAACTTGATTGCAATACCTTTTTGAAGGTTTAAAAATTATAATGGCTTCTATCAATTTTTCCTATAAACTAATATAATAAAATAAAATTTTCTGATTTTTTAAAAAAAATTATTTGAGGAATTAAATTAAATATTACTATTGTTGAATCACATATGCAATATAAATTATAATACCCCAAAATTTGGAAAAAAAAGGGGTTAAAAAGGGTGTTTTTCGTAAAGTAATTTCTTTAAAAACATTTTATTGAAGGGAAAAATTTTAAAATTTTAAATATAAGCTTTATTTATTTATTTAATTAAATGGACTATGTTAATATTATTATTAATTAAAATTATTCATAGAATTGATTTTCACACTATCAAGAAAACATATTTTTACAATTACATTCACACGAATACGAATTGAAAAACTATTATACATAAAATTGAAGTTAAATTAAAAATGTTATAAAACGGTACACTTAAAATATAATATAGATTGTCCGAAAAATACGACTTCATATTCAAAAATTAATTAAAAATAAAATAAAAAAAAAAAGTTTTTACTTACTGTTTCTTATATTACATTAAGAAAAGTTTAAAAATTTTCGTTTAATGAAATGCTAACTAGATGGAGCACAGTTAACGCTTTTCAAAATTCTCGTTTCAAAATGGCTTCTCCTTAAAAGGAAAAGCAAGTTGTATCATGGTTCTTCGAACTTAAATGTACAACGTACCTTTAAGTTCGTAAAGTTCATAAGTTCGTAAAGGTACACATGTACAACGCAAATAGGGCACCACCATACTGGAGTTCGGAGATGAGAAAGGGCTTCTCTGTTAATTAATGGAAAGAAGAAGTCCAGTAGCAGGCCACCCAGATCTCTACATAAAACACTATTGGGCTTTTTCTTGTAGAATAATGGTAAAAACATTGTTTACAAATATTTAATTAGTGGCACTGGTGACATGAAATTTAAACTATTAAGGTATCCGACTACGTTCGGAACCGTGATTTTAAAAAAGCGCATAAATGGATAATTTTCATGATATTTAGATTAGAAGACAAGTATAAAATTATTTTAAGGATATTTTGACAATAAAAAATATTTAAATACAATAGTTCGGCAAAAAATTAACTTAGAAAAATTATTTTTTAAAATGTTCTCCTTTTGTGAAAAATGCATCTATTATAATAATATTTTGCCTGTATATAGCTCAGATCTCTGTCAAGGCTCAACTAAATTTTTAAAATATATAACTTAAATTGGGTTTATCCATATTTTACGACAACAGAGGGGAACAATTTTAAGAAAAAAACGCCAATAATTATTTAAGTTGGTGTTAACTGAAAATAATGTGATTTTTTCAAAAATTCTAGTTGAGCCTCTGTAGAGAGGTCTGAGCTATATAGAGGCAAAATATTGTTATAATTTTTAAGCATTTTTATAAGCATTTTTCTTCAAAGGAGAACATTTGGAAAATTGATTATTCTAAGTTAATTTTTCCAAAAAAATTTATTTAAATAATTGTAAAATAGTGTGTCCTTAAAACCATTTTATACATGTATTCTAATCTAAGTGACACTAAATATCATGACAATTATCCATTTATGCTCTTTTTTTATAATCGCGGTTCCGAACGTAGTCAGATACCTTCAAGGCCTTGCAGATTGTTGATCTTGCAATGCTTCATTGGATGTAGCTCGAAATCTCATATATACTTGATATGTTGCATGCATTTATTGGTGTGCACAATAAAATCGGGCAATAAAGGTCCAAAAAGGAGTCTTTATGGAACAAACAAAAACAATCTAAATGTATATCTGTATTTTTCCCCTTTGTTATTACTATTTGAAGTGTAATTATATTGGGTTAAAGGAAAGCTCTGTCGTTTTTCCCTTAAAGAAAAAAAAATGCTATTTTTATTTACATTTTAATCTAAAATATAATGTCCTTTATTAGTTACAACTATCTGCTAGTGTTTTGACAGCTTATCTAACCCCCTGGAAAAGAAGTTGTATGTTTTATAAAGATAAAGTATTCTTCCTTTGCCGTTTGGACAGTTTCTAAGTTTGTATATTAATTTCTATCAAGAAAGTTTTACAGAGGCCTAATAAGAGGATAATCAGATGGTGCAATATCAAGAGTATATGCTGGATGAGGTAAAGAGATTCCTAGGCCAACTCTACACAATTTTATGCGGTGTTTCTTCACACGTATAGTCCAGCGGGGTCTTGATGAAAATCACACACTTTTTGTTGATCGTAGATGGACGATTATATTGATTTCTTTATTCAAAACATTAAGTTACGAACAGGAGAGACCATTTCATTTTTCTTCCGAGACTCATAGTGCATTATACCCCGGCTGTGTAACCAAAAACACAACATAACCTTCATCTGATGTACTCTAGGTTTGTGTGTGGTTAGTTGTGTCTCTCCTTTGTAAGCGTAAGGTTTTTTTTTTCTAAACACGTCTTATTACACTATCCACTTTTCATCTGCAGTCACTAAGTGGTCCAAAAACAATTCCATTTAGGAATGAGCAAGATTTGAAGAGCATATCGAAATTATGATAGTTAATTTTGTTTTCGCTTTATTCATGTGACACACAAATAGAGAGTTTGAACTAAGCCTTTTAGTGTAATCCATAGCAGTAGTATGATGAGTTTCAAGCTTGAAGCCCGTTTCTGTGGATATTTATTTGGGATTTCCGGATTAATTTGTGTCAGAATTACGTTACTGATATTTGGTGGTCTTTCTGGTCTTGGCTCATATTTCAAAGAAAAATACAGAAAGATTTCACAAGATGTATTTGGTATGTAAAGCTGTTACTGCTTCTTCTCCAAATACATCACACACGTTTATTTTTGCCTCCGTCGTGTTATTCTCTTTTTGGAACTCAAAAAACATACACAGGGAACACTTTCATCACTAATGTTGATAGTTTTTCAAGTTAAATATAATCTGACTAAAAAGTGAAAAATGTGTATAAATCATAGATTATATACTAATCTAACTGTTTAAACTGATTTCAATTGCATCCGAATTTTTACTTAGGTTCGACAACGCATATATGTGTACGTTTTCAAAAACGACAGGATATTTCTTTATACCCAATATTTTTCGGATACCAGATGTATTCAATTTAAAAAGAAATAATTATACATTTTAAGGAATAAGATAAAAACATTTTTCTATTAAATTAAGTAATTATACAGTAAACATATATTTTAAGTCAACGAAAGTTTAAAGGAAGAATATAATCTGTATTTGCTTTCTAAAGTACTAATCAAAGAAAAATTCCTTTGTACTTTTCAATATAATACAACAATACTATTTCTTAATTAGATTTAATTATGTTTTCCACTTCTGGTTTTGCTGTAAACATTCATATTTTCCAATTTTGTAATATTCTATATAATAGGAAATGATTTTCCTCTCTAACTTAACAGCTATTTTGCAGGAAATTACTTGTGTGACTTAATATAACTTATGAACTAAATATATACTTACTTCTGCCTGTACGTAAATATACCATGTATTATTTTGGAATTTAACATTTTTACAATAATTTTAAATTTATAAGCGTCATCAAAAATGAAAACACCATTATTCACTCATAAATTATTTTGTTATGCAATTTTTTTTTAAAAATGGATTTATTGGAAATAATAGCACACGTTAAACATACATATCTGTTGGATTTAGCAGCTGACAATTATAAGCCTTGCTTGAGTTTGTTTTGTACAAACGCAGGATGTGAATACAGTAGTACGTCGATTATCCGAATCAGTTGGGACTGGACAGTGTTCGGATACGCGATTGTTCAGCTAACTGAAAAGTTAATGACATCCATGCAGTATATGAAACCGGACACTATACGAATATTGAAAATCATTTCATGCGGGAAACGTGCTTGAAGAAAAAGCAAAATAGGTGCAAAATGTTGAAATTTTACCATTATTGTTGAAAATAATCACTATTTTTCGCTGTACCAGTGTACACCTTCGTTTTTTCGCTGGTATGTCTCTGATTCTCTTGGACAGCAGTAGTTGAGTAGGACAGCACTCTGAATGTTGTTCGTACAACTCCATAGTTGTCTCTAACGGGAAAAAATTGTGTCAGCATTTGATGGACCCTTGCTACTTTCGTCGCTGTTGTTGTTATCATCTTCATCCATTTCATCGTCGACAGGGTCGAAATTCTTAGTGAACGGAAGTCACAATCTCATCCTCATTTCTCGTCCTCTTCTCGTCCTCATCCTCATCCAATCCACTGTCTTCTGCATCGTATGTCATTGAGGTTTCTACATTTCTTTCATCGCATTTTAAGTTTTGTCTCTATGTTTTAGACGTTGCGCTTTCGTTTTGAATTTGAAGCTATAGCAGTTCACAACTCAACAAAAGAGCACGTATACATACCCTCACTTGGAAACAAACTGACCTAATATATTCCCAGTAGATATTTACCAAATCAAACAATTAAAATTCACCAAATATCTCTGACCTTGGGTTTTTCCGTGACTTTTGGCTTTACGCGAAACAACTGTTTTGCATTACAGTGTTCGAAACGTATTCATATACAGTACAAAAAAAACTGCTTCGGATATCTGACGCTCGGGATAATAAACGTTCTGATAAACGACGTTCTACTGTAATTAAAATGGTAAAATGAAAGTCGATATCTATATTTATTTTCATATTTAAATAATGTTTTAAAATATGAAGAGTGGAAACAGTTCGCATACATTAATTTCTTTAAATTAACTTAAGCGAAGCTCGCTATACTTCCAAGTCTCAATTGTAACTCGTTATGGATAGATTTGTAAGGAAAACGCTGAATTGCATCAGAGAGCTTGGATTTCAATGAGTGAAAATCTCCCACCTCGTTGTCTAGTTCTGGATTATACTTAAGTAACTCCCATTAATTTGTTACTCTAAATATTTACTTTTAATGTTCGTGTAACTGTGATATGTTTATGTTATTAAATATATTAATTTACCCCCAGATTTTTTTTGTGCTTACGCGCGTTTGACCTTAACCCATTAATGACATAATGAACAGTTACACTGATTTTTAACAATATGCTATAAGTGTGTTGAAGGACTTTATCGTTCAAAGATGTGAGATATTGAACGTAACGTTAACTGAAACACTATTTATAAATTATAGTTTCTTAATAAATATTGGATGCAGAATTCTACTAACTCATTACTTCAAATATTGGGTTATTATAAATGCCTTTTAATGCCATACCAAAACACATCTCATGTTACACTTTAAACGAATCTAGTCTCTCGTACGAAAACATCACTTGACTCTAATCACTTTGCAACAAATTTCTGTTTGTTCAGCAGCCAGCTTTATTCGAACCAAACTGTTCGGAATACACAACATTGACCTACATGTATAAAAACCACCCGCATTAAGCCTATTTCGCGTAATTTTGATAGACCCTTCATAATGTGCATTTGGAACTTCGTCGCATTGGCCGTTCAGTTTTGATGAGTTATTAATTCGATATATTGGTCATTATTTGCGGTAGTAGCACATATATGAATCTGTCCTGGTCGACGTTGATCATTCCCTGTTTCTTGCAGTCAATTTTTCAGTCTTACAATAGTACTCCTTGTCGTTCCAACAACGGCCGCTACAGTTCTGCCTCTTTGTTGCCCGGATTCTTGTCTGGCGATATAACACTAAACGACGGATCCTGATACACCATGTTGTTAGACCATTTGCCAGACACCCTTTCTAAAACAACAGCTGAATCGTTGAATTTCATTACAGAAAAAAGAAAAACTACAGTTTATAGAAAATCTCGATGTCTTAACTTATTTACTGTTATAGGGGTTTTGACCCCATGTACATTGATTTGTATATGACATTTTGTTCTTCTGTTTTCTGGTAAATTTCAGATCATGTATTCGGTTTTACATTAGTTATTCAAAGAAATAATTACGTAACTTCGTTAAATCCATGTGCTTCGCTAATATTTTTGAACAGTGTATACGTTTGTGTGTGAGTGTGATAGATTGCCAATTTTAGTAAATAATCAATGATATTCATGTTTTTACTGAAGCGTAATTTCACGAAGTATATTTTCTTTCTTGTAATAAAAAATAAACCAAACAAAAAGATACTGGTACACTGAAAGTATCAAAAAATAAAGAGAGCATTCAATTATAGTAAATATTACTTTTCGTAATTGCATTTGAATTCTTAATTATCTTAATCCAGTCAACATCTGAAATAGATATGTTTGGTTAGTTAATTTTTTGAAACCGTTCACCCTGCATTTATTTTAGTTAAAATCATTTTTTTACTTAGAAAACTTTGTACTAAATATTAAGAAACTTAAACTCTGATTTCCTTGTCATAATGTTATTTCAAAATATATATATATATACATAAAATGTATGGCTTTTCATTCAGCAAACATTTTCTCCAAATATTTATCAAGAATTCTTTAAAGTACAACAACTGAAAGTTGACACTAAAGTTATCATAAATTCTGTATATTTTTCTCACGATTTAATCTCAAGAGCTATGCATGCAATTTATCCTTTAACCTTTGACAAAAATGTTTTTTTCCAAATATTTAATACGACAAAAGCTCCACAATTGAACGTTTACAGCAAACCCTTCTTGGATTTTTACTGTCAAACTTGCTTACAGCACTCAGTAAGATTGTAGAACATTGCTTATTTCAAATTTAGAAAGTAATGCCTTAAAAGAAATTGATTTTTAAAGAAACCGAATTGATTTTTAAGGAAAAGAGCTACGTCATCTAGAATCATGTCCCATAAGAATTAAATAATAATAATGAAAAAAAAAACATTTTATTTCTGTGATATCGGATTTAAGGCAAGATAAATTTGTCAGTCTAGACAAGATTGAGTTCATATTATGTTTTTCAAGACATGCTATTTTATTCTGGATTCACTTACTGATGTGAGTTATACGGCTTACGTGCACCGTATATAAAACCAACAGTGATTTTAAAAACATGAGATTTCAGAAAGATACCACTACGAAGAGACACAATAGGAGACATTCGCTTCGCTGTCTTAAAAGGAATCACTGCAGGTGCATCGGGATTTTTCGCTTTCAAGTGACAGAATATACCAGATCTGAAGAATAAATCTTTTCCATCTCCTCCCTAGACAGCTCCGTGCTCTGCATTGAATTTGACTATACAGCAATTTATTTTAGATGGATTGGGCGCAAATAATTTAACGATCTATTTTTCTTTTTCTTTGTACAAACAGAATAACATTAGTTTTATACTGGAATGCTTTTCCCAGTGGATTTAGACTTGAGTATATCAACACAATGGAATAGAATATAGATTTTGGCATTGTATTTTAAAAAAGAGAAGTTTGCGATACTTTGCATTAATTTCTAAAGCCATTTTTAGGACACTATGTAGAAATGTTACTGAAAGTTTACTCATATATCATTCTTAAACTATACTTTGAAAAACCAAAATTACCGAAATCATACATTTTATATCTGTCAAGAATCATTGTTAAAACATTAAGATTTCACTAGAAATAATATGAATATAACCTACTTAAAATCACTATACAAATATTTAAAACAAAAAACCGAAAATGTAACAAAAAAAATATAATTCGATTTCATACAACCCTTTAAAACCTGAAGCACACAAATGCGTGCCTTGGATATTCTTGTATGTTTCTGCTTCTGGAATAGTCGTATGTAAGAAAAGTCTGAATTGAATGTTCGCGCGGGTTTGCAGAAAGTGTAAAGTATCGCTTCTTATCAACAGACGGTGGGTGTATAATTTGTTTTACTTTCAGGTGGCAAGTCTAGCTTTACTTACAAATACAACGAATACACGTCGCATTTTTATCTGTCATAAAATGTAACTATCAATATACGTATTTCTGAATGCTTGGATGTACATTTTTGTCTTTATGTTTAAATAATTGTAAAATAGTAAAAAAAATATTATTATACTCTATTAAAAAATGCTGCTTGCAGAACTCTGGATTTCATTACCCCCACGATGATGTGACTTGGGCGTCACTTGAGTCACTGCAGCTGTAAAGGTAAAGTTTGCCATGTGAACTATATTTTTTGTTTCAATAATATTGATGGAAGCCTAAACAAAATGAAAATATTGTGATATAATTAATATCACATTTTCTCCGTGTCCTCATGGGCGAAGCACTTTTTTGCAATTTATTTTCTCTTTTATACATTTGTTGAGGAATGTGGAATTTGTATCCTTCACACAGATAGTAGCACTCATACCTCCTCCATCCCCCCCCAAAAAGTGAAGTCGGTAAGGTGTGGTTTAGTTTTTTTTTAATATTTTCTTTTTTAAATAACAAACATTTCTGATACATTTTAGTACTTTTTCATAGAACATAGTCGAAAGTTTTAACCAAAATCGTTTTCAGTGTTCTAAAAGTAAAATAATTTTCACAAATGAAAAAAAAATCAGAATTACTGAATAAATAATATTTTGAAATTAGTAATCTCTACGCTGATGAACATGCTGTGAAAAAAACATGAATCATATATAGTGAAGGAAGAATCAAGTTCATCGATGCAGAAAAACATGGACATATTTGCAATGGAAAGACAGCTTTGGACCATCCTTTGTCATAAAATACTCTTGAATCCATGCATTTCATTGTTTTAGTTGTAGAAAATTTTTGGTTTATGTATAAACAAGATAACATATCAAATAATATACCTCCCAAAAATCAAAATGGATTTCTTAAAATTTAAGTTACCGATAGCTGAAGCATTAGCAGCATCTCCACCTACTACAAAAGTGTTTTAACGATAATAAATTAGACTGTGTCGTTCTTCCTTCCACAAAAAAAAATCGAAGTATTATAATCCGCCTGCTAAACAACCATTCCAGGATAAAATGCATATATATAACAATTTTTTGATGTGTTGATGACGTTTAAGGATCTCAAAAGAGTAGATATGAAAGCCGTGAAAGCAGAGTTCCAAACACGTTGTAAAATACAATGTTTATTTATGTTAGTCAAAAACAAAAGCATGCTGTAAACATTTTTACAGAAAATAAATAATGAATCAATAAAATAATTAATTATACATCACTAACTTCCTTATTAAAAGAATTTTAGTTGAATTAAGTTTGTGTCTTTTATCAACTTAGAGCCACACAGAAATGTTTAACTCTCAAGACTTCACAGGAAAAGCCGAACTCACACAATCATGCGAGAAATATCTACGTTCCAGAGAGAGAGTGAACGGTTTTATTTTATTATTATTTACATGGTCGTTGGTTAATAACTTGAAGAAATTTAATATTTAAAGATACACTATATTGAGTCTTAAAGAAATACGTTGTTAATCTTAGTAATTATTGTTGTTTACGCTATTACGGTACTATTTGGTAACCCAGTTTCTAAAGATTTTATAACGAATCAATTTTTTTAAATGTATTAGCATCAGTAAAGTGTAATGTATAATATTAATACGTGCCATGTGATTTTTTTTTTTTAAAAAAATAATGTTAAATTTAATTTCTAAGTAAATAGAGTGATACAAAACACATTTCTTTTCAACAGTATACAATACTATTACCAAAAGTATGCGCATACCCTTTAAAAACACAAATCATTATTTCCCTAAAATTTTGTATTTAATGTGCATATTTATTATAAATAAGCATATTTTAATTAAATATTTTAAGCATTTATTAGATACTATGGCAATACAAAATCAATAAACGATCACAGGAATGATCCATAGTATAGTAAAATGTTTTGTAGAAAATTAAAAAAAAAAAATGGTTTATACATCTATGGATGTGATGTCTACCACAGCTAAGAAGATTTTTGAATTTATAAAAATCCATCAAAAATGTCTGAAATATCAAGAAATGATTAAAAAAATAAAAACAGCTTAGCGCTATATTATTAAAGTAACACATAATTTAATTAAAGTAAAATTATTTCTAAATGGAATAATATATGTGAATCAGGCGTTCATTTATAAAAAAATAAAAAATATAATCTTATTATTTGTACTTATGTCTAAATATAAGATAAATGGCATTTATTTATATCAACGCGACTCTCGGTATCTAAACCTGATATATAGACTATCATATTATCGATTTATAAATACTATTAATATAATCCCACTAGAAGTAACGAATTCAAAGTACTGAAATAACATTGGTAGATAAAGAAAAGCACAAGGGTAGAAACATCTAGCCTTTGTCTTTATGATCTTCTTTACACAATCAATACCGTCAAAAGGTTGTATATTGAAAGGATGCTTCGGTGATCCATACTAAAGGTAAGAAAAAAAGGCATAATAAAATAAACCAATAGACAAAGAAAAATATTGGACATTCGGGTGGAAAAGATCCGTTCTCTTCGGAATCAGCACGTTCACAGGAAATGAGGGTCAGAGAGAGCAGAGAATGACCCAAGACAAAGAAATATTGCAACGTAAATCAAATGTGGATAGAAGCCAACCTGAAGCTTAGTTCCAAAGAAAGAGATTACGTGATAAGAGGATATCCACAGAAGTTTTAACTTAGAAAATCTCTCGGCTTTAAAATTTGATAGAACTTCTATCCAGTTTCTTCCTTGCTTTTCCTTAAGCTTTTTTTTTTTTTTTCAAATTCCACGGTTCTTTCAATGCAGCAGAAGCAAAGATACTAGCAATTACAAATTGAGAGTAAAATCTTTAAGGTCCAAACACAGTTTTTTTTTCCCTAAGACATTTAGTTATCATAAGATTTATGGAACAAATGTATAAAATATTAAGAAGAAACACTTAATAGAAGTGTAATGCCAACTTTCAAAACTGAATAATGTGTATAATATGTTTATTTTAAATTAAAAGTAAAATAAAACATCACTTATTTTCCTTATGTATTTTATAAAACTTGTAACTTGGCAAATAAAAAAAAGTGTTAATTAATATTGAAATCGCAATCATAACTTTATGAGTATAATTAGGATATCCTTTTATCAACTGACAAACAGTTATGTCTCTAAAAACACCGTTCGAAAGACCTCAGAGATTTCAAAGACACAAATTAATTGAAAGTATCGTATGATCTACGGTTTATATTTTAATTTAAACTTGCTGTTATGTTCATGTTTACTACACGTATGTAGCATTCGGGTCAAAATGACCTGATTCAGAAAACTAACCTTTCTTGCCGTAAATGACAGGTGTTTATAAGAAATGGTGTAAACAACAGAAATGAGTTTAAAAATAAATCTAATGATATAAATCATCTATAAAAATAACAGAAGCATATTTAAAATTGATACTTATAATAATAATATTATAAAACATCCATAAGTAGAACAAAAAAATAATCGAAATTAAAACTTTTATTTACAATTTGAACAGTAGCTTTTTTGCGGAATTTTGCTATGTGATTTTCTTTACATTTTAGCATAACATATTAGTTCTGTTGCATTGTTGACTGTCGAGTTTGCCCCTTTGCTTTACAAAAATAAAGTATTCTCAGCAGATCCCGATGGAATATTTTTCCTTTTTCTCTGTATTCGTTTCCCCTTTTTATTAAAATGTTTCATTTCGGGGTAGGTTTAGCCTTTGCTTAAAGATGGTGGTAAAGTAATATTAACGTCGCAGGGTTAAGTTTTACAAGAGGGGTTTTTTTGGACGGACCTCGAAATTTGAACCATGGTAAATGATGGGGTAGAACACCTGAGCTGGACCCCCTTTTTTAAATTAACACACCACACCAACGGGAGGACGTTCGAACTCTTGACAGATTGAACATGCATCGCTCCACTAACATGGAGGGCCCTTAGTGGTACTGGGACATGCCAGCTACGATCCGATACCTTGATCACTAGGCTACCACAACTAAGCTTCAATGTAGGGAATAATGTGTGATTTTTCTAGTTCTTCCAAAAATAACCTTCGTTTAGTCAATTTTCTATTGTTACAATCACTATGTATTGAAGAACATAGAGCACATGCATTGTAAGTAGAAGTAGCAAGCAAGCCATAGAAGTCTCATGAACCAGCGATTTGTTTTTCTTTTTTAGTGCATGTGTTTAAAAGTTGATTAAGTATATCCGCCGCCCCTTTAGAAGAATTATAATCTAAAATCATTAATGGCTTTTCTGTGTCAGGTATGTTGCTAACTTCTCTGCCACGTTGCAAAATGCTCTTAAGAATAACATTTCTGTCCTTTTTAAGGGATGTAGTTTAAAACTGCTGTGTTTTCTGTAAAATAAAATAATGAGAGGGAATTTTTTTATTTAGTGTTTTTCGGGAAGTCCTTTCTTTTTCTTTCTAATGGTCCCGAAATAGTCATTTTAAAGTTTTGGGAAGAAGTTGTCCTAAGTTGTAAGAAGAGAAAAAAAAATATCGCATATAATATTGTTCCTCGAATACCCATAAGAGGAATCACACACTACTCGCATTCCTTGATTTTTCTCTGACCTTGCCCCTTGTTCTTTTCTAGAGTAATTTTGTGTTTTCAATACATACAAACTTTTACTGTAACATAAAGTCCATATTTTGATTCCATATTTAGATGGCTTACTTGGTATATACAGTTTGAAAGGACATATTCCACGAAACCCCTAAAAAATTGTTATTCTACATTTAATATTTTTTTTCGTTTAATAATTTTAGTAGAATTTCCTATCAACTTTTCCCAGATATCTCACACTGCACTTAATTCATCCAATTTTCTTCCATCTTGATGAGTTGATTTATTATCAAAACGAATAACTCTCGACATGGTGCAAAATATTTCGAGGGGCATTGTCGCACGAAATATATTTCTGCCAATTTCTTTATCCCATAAACATTTGTTGATTCTCCATTTGTTTTTATAAAAAACCGTTAAAAAATAGTAATTATGTTTTGAAAAGTTTTATTTTTAGAAAATTTTTTTCCCTTTTTTTCCATAATCGTTTTCTCCTTCCTGACAATCGCATCAGCGTTTTGGCCTTGCACACGCTCTCTTATCATGTGACCAAACACACACATTAATGGAACAAGTTTTGAAAATGGATGAATTAGAGAAACTCTTGATATTATTTTCTTTTATTCTTTTCCAAACAAAAGTGAAAATGTATGAGTAAAATAAATTATTTTTTTCATTGTGTCGCATTGATCTAACCATACATTAGACATTCATTGAAAAATATTCCTTCGAAATACAAATAGACATAAATCTCTCTAGGAGTATATACTTATAGATTGTTCATATACACTGTCAAGAAGTTTCAGGAAAATATCCCTGTTGTATATTTTTTTACAAACGTATAAATTTTATTTCGGATCATACAGACCAAACAGGACAGCAGTTTCAAAAGAAGTTCCACAAATTACGTGGCTTGCAAATTATGGAGCATCTGGCTACCATATATCTATTATTACATATCCAAAATGCATTCGAGCACAGTCATCTTAACTCAACATGCTAACGGTAAACTTTTATGACATGTGTGGGGGAATTACTATCACGATTACTTCTCGAATAAATATTACGACGACAATGAAATGTAATATTTATATGGTTTTTAGCAATAAATTTTAGCTTCCAGACATACGTTTGAAAGTTTTTCGTTTAAAATACGGTAACAGATCTCTTACCTAAATTTGGCGCTAACTTTTTCGTTACGTTTGATATGAGAACATCGTTTTATTAACGAAAAAAAAATAAATAAAAAAAAAAAAACGTGATGTATGCAAACGAGTGTTGATATTTATTTATATTGATTTTGGGTGAAAATAGGGGAAGGAGGAGAGAGGTCATATGAAATATTGTATACAGGAAAAAAGTATATGAAAGAAATAGAAGAATTAATGTGTTATGGAAGTGTTAAATATATTAGAACAACATAAAAATTCTTCATTTAGAGAGTAGGAAATGAATCCCGAAAATAGAAGTCTAACGTTTTGGGGGAAGTAAAAAATTATTATAATTTTTAAAAGGGTAGAATTTTTGGGTTAAAAACCTACGTTTATTTAACAAATTTTGATATCGATTATTCAAGGACTAAATAAACCATTTTCGAATAAAATGTGGTATGATGCCTATTATCAATAATGAAGAAGACCCATCAAAGTAATTTTTAATATTTAATATGTTTTTGGGAATTATTTTGATTTAATTAATGAAGATCATAATAAAAATTTAAAATCATTTGTTATATTAATTTTAATAAACAGGAAGTGACACACGCACACACAAACGGGCTCATGTTTTATATATGCATGCATTACTGGTCATAAAAATTGAAACACCAGGAATGAATCCTGTGTATAAATATCGAAATATACTTTATATATCCAGAATGATCATTACGATAAATATAATTTACTGAAAAATAGCTCCTATATTATTTTCATTTTACTTCATACTTATTTTATAATCAATATCCTTTAAATATCTGCAATCAGAACTTCAACAAATTGCTGACTACGCAATATCACAATTGTAATTATAAGGAAGCAAGAACTTGAAGACAAAAAAAGTAATGTATTTTTCCAGTCAGAAAAGAATATTATGGTATATTAATATCTTCTGATCGAATGAAAATATCATTCATTGAAGTAAACGAAAAAATTGATTATTTATTTTGTGTACATGTTTAATTAAAAACCTCTCTGTGCCAAACGAAACATTAAAAAAAAGCTCCCATAAATTTGAAGCTTTGCATTTATAATCGAAAAAAATGCTTAGCAAAATTATAAAATTAATTTTCAAATATTTATTCCAACGAAATTCGTTTTGAATGATCATACAGAGAAATAAAGAGAAGGGTAAAACGACTGCTATATAAATTTCTTACTAGATCCGCAAAAGTAACTGCTAATATTATATGCTTGATTTATAAATTAGAGTTAAAAAAGAAACTATAAAACTAATGATTTCGAAAAATAATTTATTAATGAGTAAATTAGAATGATTTATGACCAAGAGAGACAGATATGCAGGTGAGATGATATGCCAATAGACACTCCCAGGAAAATTATGATCTAGAACATCGAATACAAAAAGTATTTGATGTATATTTTGTGTTTATAGTTCGTGTTTTTTATTAAATTTGATGTCCGTTAGTAAAAAGAAAATATAAAGACAAAAGTAATGCAAGCGAAGGTTTATATTTCAACAGCTGGTCTTCAAATCAATACTTTGTAAATATCAATATGTTTTTCGTATCCCAATTGGTAGCTTTTCATATACAATAACATAAAAATAAATTTGTATAAATTCATGAACAGAATATTTAGAAAAAAATAAGAGCAATAACAATAAAGTTGAAATTTGTTGAGAACGATGAATAAAAAGATATTTACATTAAATTTTTTTTAAACATGCTATCATATCCCTGATTTAAGACAAAATATCCTCGCATTTCAATCTAAACAATCGATATATCATCAAAATTCTCAAAAATATACATTTTTGAAATAATTGATATAAAAGCTGATACGGCATCATTTTCATGAGACTGAAATAATTTCGAATTATAAAGTAGAAATATTTTAAAATAAAAATCTGAAGATAAAAAAAAATCTTAATTGTTTATATTTTCATCCAGTATGTGATTATTTTATGCTAGTTTCGACCTTCATTTGTCTCTTAAATGTATATACAATGCATTTTGTTTTTACTGAGCAAAATATATATTATATATATTCTTAAGATATTCCGTTATGTTCTTGCTGAAAAATAAAAAAAAATAAAAAAAAAATATATTTTGTAAGCAATGGATTTTCTTTTAAGTTTCTTATTAACAATTAAAAATCAATTTTATTTTTAGCCCTTTCTTATTGTACAATAATGTAAAAATTCGATTTTCCTCTATCCTAAACAAAGAAGATAAGAACTTTTTCCATTTGTCATTAAAAATCAATGTCCATTTTATCGGAAAAAGAACCACTTCAAAGTCACGTTTTTCGTCGACCGAATAAGTATAAGATTGTAAGATACAAGATTGTTAGAAAAAGGACGAGTTCTGTCCAAGATCGATAATTTCAATGTTTACCTTTTAGTTTTAAGCTAGAAGTTTTTCTTTAAAAGAGACACTAAATGTATATATATACAAAAAAAAAAAAGAGTTGGGGAAACTTCGGGGAAAATGTGTCCAGAAAAAAAAAGCTTTAAAGACGGGGGGGCCTTTCCAAGCACTAAGAAAGGTTTTTTTCCTTTTAAAAGCCGTAATTTCGATGCCTAACGTTGGTATTTTCGAGTATGTTGCATCTATACCAACTGAACTAAATAAAAAGAAAAATAGAGAAACCTACAATTCCGATTATTTTTTGCTATTTAAAATTTTATCGGAACACACGTTGATGTTTAATACTATAGGTCTATTTCAAAAGATTTACTCCTTCTAGTGAGTAATGGATTTAGAAAACTAAATAGAAATGCCTTTTTTTATTTCACTTCAAATGACATGAATTTTGCTGTTTTTCCAGGAATATCTGTTAAAAAAGTTTTAAAAAATTTATGGCATCTCACTTAAAATAAAATACTGTACTATATATTTGGAAATATATTATTCTTTCTGCAGTAGAGTATTTGCGTTTGCAAAGTTATGCCCCATTGCGTAAAATAAGGCATTCGAATTTATAAATAGCAGCTCTTTTTGAAAAGAATTTATTTTTCCTCATTGTGTTACAAAATTTTTGTTTGCCTTAGTTCAAAATTTAATATAAACATGTTAACATAAATCAAAATTTTCCGTAACATTTTTTCAAGTGTTAATATATTTTAAAAGTAATGCTATGTCAAAATATGTACAAGATTGTAAAATAAATTTATGGTAAAGTAAATTAAATTTGGTTAAATGTACTGGAGATCGAATTAAATTCAACGCTACATTATTTGCGATGAATTTAATTAAAAATGAAGAGCTATGACAATTAAATATGAACATTTAATATGTCATAGCTCTTCATTTTCTTTTAATATTAAACATTTACGTTGCATTTGTTTTAAATTGAGATTAAAACGAATAAAAGATAAATTAGGAGGTATATTTTTGTAGGAATCTACAGTGTGACAATTTAATTTAAAATATTCTAAGAAAATGAATCCAGCTTTGTAATTTTCTAAGAAATGTGATCTGTGAAAGTTAATTAATGTAAATATTTTGAATCATGAATTATTTTGTACTCAAAGTTAATAATAGTGTTTTGTATCGGATATTTTAAATTTCAATAAATACGAAAGTTGTTTAAACAGTATATGTCTTTGAATTATCTTCACGAGGAAATGATGATAAGGTGACATTGCTTTTCGCAATGGAAGACAGCTTAATATACGAGAAATAGATTTCTTTTCTTTCTGAGTGCGAATGTTGCAAACTGTGGGGCAATGATTGATGTGGTGTTATAAATATTCATTGGCTTTTTTCCCTCGAAATGAGCAAATGAATTATATAAATATACTGTATCGAATTTTGAATAAAACAGAGGGATTCGCAAAACAAAACAACTCATTAGATTCTCAAACATTTGGATATATTCGTTTGTAGTTACTCAAACGTAGTAGTTCGAGTGTTTCAAGAAAGACTGCAACGATTCCTAACGTTCTGGGACGGAACACACTACTAAACACAACCCTATTGTTAAGAATGTTGAAAAATCTGGTTTAAAAAAAAGTTGTAACTTTTCTAAGCGAGAGATTTCTGAAGAGTTTGGTATTACTATAAAGATACCACTACAATTGAATATGAGAATTTTAGAATGCACAGAATGTCTCCGTAAGTTTTGCTCAAGCTACTGTCAGAAGAACAAAAACGCTCTCAATCATCTTGGAAACAAAATTAATTTTCCCCCCTTGAAGGGAATCCTGGGTTGTTTCCTGCAACGAGGACGTTATCGAAATGATACAGTTTTGAAAGAGAAAAGACATTAGGTAGAACAAAGAGGTGGAGATGAACATTATTTAAGAAGAAATCTTCTAGAAGTGTTTACGGAAGAAGGGAATTATATACAGGATACCAACACTGCAATTTAATTAGCACATTTTTTTCTCAGCGAAAGATCTGACACTTTTTAAGACAGCCACTTAGAGAAGTCTTCATTAGATATTTTTCAACTTTTATAAAGCATTTATTCAATTCTGTATGAACATAGATTAATTTTCATCCTAAATGAAAAAAAGGATTCTTCTTGAAATATATATTTTTTTAAAACAAAGTCTAATGAATATCATTCGTAGGAGCTTTAGGTCAATGATCTCTTATTCTGAGACTAACCGATTTGTGTTAACTAATAAAAGATTGATAAAAGTCAATTTTTATCTTTAGCAGACATCTCAAGGTAATTTTATTCTTGATGATGATGTAAATCAATCATACATCTGGTAATGATCAAATGACATTCCCCTGACATTATCAGATAACTCCCAATTGATAGCATTTTTTTTCTTAATTTACATGAGAACGATAATATCCATGATAATGGCCGTATTTATTACGAGTTTGTTCTTTTGACGTAATAAGGTGATCTTGAGAATATTAAACTCCAGACAATTTGAAAACATGTCCTTAGATGTATCAAAATTTTGTATTTCTGATATCTAAAAATTATTTTAATGTCACAACTAATGTTGTAACAGGGTGAATTAATTTCTTTTTGAGGTTAAAACTAAAATGAACTTTACGAAAAATAAAAAATATACTCTTTACATCAATTATAAATTAAAACAAACCTTTAAGCAAAAAACATTTGTTTGAAGTAAATGTAGCTCTTTGAGAATTTTGATAAATTATTATTATAGTTAAAATAAACTATAGCTACGGATAATATCTTTCAAACGACGAAAAATATATTTTGACCGATTTAGTGAAAGCTTATATAGTTCATGTATTACTCACTTTAATTCTGAAGTAGGAAGCTAATAAATTAAATATTTTCCTAGTATTTTTCTTCTCATCGGCAACATATATATTTTAAAAATTGTTAACAGTATAATACATTACCTAATATTCAACTCTTTTCTTCATTTTAAAATAAGAAAAATGCATTGTCGGTTTTTTTAGTAAAATTTAAATACATTTCTTTATAATAAATAGTTAAAAGGAGGTGATTCATATTATCTTTAAAAATTAATAAGTTGTGGAGTATTGTTATACTATTTTAAATTTAAATATTGTAATTGGAAATACTATAAGAATTTGTTGCCTTAGAAATTCAAAGGGCTTTACAAAATTTAAAATATTAATGAAAGTGGTTTTATTTATTTTTGTTCTGATACTTATACTAAAATATATTAATATATTATCATAAATGATTTTCTCTACTAAAACTTTTTTATTATCTTATTGTTATGTTACTACTACTCTTGAATCTATAATTGCAATTTAACAGAATTCTTCAGTTTTTCCGATCGATTTATGTTACAACAAATATTGAGAGAACAATGGAAAATTAATCTTATGTCATAGAATAATTTTATAACATATAAAATTCCATTCAGCGCATTACTTTCAATAATCATTAAAACACATCATGTGCTGGAAATAATCCAAGCAGTGATTTAGAAAATCACTTGAATACACCTGTTTAAACTTTTAAAACTGTAAAACCCTTTAACTACTAACCAATTACAGCATTCTACTTCTGCAATACTTCCTTTAATGAACTCGTATATCAAGCATTACTTTGTGAAATACATCAATAGCAATGTATCAACATCACTTTTTTTATAAATGATGTGTTGTCAAAATATCGTGTATTTAAATGTCAGCTTATCTAGATATTTTATTAGACAACGATTAGAGACAAATTTTCCCTAATTTTCCATTAAATGGTAATTTTTTTTAAAAAAAATAATTTAACTTTAGATGGAAAAAAATATATATATTTAATAATAAATATAATTACAATCTAGTTTGTAAATATTTACTTAATAAAATTTATATGGATAAAATGTGTTGATGCTTATTTTTTTAAATAAAAAAAGTATTTATATTAATTTATATTATATTTAAAATCTAGATTTAATTTTTAAAATTTTTTATTACTAAAATTCTATAGTTATCTTGAATACGTTAAAATGATTATCATTTATACTAGTGACTATTTAAATAACATAGTATACACAATGTGTTGCAACTACTGTAATTCTTAACTTAATTATTCCATTGGTCCTTGTTTAAGATATTGCTTAGGTAAAATAATAAGAATACTGTACTTTTCACAAAATTTTCGCCAAATTTGTATTGGTATAGCTTTAAATGTTTACTACTTTTCAAATATTTACTTATTCTATAGATTTATTTTCATCATCTAGAAATAAAAAATAATATAAATGCATATTGAAATAAATTATCATCTAACTATACAGCTGTTTAAAATGTAAATGTATATGTAAAAATCACTATTCATTAATTATTTATGATTGAATTATTTTTAAAACAAAAACAAGTTATCGAAACATGTGTAATTTCTTGCTTCATTCAAAATGTCTAGGTTTAAAGCAATGCATAATTTATGTTTGACGTATATTCGTATATTTCATTTGCATACAATACTGTATTAAAACGAGTTTATTACATGAAACTAACACTTCCTAGAATAATCCGATATTTACATAAGGAATTGAATCCATACTCAGGATATCAAACATCATATATATATTATTAATACAACATTATATAACATTTATCCATAATTTTATACACAAACATTACTTTTGTATAAGCAGTTTTTTTTGTTCGTGGTCTTAAAAAAAATCTGAAATTATGTATAATATGGAAATATATATTTTTTTCTGTAAAAGTCTACATTTACATTTGATTTTGCATACATTGTTACTTCACTTGTATTTTATTTTAGTTTGAAAGTTTATTATTTTCCAATTTATTTACATTGTATTTTATTTTAATTTGAAGCATCATGATATTCTAAAAAATTTTAAACTGTCAGATAAAAATATTGTTTTTTCCTTCCGAATTTTACTTTTTCATTTTTATTTCCTTCGAGGTATTAAAATATTCAGCAACATGCATATTCAAAGCTTAAATGATAACAGAATAAAAAAAGATATTTTTGCTAGGAGATATTAAAATTAACTTAATAAATTCTCAAAGAACTAAAAAGAAAGTTTTGAATAAAAAAACCAAAAAACTTTTAAGACATTTTATTTGAAAATTTAAAGGAAAAATTTTTAAAAGAATAACCAGGTTTGAAACATTTTTTTTTTCTTAATACTCATATGCGTATGTATGAAAAAAATCATAAATAACTTTAATTCTCTTAACAAAACTTGCATTGGACATTTGGTTCGCTTTAAATTATTCCTAAAAGTCGCATATAAATAACAATAATAATTCTCGTTGATGTCGCATTTGCATCATCAAAATCCATGTAACGAAGTTTCTTCTAACCATCCTAAGAAATTAAATTTTGCTGCGACAATAGCAAGAGCGTGGCATAATACTCTTCTCAATTTCAGTCACACGCGTGGTATTTCTACAGCAACAAAGAGCATTAAAACTTTTGCTTTTCCCCCCGTCCTTTCATAATGCTTTTAAGACCTTGCATTTGTCGTTGTGAGGCTTGTTCCAGACATCATTAGGATTCCCTTTTGGCGGACATTTCATTTAGAATAATATTTCTCTCTCGATTTCTTTCTCCTTTGACTAATTTGTTTTTGTTGTAAAGTTCTTTTTTCTCTTTTATTCTTTTTTGCTTCTTTTTTTTTGAGGCTTTTAAACAAAATCCAGGAGAAATTTCTTTCAAGAAAAGAGAATAATAATTCAGATTTATCTTTAAAGATTCGAGTAAAAAATAAATAAAAGGAATTGGGAAGGAAATGTGTAAAAAAAAGATGCCAATTGAATGCTTAGTGGATGAAAGCAACATCATATAAAATATATATATTTTTTCTTTTAAGAATTATCTTTGAAAGTGGTTGCCTATCTCCCTTTAAAAAAATTTAAAGATATTAATAGAATAATAGGAGAATTTTCTAGTTCTTTTTAGACGTATAACATGCTCCTGAAATGTTTTGCGTTTATGATCTATTTTTCTCTAGCGAACACATTAAATATTTTTCTATATCTTACAAAACTAATATTCTATAAGATAGTTTTTTAAAAAAATTTTTATTTGTTTTATTTGTGTGAAAGGTGTTATGGTTATTTGGAATTCAAATGAAATAAAAGCAAAATATGTTAAACTTTTAATGAATTTTAGTAAAATTCACGACTATATTTTGATTTTAATAAGTAAGCAAAACTAACTGAATAAGATCAGCTAAACGTATATACATATCTTTGAAAAAGTTTGTAGAAGTGTGTTCCTTTCCTAATTATATATAACCTGAAATTAACATAACTAATATATTTTTTTATATGTGATGACTTTTATGATACAAATAAGGTTAAAGAACATGCTAACATTAAATTAAAAATTATGTAAAAATTATTTTACAATTTTAAATAGATGTTTTGTTTTAATGCAAACTAAAATGCACTTAGGGAGTTTGAAAGTAGTAAAAAGAAAGGATCAAGTTACAATCGTGAAACTTTGAAAATATGTTGAATGGTTTCCTGTATAAAATGAATTGGGTCCTACATATACCAGTGAATAATAAAGCATTATTATATGAAATGATGATGTCATTTCGTTTCTAGGAGGTCTTAAGTAAGAGAAAAATGTCAGGTATATGAGTTAGAAGACATTTCGTACAGTTAAGCGTGCAGGAGAGAGCTTTGATAATATGTATAAAGGCACATATTGTGTCCAATCCACCTAGTTGTTCGCCATGAAATGGTGTAGTTATGAATACAAATGGTACCCAAGTGCGGGGAACTGAGTCTGAACCAATGAGTAAGCTAATGAGGATATTGAATGAATGATAATGTAAGAAAATAACTTGTGGTTTCCACAGTGAATCACTTCATGATACCTGACCTCAGATGCAAGGCGGCCAATTGTTACACAAAAACCATTTCTATAGGTCTTGCGAAGTAAATCAGCAATCTGAATGCTCTTCAGTGCCCTTAACACTGAAACATCAGCGTTCCCATGTAAAGTAGTGCCAAACCAGAATGACGTAGATTGCCACATATAGGTAAAATGTACTACTTAGAGATGAATCCTGGTTCGTTTTCGGGACAGATTGTAATAGCATACGGTTGTTGTGGCACTCTAGTGAACAGTAGAATTTTATCCTAGCTGTAGCGCGACTCACTACCAGAAAAGTAGGTGTAATGTTCTTGTTGAGGGGGCTTTGAAAAGCCAATTCGTTCTATTTAGGTTACACAAAACCGTAACAGTTAAGCTTTACCTTGTTTACGTTTTTTGATTCCTTTTTTCAAAATGATCTTCAAGGTCAGATATTGTTCAAGATAAGGCTCGTTCATTCGAATACAGCTCGAGTTGCACAAGGCTTTCTACGTCATGGTCAGCCAACTACCCGAACGTGTCCCCTATTTCCAAGAGCCAATCTTTTAATTTCAGCATAAAATGGAAATTAATATTCAAGAAACTTATACTTATCTATTTTGAACATCTCACGCTTAATCGACTGGCAGGAGGCTGTCTGAAGGGCTATTGAGTAGCATTTTATTTGCTTAATTTTGCACAATGAATTTGTTTATGTATCTATTTTTGTTTTTTTTGTTTTGGAATCTACACCAGTATGTGCATTTAATCTGATTACAATTCAAACATCTGTTCTTGGTGTGCTATTTCAATATTACCTGATGTATATTACGTTACTTATTTTAATATTATTTTTTTATGGTAATAATATCTCAATTATAATTTATTTCAAAACACAAATTTAAAAACATAGATTGAACAACACATTGACTAAATAACTATCCCTTACAAAAATATTTTTTTTCAAAAATGTTTATACATAATAGTAAGTTGAATATCAGGAAATATTTTCATTGGATGTGTGCGATTGTGTGTGTATGTCTGTGTGTGCACATAGATTATTTAACTCTGCAAAAATTCTTGAAATGCTTGTCAAAATATATTTCATACAAAATGTGATGCTAAAATTACATATTAATTGATACACAACCGTAATTTGAAGGGAAATGTTAATAAATATTTAAGTATCTAAGTGGTAGTGGGTATTCTGATATTCATGATCACAAAAAACTCTTAAACGGTTTTCTTTCTATCTAATTGCGATATCTTTACGTAGAGCTTTAAACTTGCATTGGTTCAAAGTACTTTAATAGTCATGATGTTTAAATCTAGAAAGGAAGACATGTATTTAGGCGTCTCATCCTTGTCACTTGACACAGGTTCAGACATACGATGTCTGTGATCATTAAGTGCTAAATAGCTTCAAAATGTGACGTTAATAAAAATATTTATTTTCGTAAGACCAAATGATCATCATAGTGGTCGCTACGTAGGGGATATTAAAATAATTATATGTGTTTTTTTATTTTAAGCATTAATGACTGTGTAAAAAATACGATATAAGGACAAATTTAAGATTGAATATTTCCCTCTTTTACTTTTTAATTTATGCCTATTTCTTCACAATGAATTAGAGAAGTTTCTTTTTTCTTCTGTTCCCCCATTTTTATGTATAAGACTGTTTGACCGGACTAGTAAATAGGAAGTTCCCAACTCTTCATTTTGAAGCAAGAGCTAATTTATTTTCCAGAGAGGTTTTTAGGAAATGTTTAAATCCTCACTTTCTCATTTCAGCTAGAGAAAAAAAAAGTGAAGACCACAAAATTCGTATGTTAGTTCTGTGCCTGAGATTACTTTTATGTTTACTTAAAGCAAACCTGCGAAGTAACCTGAAACGAAAATGTTTTAACGCTTAACTCCAGGGAAAGGATCTCATTTTTTTTTTTCTATATACTCAAAGCTAAAAGGACAGTTGGTGAATTTCACCGTTATATATAAAACACTTCAGATTATTTAGCTTACTTGGAGCTTTTAAAATTACATTTAATTTTATAGTAATATTTCCTAGTATAATAACTTAATTTATTTAAAAAATATTATATATGTAAAAAGCCAGAATGAAAAGAGTATCAAAAATAACCAAATATCCTTATCCATGCAGTAAAAGATGCCAAAAGGAACCAGTTAATACTGTGGAGTAATAGTCGAACAAATTACACTATTGAAGTAAAATGCCTACAAATATTTAAGTTTTATACCAAAAGAGAGGGGAAAATAACTTACTCAAAATATATTAACGAATAATTTCATAAATATTTTTAAAAAATTTAGATTTATTATAGAAAAAAAAATTGATCCGAAGAAAACTGTGATGTCCATAATTATTCATTAACATGCTAAACGATTTCTTAAATAATTTAGTATGATGCTAAATAGGAAGCCTCAAAATCTCTCTTACGAAAATCTCTGTGTAGCCTATTGATCCAAAAAGTTAAAAAAAACAAGAATTATTGATAAAATATTTATATATACAATTTTTATAGTTGCATGCATTAAATAACTTAACAACATAAAGTAAATGGGATATTCAAATACGAAAATCATATACAAGATCATTATCTTTTAGATTAACCACGAGTCCACCGATTAAATTGGTAATAGTTAGAATTTGTAACACACATTATAAAAGAAAAAAAGTCAAATTTAAATTCAGTGCATATACTTTCTTACCAACAAGAAAAGCAACTTAAAAATGCGATTAAATTATTTCAAGCAAAATTATAAATAATATGTATTCATTAATATCAAAAAACTAACGGGAAAATTCTTTGTACCATGTGAGGGGTGGTAAGGATTTATAATTACATTGAAGATATAAGAATGCAGGATACAAAACTGTATACGTCATTTAAATTATTTAGAAAGTATCAAAAATATACTGCATTACGTTGAATTGCAAAATATGATCTGGGTATGGTTAAGGATCAGATGAAATGACAATACCGGGAAAAGGAAACAGTTGACTGATAAGCATATCAGTTGAATTTGTATTAAATATTTTAGACACATAATTAATTGTATATAAATTTATACTTATTCTGCATAATGGATCTAGTATCAAATCATACATCACAGCTTTAAGCAGTAATACAAGAGCTGACAGTCTTAACGCAATTCAGTGCCGAAATAAAATTACGGAGCTAATCTAATATGGCTGGACTGTGGCCTTACAGGTGGAGCCGAAGTCATGTTGGGATCCCTGGCAATGAGAGAAGTCGACCAAAATGCCAAACAGAGAACCGATTCATCCCAAATGGAAGTTCCCGTGACTCTCAAAAGAGCAAAGAGCATTATTTCCACATTCATTGAAAAATATTCTATCGTAACCCAAAAGAACCTACACCCTTAGAAAACCATGGAAAATCTGGCCACAGTGGGTCCAATCTCAAAGGAACCTGGAAAGAGCCGAGACTATTGTCCACTTTCGCCTAAACACCGGGCATTACTTTTTGCGAGTATACCTCCACTGACTTGGCCTGGCTTCTAACCAGACCTGCCCAATCTGTGGCCATGTCAGAATGGATATCGACCACCTGCTTTAATGCACTGGACTCAATGAATACCCGACTACGACGTTGTCAGGTCAGTACTGGGAGATTTGGCGTCAAATGGTCAAGAAACCAAGCATGGGCGTTGCATAAATAAAAATTATCAAATAAAAAATTTTAAATTCACACAACATATTAATTTACTTCAAATTCTGTACTATACATATCTAAGATTAAGTTGCAAGTAATTATAATTCAAGGAAACACATTATCCTTACTGTAATAATATTGCATTTGGCATTTCTAAATATTATTGTTAATGCAAAAACAAGAACGGTTCAAGAACAATTTTAAACTTTTTAAATGACATATTTGCATTTGAATTTTATTATACATGAAACAAAGAATATAGTTGTCTTTCTTTTATCCTTCATTAAATCACAAGTGCTTATTCACTTATCTTCAAGTTAATAAATAAAGTATCTAGAATAAAAAAGTAAAATAAAAATATGTGGTCCTTAAATTTTAGTTATTTAGCGATTGATAATATTGCTTACAACTTTACACAGATAGCAAAAATTTAAGACATTTGTTTGGAGAGTGTATAATTCTTCAAATTAATATTGAGAGTTACTTCCAACACAGTACACTTTTTTAATTTTTTTCCCCATAAATGATAGTTTCTTTGTGATCGCAGTGAAATGAGTCTCCCAGTTAGTATGAAACCATATTCATAAATTACTACATTTGTCAAAGTTTATTTATTTATTTATTGCATGATACTTAACTGCTATCGTAGTTACTTAATTGTTACCAGTGGAATTTAAATATTTGACAATCAATTTCTAAATCGTCTTTTTTTTTCAATATATTATAATAAAATCATTGCACCTTTCAAAATTTTCAAAATATTGCTTTATGATGGGCTTCATTTAAAAATAATAATTAAAAGTGTTTTTTTTTATAAAAATTCTAATTATTGTTACATCACAGAAATAAAATATTAGAATAAAAAAAAATAGAAAATTATAATAAATTTCATTCCCGTTGAAAGACAACAAGCTTCAAATTTATAGGAAAACTCAGTTTGATCCGTTCCTTAGATTTAAGTATAACTTATTTCAAAATATTTCATTTGAAATAGTCGTTTATTCCATCAAATACAAGTCTGAATTCTATGTTTTGTTTTTTTTTCTCATTTTCTGAATATTTTTTTCAAATCATTACGTGTTGATAAATTACTTTTATTAATTCTTCGAATGTTAAATTTTTTTTTTTCTTTTTAAAAACAACGCTTTATTTATTTTATTTTTTTTAATTCAGGATATTTATATATATACGTCAGAATAATAATTTTTTTCTTATTTTCAAAATAGGTTTCGGTATTTCTCTAATACAGAAAATAATTTATTCATGTCATAGTGTATTTGTTTATGTCAGGACATATCAACTGATTAGGTCATTTTTGGGTGTATATATCAAATATTGTTTTTACTTAAATTTTGTTAGTAATTGAACATTTGAGTAATTTATCATTACGTTGGAATCTGTTATCTTTTCCCTTTTGTGTAAAAATAAAAAATATATAACCTGAAGGGAATATTTCTTTTTCTTATTATTATAAAATATCAGTTACAGTTTTTTTCATGAAACATTTATGTTACTTTAGAAATTTTATTTAACTTAAAGTTATCTTATATTTTCGTTTTTTTTATTTCTGTTCGTCATAAATACATTCGCAGAAGTATAATATATAGTTAATATATATAAATTATTCAAACATACAATTTATCAGCATTTGAAAAATTTATCTTCAAATGATTTTTACTTTGTTATGCAGAATAATTATTTGCCTTTTTAAATGAATTACTTTTTAATAAGTTATAAATTGTGACTGTATCATGATAATTAGGAAATAAATAAAATTAAAAAGAAAATGCATGCTACCTTTCATTTTACCTGAGAATATATAAAAGAAAATAAATTGAACCTTTTACTTCTCTAGTACTTTTTTTCCTGATGAACCACAAAATAACTTGGCAACAAAAGTAAAATAACAAAACACCCAAGAAAAGAAGACTAAGCACTACACGGAAGAATCTTGTTTCTTCTGAAACCTTTAATCTCATTACTTATTCTTGGTTCCTAGTTACACTTAGCACATTCCAGCGCATTTTCCCAAACCTGATTAGATATTAAACGCAGTTCATTAGTGCATAAAATATGATAACGAAATTAGGTGTCTGATTTAAGACTAACTAATTTAATTTACCCTTATTGTAATCTGTAATCATACCCAAAAATTCCAATATGTTGGTTTTATGGAAAGGAATGCAAACCACGTTTTTTTTAAATATCTTCTCTCTTTGAATTTAAAATTGAAAACATTTATTCTGAAGGATTAAAATTTATGTTAAAATAAATTACATAGATAAAACAGGGGCACTTACATATATTAATAACATTTAAAATCACTGTGTGTTCAAAAATTTTCAATAATACCATACTTAAAATTATGCACATACATGTGTACCTAATTTGTTTTAAAATAATAATTTTATTAGTAATTTATAATTTAAAAATATAGTTTTCAAATGTGTATGCAATTCATTTTTATTGGAAAAAGCACAATAAGCATAAAATAGGAAAACTTATAATAAAAGTAATAATCGGAAAATATTTTAATTCTGGTAAGCAAACACTATGTTAAATCATTGAATAAGTGCATTAGTTATGAGAAAAAAATAAATGAATATAAAAAATATTACATATTTAAAAATAATAAGACTGTAATATTTTCACGAAATAAAGAAAGCATATCAGCCAAGGGAACAGTTAATGGCAAGATGAATGTGAAATAGCGATGACTAGACCAATGAGAAACATACTGCTGTTTTATAATGTTGCAATTTTAATAGTTTTTCTCTTCATTTTAAATACTACAGTGTTTTTTCAAAATTATTATTTTATTTGGTTTGAAAAATCACGCTAAACAATATATATACTAAATATTACTATATATATTTTACTAAATATTGCTTAAACCGCGATCACTCGCGCGAGATGTTCTGTACACCCCAGCAACAAGAAATCCTCCCAGGATTCTAAAAAGAATGCGCAGAACCCCGATTTTTTCTGTAGTTGCACATTTTAGGTCATTGCACCTTCAGGCCTGATGCAATTTTTCTTTCTCGAACGATTGGAATGTAATGACCTTCAAAATTTTATCTGGGGGGGCTGAGAACTCCCGCGAGAAGTAGAACATTTGTATACAGTCTGATCTGAATGTTTGAAAAATGATTAAAATATTATTTTTCTACTTTCTACTATCATTATCTCATTGATTATAAAGTATATTTTTAATGGTATATACGTTTTACTAGTTTATGAAAAAAATATAAAATTATGTGTTTTAAAATGAAAAAATGTTAATCTCAAAATTAATGTTAATCTCATCTGTATGCAAAAAATTTAATAATTTTATTTGTATAACACAAAAAAACATCTTTTACTTTATAAATATGTATCATAATGACTTTATTTTATTTTCATAATTAAATACACGTGTTAAAAGTTTGGGGTGTTCTCTACACCCCGCGAGTAACGGGGGTAGCAAAAATAGGCGCGAGTGACCACGGGTTAAATCAGAATTACCCAACAAATTAAATTAATATTTATATGAAAAAAGCTATTCAAAATAGTAAGGATTAAAAATTCTGATATTGATAATAGTTTATTACTATAAACTTAAATATTTCATAGTTATAGTTATTTCCATATTCTAATATTAGATAAAATTACATATTATTATTTTATTAATATTTACTCTAGTGTTTTTAAAGTTATTCTATAATTTGCAACTCTTATTAATTTTTATTTCCATTTTTTTTATACTTTTGTTAAGTGCTACATTTTAGCCATTCACATGATTAAAATCTGCATTAGGGTCCAGAATTTGGCAATAAATTATTTATTGCACTCAGATTTAGCGCGGGCTTTGCATTTGTAAGTGCAATTTTTAGGTATGTTACTTCTATCTTGTAATGGATTTAGATATTCCTATCCATTACTTTAAATCGGTTTTTGCTCAGTATTATTTACATAAAGGGAGAAGGTTGGCTGGCCAAAAAACATGTTCAACCCCGCTTTTATATAAATTATTTTATATATTAGCTGTCCTAAGTCAGCAATGTTTATAACACTGCAGCATCCATTTTGTAATTTTTAATCTCGGTTACTCATATGTCCTTCATTGTGTGATTTTCCTTCTGTCTATGTATATATATATATATATATATATATATATATATATATATATATATATATATATATATATATATATATATATATATATATATATATACATAATTTTTTCCAATTTATTTATAACTTTTGGCACTGGAAATTAGGGGATTTAATATTTCCATATAATAATCCTTAAAGAAGAGTTTCATAAAAGCTTATAACAATTAGAAGGAACAAAAAAGGAAAAAAACATCAAGAATTGATGTTTAATTTAAACTTTGAACATAAGATGCATTTAAATCACGATGAATAATGCTGGTATACAGTTTTCCATTTAAATATAAGATAAATGAAACGCTTTTTATATACAACATTTGATTTGGTCATATATGTCTGATCAAGGTCTGTAGGTTTTAGTGCTATAATATTCTTAAAGTTTAAGAATTTTCATTTAAATTATTAGCGTAAAAGCTCAGTATGGAAATTATTGTCGTGGCAAAATAAAAAGTATGCAATCAAATGTGTTTTCAAATGCAAATTTAATGTTAAGGGGAAATCGCACAAAAAACAGAGTATCTTAATTGTGGCAATATTATAAAAAAACCAATGATCAACAATAAAATTACTTTCTCTTAGTATTAAAATAATTTAGAAACTGATATAAGATAGGAGGAAATAAGAAACTGAAATAAATTTACATAAAGTAAAACATTTTTGTCCAAGCACAGAATAAAACACAATTCCTGTTAAGTGGAATAACAACATTTAAATTTCTAACGGATTTAAAATAATGTTAATGCTTATCTTGAAAATTTATTCAGAAATAAATTTAATTAAAAATGCTATGAAATTTTTCATCTATTTTATTCATAATCTCACTGAATTTCTTACAAGTTAGTGTCCATAGCTGAATTTTTAATCAAAGCCTCAAGTAGCAAATACAGAATATTGATAAAAATAATTTCATGCTGTATATATATTAAATATCTATTCATTTAAGAGATAAGAAAAGTTTTTGAAAGATAAAATATTTTTATAAACGGTAACTCTACAATGTATATAAAGAGCACACGCACTATAAAATAATAAAAACAATTTAAAGTCAAGCCTTACGTATAAAGTTTCACGCAAAATCTCTGAAAGGATCAAGCTGTTTCACATAATTAGTCTCTCTATTCCACCGTTACAAAGTTCTTTATTTAAATTAGAAGCCTTATGGTAAACATAATGTGACATTCTTTGAGCTTAATTACCTCGAAAATAGCTCTAAACAATCACTAATGGATAACCCCTTCCTTGTCAATGTTCATTAAACCCTTCTTTACTTCATTTCATTTCTTATAGATGGTCTCACTTTGAGGACCATTTTTGTGAACTGCATAAAACGTTTATGTATACTTAAAATATGTCACTTTCACGTTTTTCTTTGCAGAAATATTATATAATAATTCATTTAAAAAAATCATTATAAAGTGTATTTCAGTTTTTTAATCAGGGTAACGTAAAATAGAATAAAACTTTTAAAGTCAAGTTTGATAAATAGGCGGAGCTTTAGTTAATTTTTTTTTCCCGAAAGAATGAAGGAACAAAATTCGTTGATCCTTTTTTATATGAATATACAAAACTTTTATATAACTGAAATCTCAATTTTCCAGCATATATGTGTACGTACTTGATTATACAAAATTTATCTGGTTTTACTTATACTATTTTTTTTTAATCGATTAAGTTGATAACATGAAATTGTTTTATTTTTATTATGTGTTTATAAAGGATTAAAACTTTTACAAACAACGTGGTTTGTAAAATATTAAGTGTATTATAAGGAGAAGATTTTAGAAACTAAGAAAGATCTATCAATTAGAAACGTCAATTAAATTTACAAATTTTGGGGATTTTTAGAACAAAGTAAAACGGAGTTTAAATATTTATATTTTTGCCTTTTGAGTATAAAATGCAGCATAAAGTTTAATGTAAAATACTGTTTTCTATGTATTTCCGAGTAAAATACGTATTATTTGTTAATATATTTATTGAACATGTTGCCACATATTGTTGAAAAAAAAGAAAAAAAAAACATGATATTGAATGATACTTTTAAGAAACTTTGCAATAATTAGAAACACTGTATAGTATCAAAAAATTAAAAAATAAGGTATTGTTAAAAATAGTTAGGAGAAAAGTCTACGTATACCATATATCATATATAACCACATTATTTCAACACTGTTTGCAGTAATGTTCACTATAAATATTTCATCTCGGTAGCATTAAAATTTTTAAATACAAACTAGTATTTAAGTTCTAATTTTCTCAATTCCTTAAATATAACGTAAAATCATTATTACTTTCATCGTAAGCTTACATCTTGTTGGAAATAATGCAGACAGAAATTATTTCTTCGTGTTTTATTTTAGACATGACATGACTATTTGTAGAATTTTTACAAATGTATATATTTATTTCTTGTGCACACAACGCATATGTAGGTTATATTTGTTTAATTGTTTCGAATGAAAGAGTAGAAAAATAAACATTTATATAAATTTTTGTCGTAGATTGTAATACTATTAATTACACTTTATATAAATAAAACAGTGAGCTCATTTATTATGGTAATAAAACTTAAATTAATGTTACATGCATACAAATTATACTGAGCATTTTATTTTATTCATTGAAATCACTGGGCAATTCTCCAATTTTGTTGGGGGGGATGGAATTATAAAATAAATTACATTTCTTTACGTGATACATGTCCAAGTTATACGGCTTGGTTTTTAATAACGAAACGAGTTCTTCTACGCAATTAAAATATACAAATAGTAATAAATATTTAACTCAAAATACATAAATGTTCAAATATAATTTATTTCCTACTTCTGAGAATTGTAACAACGCACGCATTTAATTATTTATTAATTTGAATTTCAATTATGGTATTTGCGCTGTTGAAAAGCATTTGTAAAAATCGAACATGCTTCATTTTTAGAGTGATTGAGTGTTTATTAACGTCAGGGAAAAAAAAAAAAACGAGGGCTATTAGCAACACATCTAGTAGTTTTGAACATCTAGTCAAGCTTTTTAAGAAGCTTAATAGAAATACTTACAGGATTTTTTTATTAAAAGCGTAGTGTTGGAAATAATGAACTTTTAAAATTTGTTGCTCTTATTCTTCGATTCTTTTTTTTTCCGTATATTTTCTGATAATAATTCAGTTATTGAAAATTTATTACATATTTTATTAAAAACATAACACTTTTTACAACTTTTCATTTATTTAAAAAATTCCTCATTAAAAATCATTTATTTATTTTAATTAATAATTGAGGAATTAAATACTTAAATATTATTCAGGGATTTTACGCATATGTACTGAATTTAAGTACTACGTCCTATATTTTCTAGCAAAATAACCCAAAATGAATAAAAAATGCTCCGAAGTTCAATCTTCGTTTATTCTTTCTGGGATGACTGTGTTTAATTATAAACTGTCTAATTAAATTAATTAATGCGAATAAGAGGCATGACACTTTACAATTATAATCCTTTTTTGTGGAATTTATTTTTTATACATATGAATCAGACGAATAAATCAATGACATTAAATATATATATATATATATATATATATATATATATATATATATATATATATATATATATATATATTATTTATCTTTAAAATTGTTATTCAGAGGAAATCTGGAATTCAACACAGCACTTTACGCCCACGTATATTACACATTTTATGCTCCTAGTTAAAAAAGAAATATTGAAAAATACAAACAGAGTTTCTCCTTAAAATAATTATAAAATCAACCATTTGATGAAAAATATTTATTTAAAGTAGGACTAAATATTGCACACTGTCATTCATTACATTTATTTATAAATAATGTGGTTTTTCCATTCCAATTGCTTTTAATTATCTTAAATTGAAGTTTTTCTAATTAAAATATTTTTTCGCAATTAAAATTTTATTTATCAGATTATTTTGGAATTATATATTTTAGCTATTATAAATACAAAAATAATAAAATCCTGCCTTAATTAAATTAATAATTTATTCAAAAATTAAAAAAAAACTCAAATAAAGGAAAACTGATGAGTTTGTTTTAAAACTATTTCTGGCAAAAGTAAACCTCGGCTTTCCTGTCGTTTACTTTACCTGTTTACATGCTAAGTTGATTTTAAATCAGCTGAGTAATGCCTCATGCCCCATATTTTGACAATAAATTTAAATATGTTCTAATTCATACTGGAAATCACATGGAATATTTATAAAAAAATGAACAAGTAGTGATAAATTACACCAATGCCAAAGTTATGAATTATTTTTATAAATATTAATTTAGTAGTACAACTTCAAAGTCTTATTCGTTTTTACTAATCAACAATCATGGATAGAAAAATAATGTGGAAAATTATACACATGTTGTTTAGTATTTATTGATAACATTACACCAGTAATATGAGCGAATTACAAAAAATTAATTATTCATTTTAGTTTTCAGAATTGCCTTACTAATATTTACATAATTTCGACGTATTCCTTTTATTTTCATTTATTTTTTTAAAATTTATAAACATCATATACTTGATATTCAGGATTAACATTTAACAAAATTTATCTTTGTTATAAGATCCACAGAGTCCATTGATAATGTAAAATAAAACTGAAAAAAAAGTTTTAGAAAAGTTAATTATTAAAGTGATTTAATCAATTTCCCTCTGCACTGTTTATGTGTAAAATGCTATGAAACTCATTTCACCTGTAAATTTCAATTAATATTAAATTTCTTCCCTTACAATTTTTGATGAACTATTTCTATAATAATTCTACTTCAAAGTGATATGATTTATTATTTTCTGAGGAATGTAATGCACTTTGCAATATTTCTGTGTTTGAATGCAAAATATATGTACAGGCTTATTAATTGATAACTAGTTCTCCCAATATCGCTTTGTAGTACTAAATTAAAATAAATACTAAACATTTTGAAGAATTTCTTTCTCAATTCTATGTAAGTTACTTTTATGTATCAAGTTGATATGTAAAAGAAACAAATAATTTATCACATAAAACTAAACTATGTATATATATATATATATATATATATATACATACAAATCCTACAATTATTAGTCAGTTATTTTAAGGATACAGGCAAACTTAGAATATTAAATAATTACTTGTCAACAAAAGTGAAATGAAACTTTCTAAAATGCAATATTGGAATAAGTCCAAAATCAAATGCTAAGCTGAGTAATTATTAGCATTTTATTATAAATGGTATATACATAAGTAAGGAATGCTTGTTAAGCTTTTGAAATTATTATAGATTTATTGTTAACCATTTAGTTTTGTTAATATTTATTAAGTTTATTCAGGAAATGAAAAAAAAAGTTTGTTTTAATTAGATAATGATTCTGATGATATTGTGTTCCTCAAAAAGAAAATTTGACAGTTGTAAAGGAAAATATCACAGTTCAATACTAAGAAAAAAGGAAAAAAAAATCAACTCCCCAAAAATATCCATTTTACCATTAAATAGTGTTTCTTTTTTTACCTATTTTTCCTAAATAATTGTGGCGGTAAACTTAAATAAAATTAAAATTCCTAAATATAAGCTCATGACTTAAATAAAAACTTATTTCTAACTTTATAATGACAGATATATTGGAAAAACAATACTCTAAGTTATTTATAATATACCAGAAATTGATTATTTATTTTATTCAAATTCATTAAACTGAAGAAACAATTAATATTTACTGATGTCATTCTTACTTTAAAATAAAAATAAATTTGCAAAAATTAAATAGGTATGGGCATAAAATACAATTTACATCATAACACATAATTTGGTTTGGATAAACATAATATAATGCGTGTTTGAATTTCACTTCATTCCAGAATAAAATAATAATTTACTATTATAGATGAAAAAATACTATGAATATATATATTTAAAAATTTTATGCTGTTTTTAATCTTGTCTAATTATTTACGTAAGTTAACTTGATTTGAATCAATTAAAAAACTGTTTTTGCAACAATGAGAAAGAGGTAAAAATTAAAAAAATAAATATAACTTTTCTATTTTCAAGACACTATTATCTTATTAAAAATTCTTCATATTTTCATGACAAACATATTTTTATTCTTAAACGTTCGTATTTTATTTAAAAAGTCATTTGCAATACAAAGTTTTCATTTTCTAACAAAACAACATTTTACGAAACTAAAAACATTTTTATAAAATATTATCAGCATATAAGATATCAAACTTTGAAAGCTATGTATATATATACAGAATGACAGAAATATTCAGCTGAAACACACACACACTTCAGGGAAAGATATCCCGTTAAAAAATATTATTCATTATTCTTTGATATCATATTAGAATCCATTTAAAATATATCCAAACTTTTTCATTCCAAAGTATTCACTACCAAGTGAAATAACCCAAAATAAGAAAGTACATTACATATAAATTTAAGAAAAACAAAATTATTTCGGAGTTTCCTCTTTCATCCCATAGGCCCCAACCAAACTCTCCCAACAAACTAGTAGAAAACTTTCTCTAACTCAGATTCTATATCAACAGGTATATAAACATAAATACATTTATAACCGACACATGAAGAAAAAATAAAATTTGAGCTCACCTATACGGATATTATCCGGTCGAGGTGAGACAGCTGTGATCACTGAAAGCAGCAGGATGATCCGGTTGAATCCGGGGCTCATGGCCAGGAGCACTAACCGGCGTCGGTACATTGACAGCGGGACGAACTATCCCTTGTCTAGCCTCCGCACTCGAAAAGGCCTCTCAGATATTTCAGCAGAGGGCGCTGCCAACGCCCCCTCTTCTCACAGCTTTCTTAATGGTGTAAGCTTTCAGTGCAAACGATGCTCTTTAATTCCTGATTGACAGAGAATCCGTGTCCGCAAATGTAGTGAAAGAAGTTCGAAAGGAAATTCGATACTCTCCTTGAATTTCACATGAGGATGATTTTTTTCTTTTGTTACAAATTTGAAAATAGACTAAGAATAATAATGCTGCTCAGGGAATTGATTTTAAAAGAATCTCTTGATAATCTTAATTATTTGAATAGTATGTGTGTAGAGTAAGTTTCATCTATCGCACAGAAACTTCATTATTTTTTTCTCGGATTTTGAACCTTAGTATGATGTTTCGAAGATGTTTTATTCTCATTGTATTCGATATAAAAATAAATTAATCTTATTTGTTAGTTTAAGTATTAAACTTTCTTAGGTGAATCCGGTGATTTAAAGAAACAAAAAAAAATAATTTTACTGTTTTAATATTTAAGTTACTTTGAATAGAACTGGAATCGAGATGATAAATAACTTTTTTAAATTAACCAAATATCAGGAAAGAGATCTTTAGCTACTCATATTAGAAAAAAATTCATATTCAGTCAATGTCTATAATTTTATCAAAAATTAAGAAATGTAGAATAAATGATAAAAAAAAGAGTTTGTAATAGTTACACACACACGCACACACACCTATATATATATATATATATATATATATATATATATATATATATATATATATATATATGTACATGGAGAGGGAAAGAGATAATTATATCAAATCTGGGGCAACATAAATATTTGTAAGGAAAATAGAATAAGATAAACTATTTCTTTTCATTTATTTTTATATTTGCAAGTATTAAGATATTTGCAAGTATTATTGTGGGTGTACCAAATAAAATAAATTTAATTTTCTTCAAATTTCCTCTAAAAAAGTTCATTTACAAACTTATTAATTTGCATCATATAAGTGAGACATTTTAAATTTTCTTCTGGAAAGTAATACTAAAGTCTCTAACAATATTTTCAAAGAAAACAAACATATGTTGTATTTTTTTTTCTTTTTAATACATTTTATCGAACATATTATTAGTAAAAAATATTACATTCATATAAAAGTAGTTATAATCAGAAATACACCAAAAAATTATTTCTGCATTTTTTACAATACCCTAACTTCCATAATACAAAAACTATTAATTCATCTTTCATTAATTTGATTTAGTTCTGAAACATTCTACAAAATTTATTGTAATATACAACTCACTTGAAACCCAAACCATATGGCAATACTCTAAGAGAAATATATTTATCGTTAAATTAGGCTAATTTTGAGTTAATTATTATGTTTTAATCTTAAATAAGATTTCATATTTTGTTTATTACATAGAACACATACATATGTTGTATTATAGCTTCATGCATTTCTATCTTATTTAATATGTCTTGAAGTAACAATTCATATTAGTTGCTCCTTCTTCCGATCCTGAACCAGAAAAAACTATGTTGTGAAAACCAAAATAGTGTCTAACTACCACAAGCATTATACATAAATAATACATTTATTGAATTCACACACACACACACAAAAACATGTATTCTTATAAAATGAAACCATATATTTATAAGATGTAGTCGTCCATTCGGTATATTGTTTAGTGACGATGACTACTGTGCGGTCGTGCTTCGGTTAAAGTCCCGGAGAAGACGGGATGTTTGTAAATGTATACTGCATTCATGGCAGGAGAGGGGTACTCTAAATAGCCGTCGTACCACCAGTCTTCTCGTGAAGTTTATGGAATTGGCTCCAGATCACCACCAGGAAATTCTCCCTTAAAACTGGGGTGGAAACAAGTCAGATCGTATTGTCACTTGCATGGAGCTCAAAGCGACGGATGGCGACTGGACTCTGATGAATATCTTGGGCCTCGATCTGGCACTGCCGATCAGGTGGCATTAACAACAACACATAAGCTACGTCGTAAAATGTGTGCAATATTTTCTGAATAAATACTCTAGGTCTTTCCGTGCATTAACATAAGCGAAAATAATGAAAACATATATAATAAGTGATTGCATGGAAATAAAATTTACTTAATCAATTTATTTATGAATAATTTGTAACTGACTAAAATGAAAATATTTTGACTTAAAATAATAGACGATACAACATTTCATAACAAACGAAATGTACTTCTGTGATTTATGAAATATGTGCGTGGGAATTATTCCAGTAGATATATGATCTTTTATAAGCAAACTGAATGCAAGTACTTTCATAAATTATTTTATTTATATAAAAAGGAAAAATCGACTCATTCTTTCCCTCGATCATCACGATATCTCCATAACTGTTAGACCTACAGGCTTGAAGTTTGGTAGGCATTTTCCTTCATATAGTAGAGATTCATTAAGAATGGGGTTGGGGAGAATCAACGCACATGGCTCGTGGAGGGGGTTTAAGGGTTGTTATAGAAAAAATTCTCATTTTTGAACTATTTGACATAGAGGGTTGAAATTTGGTAGGCATGTTCCTTTCATGCAGTAGAGAACCACTATGAATAGGTTCGTGAAAACCAACTCTTAGGGGCGTTGTGAGATTTAAAATAGAAATTTGGCAAGCATGTTTATTTTGTTGAGTAGAGATCCACTAAAAAGGGTTTTGCTGTTATACACTTCAGGGAACAGTAAAGATAATGAAATCTTCTTCTAATATATAAATTCAAATTTTGTCATTTTAAAGCTATAAGAATGTTTTTCTTAATAATCAAAAGCTTACTGTTGGGATTTAGAAATCAACATAGTTTATAGGTAAACAGTATATGTTCTTCTACAACACATACAATATCCAGCGAAGTCAGCTAAAAAAGTTTACTAAAGATATATGCTTCATGCATTAGGAGCTTTGAGGAAAAGCTTCTAAAAAGGTTATTTTTTAGTGATTTAGTCTAATTTTTATTGCCTTAACTCATTGAAAACTTTCGAAACTTAATAATTCTAACTTCTGCTCATAAAACTCCAATGTCCTTTCAAGCTTTCGACTAACATGATGAGGTGGTAAAAAGTCTAAAATTATGTTTCGAGTCTTTTACACTTTTGAGTTATCCATGGCTGAAAATTAGAAAGTTTGTTTTCAATTGTTTATTTGAATGCTATAATATGATAATAACAAATATATGATAATAACATATATATGATAATAACAACTGCTAAGAATTTTCTTCCTATTATCATTTTTTTGGTTTTTGTCTTAGAAACATTTTATAATAGTATCATATGTTGAAAAGAACTATACTTCACTATTAAGAGATTTTCATTTAATAAACAGTATTTGAAATCTTTTCTTTTTCCTATTTAAGCTGGTGTCTTTCGGTATGGATAGAATGAAAAAAAAGAATTATCGAACGTAGGAATTTGCCAAGATTATTAGAATTTGTAAATATAAAAATGTTATGTTTTGATTAACATAACCAAAAATCAAATAAAGGCGCTTAAACTTTTAATCGAGTTTCTCCTATTTCGTAAAACATTTTCGGATTTCATGAATTACATTATGAGAAAGGCCTTATAAAAGTAATTTTATTTAAGAGTTGTCATAAAGTAATACTTAAAAGCAAATAAACTAAAAATCCCTGAATTAATTAATTCCACACAATTTATTGAATTAATTCCACACAACAATACTTAAATTGAAAGATAAATAATATAAGATAAGAAGAAGATAAAGTGAATGTATACGAAATTTCAAATTCACATTACAATTTGAAATAAGTTGTATATCTTAAAATAAAAATGTTAATATTTGAATAAAATAACTAGTTGCATTAAATAGCATTAAATGTTACATATTTGAAATTGTAGTAGCCAGATATAACCATAAACCTAGATTGAAAAATATACCTTACCTTATTTAAAACTATTTAAACCACTAATGGTAGTTGCGAGTTATTTAGTTTTAAAAACAAAACTATTTCTAGCTTTAAATTTACATTTTAACTAAATATAAGTTAATACGTTTACATGTTAAACTATAAAATACAATGCATTTCATCTCTTGCATATTTTCTTATGTATAAACATTTTCATGAGATGAACATCAACTTTAGAAAATAATAGAAAAGAATGAGACTTAAAAGTATAAGAAAGTTTAACAGAAAGCAAGAGTAAAATTCCTGCTTTATTAAAATGTGTCCATAAGAAAAAAAAATTAATAAAAGTTAAATAAAATAATTATATCAAAATGTTTAATTATTTGAATGCAGATTTACTTAAGTTTTAATGAGATTTCGAAATATATAATACCAGTGAGAAAAAAAAAATAGCACTAATGAGAAACTTGACGGAATACAATTATTTTAAACCAGAAACAAATGTATTTTGCAAAGATGTTGGATTGGTGTTTGTTGTAATTTAAGAAAAAGGGAGTTGATAGTTTTAAAAAAATTACTATCAAAATTATTTTGTCACTTAAAAAATATTTTAAAGTTTATTCAATTTTTCATAAATTTTATTATTAAATCAAATAAAATAATGTTATATAGGTATATTCAATACACATGTGATTATGTTTAATTAAATGCGGATTGCTTTGGCATTAAACAGTAAAAAAAATAAACACATAATTTGGATTCAATATTTACTTTTATACTTGTCCTGTTACATTATGCACTTTAAAAAAATTATAAGCAGGTATGGGGTAATGATGTGAATTTTGATGCTTGAAAATGTGTGACATATAAGATTAATAAGGTAAGTTTGTTTTCTTTCATTTTGTTTTGTATATTAATATAAATATACTTCTTAAACTTTTTTAAGAACTCAGATTATATTCAAAATTTAAACATAAATATGTACACAAATATATTTAGCCTCTAACACATTATGATAATAATTTTTTCTCTTTATATTTAGATTCTGAGAATGTTATTGTTGTTTTTGATAAAAGGGGATACCTAAAAAAAGGGAAAACCATTTTCGGATTAAATATTTTGGTAAAAAAATCCCCAACATTCTCCTTTTTGGGGAAAATTTTTTTAAATTTTTTTTTATGCCTTTTTTTTTTATACCCCCATACTTTTAAAGGGAATTCCAAAAATTTCTTTTTTTTTTTTAAGATATTTGGGAAGAAAATTTATATCATAATTATAAACGGGAAAAATTTATTTTTAAAAACCCGGAAATAGACCCACAAAAAAATATTTTTCCCCAATTGAAAAAAAATGTTCGGGAAAATTTTTTAATTTGGGTTCTATCTTGTTATGAATCACAATCTGATCTCGTGTATATATTTATATGTTTTTTGTTTTGGCTAAAAAAAAAATTAAAATTTTTTAAATCTTTGTTTTGCGAAAAATTTTGTAAAAACCTTAAAAAGTTTTTTAAAAAGTTTTTAAAATTTTCAATTCTAAAACAAAAATAAAGATTTATTCAGGAATTGTAAAAAATATTATTTGAATATATTTTTAAATTTTTTGTGTTTTTGAATTTTTCATAAAAATTTTCCCACAAAAAACGAAGTTTTATAGTTTTTATAAAACCCCTTCAGAAAACCCCCCAAAGAGTAAAAAAATTCCGAATTCTTTAAAAAATGAAGCTAAATAGAACTTGAGTTTATTAATATCCATTTTAAAAAATGAAATTAAATAAAAAAAAAAAAATTTTAAAATTTTTTAAAAATTTTTAAATGCATTTTCTAAGAAACTAAGTTTTTTCAATTTTTTATTTCACGCTAAAGTTCACTAGACTATTTCTTTTGAAGAAAGTGAATTGAAACTTTTCGAAAATGTTTTATTCGGTTTTATCTCCTGTATAGACTATAATCTAATTTCCATGTATTTATTTATGTAATTTATTACACTTTTTTGGGAGAAAATAACATTATTTTTTGTAAAAAATTGAGTTTTTTCATAATAAAATGACATATTTCAAAACCTTTCCCAAGCGTTACAAATCTGATAGCTATAAACACAGATACTGATGTTATTTATGTACAAAAATAAAAAATCATTCAAAATATTAATTACCAAAACCCAAAACATAAGTTTACCTTTAAATGTAATTTTTCACCAAAAATTTTTCCCCAAAATTACCTTTTTTCCCCCAAATTTTTTAATTTTTTGGGAAATTGGAACTTGAATTTCTAGGTTTTATGCCCCATTTAAAAAAAAAAAAAAAAAGTTTATTTTTAAAATTGGGAAAATTTATATATTTAAAAAATGCTCTGAAGGTAAAACACATACCCTTTTTGAATTTATCAGAAATAAACCTATTTTAAAATTTTGTTTAGCTGGGTGCTTTTAAAGTTTTTAATACAATAAAATAGTTCAATTTAAAAAAAATAAACAAGAATAAAAAAAAAATTTAAAAAATAAAAAAAAAAAATTAAAAAATTTAAATTGTGTTTACCTATTTAAGTCACATTCCCAAATTATCAGTTTAGGCTTGGTTTTTAAATAATAAAAGCATATTTTCTGTACTTTTCTGGATCAAATTTATTTATCGCTTTAAAATTTTCGAATATGTTTTGACAATATCCTGTAGTAATAAGTTTTCCATTTCAGGTGAAGTTAGGAATACTAGGACCATAATTCAATTTCACCAGGAAAAATAATTCAAATACAATAATAATAATAATGAATTCTAAAAAACTTAAAAAAACGTTCTTTGTGTTGAAAATTTTTTTAGTTTTGCTTTAAAAGGGTAACTAATTTAAATAATTTTTAACTTTATATTTAAATTTTTTTTGTATTCCCTTTATTAATTTTCAGTAATTCAAATAAGCGCATTTCTAAATAATTATAATTAGAAAAATAACTTTCGGATTAAAATATATTTATTAAAAAAATGTAAATTTTTACTGTCAGAAAAAATTATTTGACATAAGCAATGATATATAATAAATTATTCATAAATGAAAATATATGAACATGAAATAAAACTTTAAAAAAACTAAAAGTTCTCTCAGAAATAAAGAGAATCCAATTTAAATTATATTGAAAAAGTCTGTTTCCTCATTTACCATTTAAAAATTTAAAAACCCTTCTATATTTTTAAAAATTCAGGGAAAAAAAAAAAGTGAGTTTGGGTTTGGGAAAACATTTTTTACATGGCCCTTGGGGGTTCAACAATTAGGGTTTCGGAAATAGGGAAAACGCAATTTAATTTCTTTTTTTAAAACAAGCTTTTACTTCTTTTTTCGATTTAATTTCGTTATAAATTTTAAAAGGAAGAGAAAAGAAAGGAAAAAAATCTCACCCCCAGAGGCCAATGTTTTTTTTTTCAAAATTTTTATTCAAAATTTAACTTTCAATTTTTATTTTAAAAAGAGATAATTAACCGTATACTTTTTTTTTTTTGGGTTTATGGTTCTTTTTTAAAATAATTTTATCAGGTAATTTTGACATTTATTTTATTCCTTTTTTTTTACCTTTGGGGGGACTTTTTCCGTGGGAAATTTATCTCTCAAGGCGAAATTTTACTACCTCCCATGACATTTAAACTTTGATTTAACTGCTTGTATTTGAAAAAAGGAAGTAAGTAAGTATTCTCATTTCTTACAAGAGAACATCTTAAAAAGAAGGTTGGTGAAAAAAGTTATAGCTTATACAAAAGCTTCCTTCTTGAACTATTTCCTTTCAGGAGAACTGAAGTGATCGCAGCATTCAAACACCACCAACAAATGGAGCTAACCAGTGCATTGAATAAGAATATAGATGTGTAGAATGTACTGTGATAAGCCTTTAACCCTTTATCTATCAATGGTACTTATCAGTAACACTCACTTTAAAATTTATGGGTTCTATGATAACTATTTTAGCGGGGAATGCGAATAGTTTTAAAGCAGAAATTGCGTTTTCAGCTGACGACATTTTCAGCGGATTGCGAAAATTATCATTTTTGTCCAGAAAAAATAGTTAATGTCAAAATTTAAGTTTCTTATTTTTTGTATGTAAAGTAAGATTCTAGAAAACAATATGACTATTTATTTTAAGTCATCAGTTCATATAATTAATTTTACAGTTGAATAACTTTAATTAATTAATTAGCTCTAACGGATTAGATTTTCCAAAGTTCAGTATTTTGTTTATGTATATCCCTTAATTTTCAATGTAGTGATTCAAAAAAAACATTGCATGAAAAAACTGTAGTAAATCGTAATGCGGTAGATAAATGATTAAAGTCAAGAGAGTGACATAAATTCTGCATGTATATATATATATATATATATATATATATATATATATATATAAGAAATTTGTATAATATATCAAAAGCCAGAAATAATAGATAATGAACATAGCAAGAAATAACGTAATAAGGCTATAAGAGCAAAACATGAAGATCAAGTTTATAGAAAAATACAAAAAAGGAACTATACAAAAGAACCTAGTGAGTCAGAAAGCAATTTCGGACTTAGGACCGAATAAGTGGGGTTAAACTAGTTTGAAGACTCCAACCTTCCCCTTTTGCAACTCGGTAGGAAAAACCAAATAAAATAAACAAAAATTCAAAGTATGTAAAAACTCGCAGAAGGTATGATAAAAATACTGACTACTATATATATTCTGAAACAAAATCTCCCCAAATTCTTAAAGCAGAAAAATCCCAAAACAATTACGTAAAAAAAGTATTTAAAAAAAAAGAAGAATTTAACGAAATTTCCCCACTTACAGATCTTTTCCAAGAGAATCAAGAGTCTTGAAATTAATGAAAAGCAATTATCAACCAAGTTAAAAAACCTGAATATACATAAACGCATCTTTTGAACTACCTTTTACACTAGCCAGCATAGATAGATACCAAGAGAGATGACGATCAAGTTTGGTAGGATTTGAATTGGTTGATTATCAAAAATGTAAACTTGATAGGCTCTAATTTGTTTGTCAAACATGTGTAAGATTTTCAAGATGTGTGTGGAAAAGATGTAAACTGTGCAAAGAGTGTTATATAATCTTCACAGCAAGACCACTAACATGCTGACTTTGAAATCCTATTGTTGTGTGGTGGATTTGGAATTAGAAGTAGCAAGACGATTAATATATTTGGGATGAATCGATTAAGACGATTAATGTATTTCAATTTGGAATAAATCTCTGGATCCTTGGCAATTGTAAAGCAGTATATATATATATACTGAATATATATATATATATATATATATATATATATATATATATATACTGCTTTTTCAATTGCCAGAACCAGATTATTATTCAAAATTGCATCTCAGAAAGCTGACTAATAAAAGTAAATTTAAGTTCAGAAAGCGTGGTAGAGAGAGAAAGAGACGAGGACTATTTTTACCTGTATAAAAGGCAGGGGATATCTCATGATTCATACGCAAATTCATGCTGTTTGATATTTGACATAATTAATGCTGGATGTTATAAAAGTTTTTTCTCTGAAACTATGTTTGGTACTTGTAATGAATAAGAGCACAATGTCAGCAAGACATCATTTGAATGACTACGACCATGTGCGAGCAGTTGGAGAACGGGAAGCAGGGCAAAGTGTTGACACTGTAGCTGATGCAATGGGTGTAACAAAAAGTGTCATCTCGCAATACAATCAGGTCACTGAAAGTGTAAATGCCTTTCGAAAGCATGACAGAATATCGGTAGGGACACAACACTTTTAGAGGATCGCTATCGCCATTTAGAGCCTCGTGGAAGAAGAAAAACAAATTTCATTCGTGGCCGAATAGCTGCAAATCTTTCAACCTCTACAGGTAAGCATGTTTCAGCAAGAACCAGGTCACGGCAATTAAATCAAGTTGGTTTGTATACACGAAAACCTGTTCGTTGCATCCCACTTCAAACACTCCATCATCGAGAGAGATTAATCTGGTGTAAGGAACATGTTGGTTGGAATCACCAAAACTGGTCTGCCTGCATGCTCTCCAATGAATCTCTTTTCCGAGTGACAAGTTGTTCTGGCCCCTAATTACTGTGGAGAGAGCGTGGAACACTTTAAGCACACAAATTTGTTTGTAAATGGAACCAGTACGGCCTAGGCGGGATGGTGTGTACTGGTATGATACACAATGACAGAAAACAGTTTCACATTGAGGCATTACACCTCAAAGGTATTCCGAAGAGGTTATTCTGGATTCTGTTCATATTTTTAGAGGTGTTGTAAGTCCAGAATTTCTGTTTATGGATGATAATGCGCAGTCACACAGAAGAATTGATGTTTCTGTCACATTACAGAGTAAAATATTTTTCTTATCAATGGCTTGCATACTCTCACGACGTAAATCACATTGAACATGCCTGGAATGTTCTTGGCAAATGTGTTGCACAAAGAACCATCTCTCTCCGTACAGTGAAAGAGTTCAAAACCGCATTGAGAAAGGTGGAACAATATCCCTAAGGACTCCATGAAACTTTAGTGAAAAGCATGGAGAACAAATGCAAAAAGGCATTAGTATTCGTGGTCAGCACACATTTTACTAAGGGACTCATGTCTGCATCATTCTCAATTGAAGATCAATTTTTTGTGGATTTTTGGAAATCATCCAAAAAACATCTTTTTTATTATTATTTTTTTTTTATTTTTAAGATTTAATCTTTCGATATGTTGTTATCTGTACTATTTTGCACTATAATAAATGTATAATGCTCCTACTTAAAATGTACTTAGTCGCATTTCTTGAATCATTTTCTATTATTAATTATTCCGATAAACGTTACTGTTTCTTAGCAATTGTCAAGCAGTGCTATGCTAAATTAAACTAAGTTGTGCAACATCCCATGAAAGCTAAAGCTTATTGTAGCCATCTGAATTTTCGTGACTTTGGCATTGAGGTGCATGTGCAGATATTCCGGTCAGGTGGTAAGTCTGGCGCAAAAACCCTGTGTTTAGTTCCCAAGCAAGCTTGGTACTCATCTATCAATCCAATGAAGAAATGAAAAGCTGAGTCACTCTTTCTCAACCTTTCATACAGTCTCTCTCACATAACAGTTCTAATTAGCAGCAGTGACGTTCACATATTGAAGACAAAGATATAGAGTTTTCATAGGTCTATGCATATGAAGCATCAACAGAAATCTTACAATCTTGTGACTTCCGTGGAAGGAGGCTATGATTGGTGGAAAGATATATTTCACTATATTATGATGTAATCTCACTTTTAAAAATCAAGCTGTTAACTTTAACTTCTTCATGACCGGAGAAAGGAGAAAGAAATGTTCCCCCAGGCCCGCAGGTTCCAAGAGTTTTCGCACGCATGGGACAGGGAGAATTTTACTGCTAAGCCTAATTTCATTTAAAAAAATCATAAAAAAAATTTTATACTATCAAATACACTAAAATTTGCAATTTACTATCATTGATAATATCTAAATATACAAAACCGGAATTTTCGCTATATTTAAAAACAAATGCAAATTCTGTGTAAAATGTTTTCATTTTAATAAAACAAAATTCACTTTTCACTCTTTTCGCATGGACAATTCAAAACAAAATAGACGCAAAATTTACAAAATACTATCTGACAAATCTCAAATCATAAATTTACTCTTACATAAACTTTTTGTAGCTTGATATAATACAAATCTTTTAAATCAGTTTTTTTTTTTTTGTTAATCTTTTTATTGCGTGTAACTTTCTTAGTATCACATTAGTACTATGTTTTCTGTTCTTATGGTTATGACCACTCTGATTATGATAGTAACGAAAAAGAATCGTTTATTCTAACTGAATTAAAAGGAGTCAGAAGAACAAACTATTATTTTGCGTTAAAAATGAGTGATCGTTTGTTTCTTGTTCTTTAAATATCTGCTTTTTAAATAGTTTTGAGAATAAAAATTATTGTTGTAAATATGAACCAACAATAAGATAAATACTAAAGCTATTATTATGAATATCTGATCCTCAATAAGCTAATATGTTTTCCATTTTTTTCTGACTTAGTCAAAATATAAACAGAAATCTGAAGCGCAATAACTCAAGAACCTTCGAAATATCGAACCTTCGAACCTTTTCGGAAGAGCTGAACATGTGCAGTTGTTTACATTCATATTATCCATGAAACCTGAAGTTGAAGGCACATATTAAAGTTTAAATTTTTGAAAAATATTATTGGCAAAAAATTATTTTAACCACCACCTAATTATTTGTAAAAATTAATATAAAACCGTTCCAAACTCAAATCACATTTGTGGGGATCATGGTTCTCAGAGCAGGGAAAGCGCCTTCACATACATGATACCGTGGTTCCTGGAGGGAGTAACGTGTTATCACATATGTGTGATCATAATCCTGAACAAGTTAAAGAAATATGATTACGATTAAATCCCTTCAGGTGGGGAAGAAATAAGTTCTTACGCACCTGAAGTAGACGACCATTAAAAAATTAAAAGTAGTTAAGAGAAATTAAAGGAATTATTAATCTAACATCTCACACCTAAAAATCACATTTTAAACCAAGCTGGGTACCTTAAGGGATAAAGATATGTAGCGAGATATTATTAGGCAAGCATAAAATTTATGGATAATCGCAACTAAACAAATGTGTCCAAAAAATTTATAGAAATCACAAATAGTGCAAATTTGGATTTCTTTTTAATTCACTTGCCATTTTTAAGTATCAACACTAAAAAAGAATCTGCGTAGAATTAATTTTGTAATATATTTTAACAGTTATATTTTAAATATATTGCCTTAATTTTAAAGAATGTGTACGTTAATTTGAAACAAAGAAGTATGTTAAAACACGATTTTCAGATGCATCGTTAGATGCTTATAACCATCAAATTTTCCCTTAGGCTGAGAGCCTTGTCAGGAAAAAAAGTAAATTACATTCTAGGAAATTACGCAACATCAAAATCTCCAAAAGGTGTGACTTGGAAGCGTTTCAATTGCGGTACTCTTCAACCACCACCATTACCGTTTGATATTTGTCAAAATCATTTTTCTTTACCGATCCCCCTATATTTTAGTTCTTTAAAATAAACATAAAATAAGTATAACAAAGATTTTGATGAGGGAATTAAATACTAGTTACAAATATGAACAGGGATATACGTTTAAGATGATAGTTAAAAATTTTCATTCAAATTTAAATGTAACCAATTTTTAAAATTTCTAATTTTTTACACCATTCTGTAAAATTAAACTATGCAAAAATAGTAAAATATATATGTATATATACATACTATTTTAGTGAAGTGTTCATCCCTCAAAATTAATTCACTAATGAAAGGTATTCCAAATTTTTTTACATAAAAAAACCCAAAAAACCCTAAGTTTTCACCGTCAAATTTATTTTATAGTATAAAAAATCAATAATCCTTTTAGATAATATACTATACAAAGTTTGGATTTGAAATAATGAAAAAATTTAAAATTTTTGTTAGGCAAAAATACCCCAAAAGTACCTTAATTTTTATAAAATTGAATAACTCGATTCATAAAAGTATGCATTTCCGAACTAAAAATAAGTTTGAAAAGGTATGCGCTACTTGCATTTTTACAAATAACATTTCGAGCTATGTTCAATTTTTCAGACACAAAAAAAAAAAAGAAAACTAATGTTAAAAAATCATTGGAAACTTTCTATTATTTACCATAATGTAATGTTATTTTCAGGAAAAGATAGACAATTTTCGAATGAAATATTCTTAAAAATTTTAAAATTCTATTTTTTTTTATCTAAAAATATGTAGCTTTTGTGAATATTATCCGGGTTTTTATTGACTAAAAAC
>BMAV01021118.1:0-2500 GCA_019973955.1 Trichonephila inaurata madagascariensis | reverse complement strand
AACTAAGAAATTTAAAAACGAAATTATATATCATTCGTGTTCATTAACTGAAACAATTAATCTTTTAAGGTTACTTACCAAGTTGCTTCTCATTCTTTTTGTTATCATATGAAATAAAGTTCTAAATTATACTTGTTGAAAAAGACTAACACACATTTTTATCTAAATTAAATACGTAGATAAAATATTCATATTTTAATGGATGATTTGCTTTAATAATCAAGAATGTCAATAAATGAAACATATTAATTTTAAAGCCAAAATAATTGCATGCGTTTTAATTTGAAGTCATCATTATCCATTTTGTCAGTATATGTACTAAAATACATAATCATATGCTTCATATATATATATATATATATATATATATAAAAACATTTAATTTATATAATTTTTTTAAGTGAAGAATTAAATATAAATAAGGAAAAATGCATGTACATTTGAAAACCTCTCTCGTGAAATAAAACGTCTTTTTTGATTGAATTACCTGGAAATATCCACATACTCGATCATACATTTATGTTTAATTACAAGTTGGGATTTCTTTTACAGCAATTTTAGTTTTTACTCGCAATTAATTTTGTTCAACTAGCTGACTCGTTGGATGATGCATAATTGATCCATATCACGAGTAATAATTTATCTAATGAAAGTTTCCGTGGAATCTTTAAATATACGTAGTTAATAAGTTCCTAATTTTTAAAAATAATATCCTATAAGGAATTTGAGAATTACATTTTGTGTTTTACTTCCTAACAGGAATTATATGCCAGAGAATATCTAGAGAACTCGAAGAACGAAAAACTTTCAAACTAATAGTTACGTAAATCTCCTGATTATTTATGCAGTTTTCGGAAGCAGCAATATGCTTCAAGGAAGACAATATTTTACAAAGAAGAAAGTACTACATATAAAGAATAATACGTTTTATAAATATAAATATATTCCCTTGTGATACATTATGAATGCAGTACACAACTATGTCTATTATATATGTCAATTTTAGATTACTTATTATGGTTTATTTGTGTTAATATTACTTAAAATTTTCATTTTAATTGTTTTCTGTTATATTAAAAGTTCCGACAACCGTTTAAGTACATTAATAACTGAAAGAAAATTGAAGGAAGTCTAAGAGAGGATGAACAAAAAATAACAAGAGTAGAAAGGAGAGGAAAGTTTTTACTTTTCTTTTCTCTGCCTTGCGGGGAAATCCTTATGCATTTTTCGTCGTACAATGAGCTTAGGCTTAGTGGATTTCCCAGGAATATCAGATAGCATTGCGATCAGGAAAATCTAGGAGGAAGAAAATAGAATGTTCTGTGGTGCAGCAAACGGAGCAGTACATTTCTAGTGAAGGAAAATAGGATCACTTCCGGATAATGTAACATTAATCCCAGAGATTTTTTTTTTTTGATAATATTTGAGAAAAAATGTTTTATTTTAAAGAAAACTAAGTAACATACTTGTAATATATTTATAAATATCTAGTTAAGAATTCAAAGCTTCATTAACAAATCATTAGAAAAATAGCAATAATTGTTGAGGTTATTTAAAAGTAATTAAAGTAAAACAAAAACAAAAAAACATTCAGATTTCGGTGTTTACTCACAGTCACGTCAAAATTTAGCATAGAGTTTTAGCATCTTTTGGTGCATAGATGGTTTCCACTCTTTGGGAAAAGCATTCCACTAATTTTTAAAGGTTACAAATAAAACTTTTCGTTATTTTTGTGGCCGAGACATATAAGTTGTTTCATCTATTTGTAGTAAGTGTAGTTCAAGAATATCAATGTCAACAAATAACATCTATATATGCAGTGCCAAAATAAAAATGTATTCCTTTTAAACACCTTGTTATACCTTAAAGTAGGCAGCATAAAATTCTGAAAAGACTTTTATAATCGTCAGTGCTAAATTGCTATTGTAATCAATTGTAAAAATTATAATTCCCTTCTATTTAGTGCAGCATTTGCCTAAAAATTATTTATAAAAAACAACAAAAAAATGGCCCCCAAAAAATTTTCTAATTTTTAAAAATATAATATTTTTCGGGCAAATTTTACTAAAATATAAGAAATGATATAGCATTTTTCACAATGTTTGCAACATGTTTGCTAATTATAAATTTTTGACGCTAAAACAGTGTTTCTCAAACTTTCAAAGTTTGCGACCCAATATTTACAATCATGATTTGCATCGCCCCCCTCCATACAATAAACCCATGTATTAAATACTATAATACTTTCTTTGACGCTAAACTGACAATACGATTTTTAACATCCAACCTTGACGGGATAAAAAGTCCCCCTCAGCCGTGTGCAATTTTTCCCCAAGACGTATACATACGTCTTTCCAAAAACGCTTTTCTGTGAACTGCCATCCATAAATTATTCCGAAAGGGTTTGAAAAAACAATAAAAAAAAACCTTGATAGTGTTTGAGATGGGCTTACTTATTTCAGAGGATTTGATTATTTTTTTTTCTACTCCCCCCCTCAAT
>BMAV01021117.1:0-83806 GCA_019973955.1 Trichonephila inaurata madagascariensis | reverse complement strand
GAATAAAGTTTATATGCAACTGCAATGAATTAAGATCAGATAATGAATTAAAAATTTCATTTAATAATATAAATTGACTAATCTTAACATTGGAACATAATTTTATAGTCATTACAAAATAACAATTTTATTTCCTTTCTCTTCAAAGTCACGAATGCACAGAATATCAAACCACGGCAGATTGTTGAAATTTTTTTTTGTTCAATTCAAGAACAATATCAGATTAAAATTGATATTGTGAATAATTGAAATGAACAATATGGAACAAAACTGAAAAAGAAAAAAAAAATACTCAGAAACAAAAAGTTGTTGCAATGCAGATCAAGACTAGAAAAAGATAGTTTCATCAATTGAATTCCTAGCCCACAATAATACACAAAACTTCCTTGTAGACAGATCCATTGAATAATATATTCAAGGTAGGATATTATAAATAAAGAATTTCAATCTGTTTAGGTTTACAGTACATGTGATACTCAACAATATTTTTTTTTAAAAAAAAAAATCGCATGAGTCCCTTTGTTACGTTATTCAAAATAGTTTAAAAGCAATCTTCCCATTCCATTCTCTGGTGAATCCAACAAAAACAAGTCAGGAAGTTAGAGAATATGCGAAAGAAAAATCTTATTTCCACACACCTTATATCAAATGCGAATTAAAAAAGAATCTAAACATAAAAATAAAAAAATTCGTGCAAGAAATCTCCTTCACGGAACTAGAAGTAGTTGATTGAATTGCAAATCCGACTTCGAACGTAGAGTAAATGAACTTGGAGAATGGATTCCCCGCCAGTTTCGGATTGCTTTCACAGGGAACCGTTCCGAATTAGCATTTCACGTTCTTGACGCGTATCGATGTCATACTGCCAGAAGTAATTTGGGAGATATACATTCTTTATATTTATATCAAGTGAGATGTCCCAGGATCAAGATGGTGCCTTTTTTCTTTTGGAGACTTCGGTAGAATTTGTTTTTGGCAGCTTTCAATATGATTAGAAAGTCACCTTACTCCAAAAAGTCACCTTAGGCCAAATTTTTAGTCACTATAAAAAGGATTTATTGATTTATTTTTTATAATGTTGCTCTTCAAAGCTTCCCGGGGCTATTGGCTATGGATCTGATAATTTTGAAACACTATCATAAGAGGAGTATGACACTCCCCCCCTCATATTCCAATTTTTTACTCCCCACTAACGCGAGGACTCAGTGCCTCCACACATTAACGCCCGTATTCACCGCTAACTTGATTTCCGGTTAAGGAAGGAAACCTGGGTTTCGTCGAAAACGCTATTCACCATCGCAAGTTAATAACTTAACTCCGGGACAGGTTAAAAATTCCTAACCCAGGTCTGAGCTGGGTTAGTTTAAACCGGGCATGCGCAGTAAGCGATTTTTGGAGTGTTTACAGTTTCGAAGCAGTTTTGCGAGTTCGGATTTCTTTAAACTTTTACGATGAATCCTTTAAATTTTTCTTCAATTTCATTTCTACATTATTTAAAGAAAATAGGAAACCAGAAAGAAGGATACTAAGAAAAAAAGAAATAATGTATTTGAAGAAATGGACGGCTACGAGTTTCGCAAAATGGTATTAATTAAATTAAAAATTAAATAACATTGATGGATTTGTCGTGCCGTTCATGGATTCATCACTCCATCAGTCTCATTAGATTGCCGTGGTATTTCACTATACGCTTCGTTGTTTTTTTTTCAAACTAACCGCATTAGTTTCTTTGTTTTCTATAACATTCAAGTGTTCCTTTCTAAATTGCGAAAAAATAAACTTTGAAAGTATTCATTTTGAAAATAAACATTGAAGAGACGAATATGCAACTCTTCTGTTCGGATGCAAACAAATATGTCGAAGTCACGGGGTTTACTGACCAATGGGAATCGACCAGTAACCCCAGGTTAAGAAACCCCGAGTCAAGTAACTGGAGGTCGAAAAACAGCTGTGAATTGAAGTTCTAACCTGGGGTTAGTTTTAACTTGACTCCCGGTTACTTAACTCCATGTTTCATCGCTGGGTCAGGTTAGCGGTGAATACCACCGTAAGTCTTCACAGAACCAAGACTCGGATCCTCACCTTAACTCGTCTAAAGCCGGGGTAGGCATTACGTCGATCGCGATCGACCGGTGGACCACCATTTTGGGGTGACCGTCTGAAGATTGTAGCTATTAGTAATTATGTCCGGAAAATTCAAGATTGGCTGAAAGTACGCAGACTAAGTCTTCTCCTAACTATAACAATGAAAACTAACTTTAGATAAAAATGTTTTATTTTTTAATGTAATTCGAATTGTTTCATAATAAATGCATCAGATGATATTATTATATTTGTGGCTGTTATTATTATTTTTGTTTATCTTGCGTTTTGGTTTAAACGCGGTTTTAAAAGAGTTGTTACAAAAGGTAAGTACATATTCCGTATTTATTATTAAGTTGTTGTTGTTGAACGCCCCCATTGGTCAGCAGTGCTAGACCAGGTCCATGACAACGTACACTTTCAAAAAATCCAACACCAGCAAGGGATCGTCTGCTAAATCATGCTAGGTGAGCCCTAGGCATTCGAGGATGTGAGCAGGCATGGCCGACTCAGAAGAACAGTTCGTGCACATTTCAAAGCTCTTGCATCCTTCAGACAATTTCATTGTTTTGAAATGGCCATTTCGAAAGTGGGCTAAAAGAGTTTGATCCTGTCTTGTAAAACCGTGAGCCAGAGAGCCTCCAGGATGAGAACACTGATACCAATGGTGCTCTGGGAGGGGGGTAATCCAAGCAGTCTTATTCTGGTGTTTAGTTCTAGAGAAAATTTCCAAAACGGTGAGGGGTGCTGACGGCTCTGGTACCTCACAAGCGCCAAGTACTGTTCATGGGTGGGGAAAAGTTGCAACCTCTGTTAGTCACATGACTAGAGCACCTAAAAGTAGGTAGAGGACCTGTCCGGCATGGGAGACCCTACTGGTAGTTAGACTACCGCCGGCATAGCTCCCAGGGTTGTCAGAGTACTCAAGCCCCTCCAGCACGTCAAGCTAAGGATACCAAAGGAGGAGATTATTAAGTTATAATAATAGCCTTTTCTATACCTCACCACACCTTCGACATTGGGCAGTGGCGCACACAAGAATTTTTCAAGTGGTGGTTGAGGGTCGAAAGTCTACCATTCTCGTATCATACCCCAATGCGTAGCCAAACATATGTTTGATTTTGTCGATTGTCGGGAAAAAGAGCAAAAAATAAATTACTGAATAAATAACTAACATTAATTAATAAAAAAATATTAATATAACAAGTACTTAATTACATTTTACGTTCTTTTTACATGGGATTATAATCAATCGGAAAAAAAATCAAGGGCTATGAGGGAGGGTCCGGACCCATGGACCCCTCCCCTTGCGTGCGCCACTGACACTGGGTGGACCGCAACACCTTGAAAAAATTAGAAGTAGCCCGTACCCTGGAAAAGTCTGCCCACCCCTTGTCTAAAGCAACGATGGCCACGAGTTTATGACAAAAACCATTCTACCGCAGCCTCCATTTTAACGGTGGTGTTGTTTATTAATTCGAAATACAAATTGGCAAATTAATTGCAAATTAGTTTCCTCTTATGCAAACTTTTAAGGTCTAAAAGGCACTAGCTGGGAACCAAGTTAAGGCACTAGCTGGCTAACTTTTCTGGGGTACGAGCTACTTTTCTAATCTTTTCAAGGTGTTGCGGTCCACCCAGTGGCGAAGGTGTGAGGAGCAATAAAGGTCTGAAATATTTTTTATTATAAATTAATAATAAATACGGAATATGTATTTACCTACATAACTAACATAGAATTAACTTACACTTTTAAGTCCGAGTTTAAAGCAAAACCCAAAATTAAAACATGAAATAATGACCACAAATATAATAATATATGAAATGATGTATTTGTTACGAAACACAAATCTAAAAACGTTTAAAAATAAAACATTTTCATCTAAAATTAGTGCTTATGGTTATAGTCCAGCGTTTCTCAAACTGTGGGGCGCGCCTCCCTTGGGGGGCGTGATAACTCTACAAGGGGGGCGCGAGGATATTAAAAAGTCGAAAACAAAAGATTATTTTAAAAAATTTTTAATTTTCTGAACGTAAACAAACAAAATACATTCTGGCATAAGGAAAAATAAAATACACATTTATACTAATGTAAATACACTTATAATTGTATCAGTACTTCACCATGTATTTCATAAATAATTGAACAATATTAAGTAAAGAGCTAGTTTAATAATTACCTGCGACTCCATGTGTGGGCCTGTCATATATACAATTATATACAAAAATGAACATTTATCTTGCTAATTTGTACTGTTTATAATTAATCCTTTAACTGCCGAGATTAAAAGTTATACGGTTCGCTCCCCAATGCCACTATTTTTTCTTGTAGGCACGCGTATGAGATGTATTGGAGGAGGGGGATAAAAGAGGAATAAAGAAGCAAATCCTCTGAAATCCTTTGCAAACACTGTCAAGTTAATTTTAAAGCACTACAAAGCTTTCGGAATAATTCTATGAATAGAAGTTCACAAAAAAGATCGTGCTTCAGAAAGACGTATATATACGTCCGGACCAATTAATACATTGGCTGACCAAGACGTTTATATACGTCGGTGGAGAGAGGTTAAAGTTGTATTGTAGCTTTAGCATCAAAGCATAGTATTACCGAATTCACACAATACATTGTTATTGCATGGAGAAAGGGGCGCGATGGAAATTATGACTGAAAATTGGGTCGCAAGAATAGAAGTTTGAGAAGCATTGTTATAGTCAATAGAAGATTTACTCTGCATACTGTCAGCAAATCTTGAATATTTCGGTATATAGTAATTACTAAGTGCTAACGTTCAGGGGGTGACCCCAAAATGTCTGGGGGATCCATCGGTCTACCGAGATCGACTTAATGCCCGCTGCTCTAAGGCGACTTTTAAAATATGAATGTAGCATTAAATGAAATAGTTTAATATGAGTATATATAAGGAAATGGGAGATATGAGAATTAAAAAATCTATGGTAACTTGAAACAGCAAAAAAATAAATGCAAGTGCAGATAAATGCAAAATAATAAAATAATGATAAATGCAAGTACAGAAGTTGTGCTGGCTCCTTCTTAGAACGATTTTGTGACCATTTTCTTAAGTTTGAAAAGTAAAAACTTATTTTTTCAATGTTCAAACTGTTAACCTGTTTCTGAGTTGTAAATAATCGTCATACTTTTCATGATATGGGGGGTCTTTCGTAAGATTTCCATGTGCATTACTTGACACAATCCTCTTACTACTTGCTAGTTTCCATTGATCATGGTAGGCTTTGTGTTTAGAAATAATTTTTTCCCAACAGACCAAAAACATAACAGTACATAGATGAAATCTCAGAATATGGCGGGAATTTATCGACAAATTATACCTACAATATCTGTATCAGTTTTTCTTTTTTAAAAGAATTCAGTGGTAGTTTTGGGGTATGACTGTTGACTTTGTCTTTATGCATTTAATTTTTTTTTTAAATCCTTGAAATAAAAGAATTTTTTTAAATTTTTCTAAAAATATAGGAAGCGAACTAATTTCCTAATATTACTCTCTATAACATAAAAAGCAATGCCCCAATTGATTGATTGATTGAATATTAACTTCGCACTGTTCAGCAACACGAGGGCTTTTGGCGACGGACCACGTAATTTTGAGCCATGGTCAAATGACGTGGACGACACCTGAGCTGGCACCACCTCTCCTAAATACCACACCACACCAACGGGAGGACGTTTCAGCTCTCGACAGATTTAACGTGCATCGCTGCCCTACACGGCGGGTCTTTAGTGGTACTGGACTCGAACTCGTGACAAGGCAAGCCACGGTCCGATACCTATACGACTCGGCTACCGCGGCCACAAGCAATGCCCCAAGGAGTTGTCCTTATAGAGCGAAATTTCGTTGCATATAGAATATGCAAAAATGCAAAGGATTCACGGTTTGCATTCAATGAATGACTACATCAATTTTCAACGCATTCGAATAAAGCAGCGATACTCAACCTGCGGCCCACGGGCCTTTTTAAGGTTGCCATTGCTCTGAGAAATTCATTTATTTATGAAAATTTGGTGGGAAATTCTTTGTTAAGAAATCAAATATATCAATCTTGCTTTTTGCTGTCGATGTCGTACGGGGGCGAATTGGTATTTTTTTCTGATTAGTGATAATTGACAACTGTGGAATTGCGAACATTTTATGGGTGGAGCTAATTTTAATTATTTTTCATATCTTGCAAGCGAAAAATATTCGAAGAAAATAGGTTGTTTCAAGACGATGGGAAGATTGACTATTTTGTAATGAAAAACAAGCATGGATCAGTAATTGTTTGATTTGTCACGAAAGTGAATTTAAAAAATACCAACAAACAGGGATCGTTCAATGACACTTTTCCTCGAACATCTCTTCCAAGAGGTGATAAATAGGCTTTCTTGAATAATCTTTACAGCAGAAAAAAATAATTTGTCAGTGGTATTGTCACAGCGGTAACAAAGGCACCCTATGAAATTTGTTATAATATTGGTAATCATATGAAACTGTTATACTGATGCGGAAATTGTGAAGGAGTGATTCTTAAATGCTTAAAATTTAGAAAAATTCAGTGACAAAAATAAAGAATATAAAAAATAATACAATAATTAAAAAAAGCAAAATAGGAGTTTTAATATTTTGATCAATTTCCACATTTTCAATCTTGGTCTTAAAGCATTTCTCCCTCCCACTCCATCAATCTTCATATTGCGGCCGCGTGAAATAGTCATCATATGTATGCGGCCCGGCAGAAAAAAAGTTGAATACCCCTGGAATAGAGCATCCATATGGTGTATAAACAAAGGGCATTTTAAAGTTGAAGCATAACTACCACGCGATTTTGGTTCCGTCGACCCACGTGGACTGTACCAATACCTTGTAGACGCATTTACAAAGAGTTTCATGCATATGTGACTATTTGAAACAGTTGAAGATATAATATCAGGATCGTTCACATTTGAATCGGAGCAATACTACAATGTGTTGATGTTGACAGGAATGGATGACCCATAGCCATCTGGATCATTAGGAACAAAACGGCCTGGCGAAAGCGATGATAAAACGCGAGGACAGAAGGATCTTCCGTTCGGTGTTCATAGCTCCTTATGTGCTATTATTAACTATTTGACGTGTAGCCGGCACAGTAGTGACGGCAATGACCATTGATAGACGACTCAGAGAACTAAAACTGACATGGAGGCAATTGTACCGTTTACCCTTTACCGCTACACGCTTACAGGTGGGTTTGCAGTGGTGCCTGGCGCACCCGACCTGAAATCTCATTAACTGGTGTGGAACTGCATTCAGCGAGGAGTCCTTCAAATAGGCCCCGACGACAAGTAAGTGAGTGAATAATAACGTCGCACTGTTCAGCTACACGAGGGCTTTTGGCGACGGACCACGTAATTTTGAACCATGGTCAAGTGACTGGACGACACCTGAGCTGGCACCCCCCTCTCCTAACTACCACACCACACCTAACGGGAGGACGTTTCAGCTCTCGACAGATTTAACGTGCATCGCTGCCCTACACGGCGGGTCTTTAGTGGTACAGGGCTCGAACTCATGATATGCCTGCCATGATCCGATACCTTAACCACTGGGCTACCGCAGCCCACGCCCCGATGACAAACAAGGATGTGTTTGAAGACGTCAAGGACAATGGTTGGATACTCATCTTATTGTCACCCATCATAAATGTAGATCCCACCTATGACAATTCAAAATAGGCAGTACACAGCATAAGTTGTCAAATACTTGTACAAACGAAAACCCGAAACAAATAAATGCGCATGACAAACCGGCCAGATTTTTACAGAATGAGTGATAATGATGTATGGTGGTAGGCCCAGATCTGTACGGGAACGACGGTCATCACATGTAGTCACTTGACATGTCGTCCGAAATTCCTAGTTTTTTGGAGAATACTACCGAAAATAACATTTGACCATTGAAATTGTTCGAATAAGGATTTTATGAAGGTAGAGCTGAGAACGCGACGAGTGCCCTATTGCGGATGAGGCCCTGGGCCCGGGCTGCACGCATTACCTCTATCTACTGCTTGTCTTCGTGCTGCTAAAACTCTACTGGGTGGTGCGCGATCTTCATCTCTTTCCACAACGCAGCACGTTTATTCCAGGATGAGAAAGTATCTCCAACCATCCCCAGATGACAACAATCTAATTCGCCGAATAGAATGTCTATGGCAAGAAATCGAGCATTATAGGAGTATCCATCACAACTCTACTCATAAAGGACTTGCCGGAGAACAACTTGCAACAAGATCAAAGGTGGGGAATGCATTGTTAATTTTTTTTTGCTCTTGCAGCTGTATTTTATGAATAAAATGTTCAATTTCTGTTATACTATTGGGGCCTTTCTTATTCAATAAATGTACATCGTATCCAACCATTTTTTCACCATTCAAATAGCTCCTTGGGTAGTCGCTTTTTATGTTATAAAGTAATGTAAACAATGCTAAGAAAAAATATAATCTTTGTTTTTTCGAATCTTTTTATTTTTAACTTCCCATTTTAAGAGAAATCTGCAATAGTCATAAACAGTGAGTCACACATAGAGGGGTGTCCTAGGATCCGGACCCCCAAAGCCCTTGATTTTTTCCCGATTGATTATAATTTTAAGTATATAATACGTAAAATTTAATTAAATATTTTTTATTAATCATTAATTTTATTAATTAAAACTAATTATTTATTCAATAATTAGTTTTTTAGTGTTTTTTGCTCCCAAAAATCGACAAAATCTAAAGGAGCATGATACAAGAATGGTGGACTTTCGACCCTGGACCTTGGAAAACTCCTTGGAAAACCCTTGGAAAACTCCTGTGTGCGTTACTGGTCATAAAGCATTCTGTGAAACATTGCCTTTTTGAAACCAACTTTATATATATATATATATATATATATATATAGACATATTTTTCTACAAAGGTTTGATTATACAAACACCTTTTTTGCTGCTGCCCCATTTAGATAAACCTATGTTTCATCATGGGTAACAATGTATTTTCCGTTTATTTCCTACAAAATGCCTTGAGTTGAGCCACAGACATCAATAACACAGTCTAAATGAAAACACATTACATATATATATATATATATATAAATGTGTGAGAACGTTTACTCCAAATATGAATTTATCTGATTTTTGAGTATTCAACAACTGTGACTTGAAGTTCAAGGAGTGGGTTAGTTGGTTGGCTTGAATTTACGCACACTTGAGTAGTAGTTCTTGTAATATCTGGGTGGCCGCGGTAGCCGAGTGGTATAGGTATCGGATCTGGCTTGCCTTGTCACGAGTTCGAGCCCAGTATCACTAAAGAACCGCCGTGTAGGGCAGCGATGCACGTTAAATCTGTCGAGAGTTGGAACGTCCTCCCGTTTGTGTGGTAGTTAGGAGAGGGGGATGCCAGCTCAGGTGTCGTCCACGTCACTTGACCATGGTTCAAAATTACGTGGTCCGTCGCCAAAATCCCTCGTGTAGCTGAGCAGTGCGACGTTAATATTCAATCAATCAATCTTGTAATATCTGGAGAGCTCGCACCCCTAGTTATGTAATTCGGGGGAAGACTCCAGTTTGTTAATAGTACTTTTATGTGTCGATAGATGGCATTTTTGAGCCACTTGAGTGAAGAGTCTGGTCTAACATTGAGTGTGGCTTGTGAATTTATCTGAATTAATCATCTTTAATCAGCCTTATTTTTAAATCTTGCGAGCATTTAAAATGGGTAGTACAACTGTTAATTATTATATCCGTTCCTCGTATTTAAAGCTCATGAACGTACTTGTTATTTTAAGTAAGATATTAACAATATAAGTGAGTTACGCATAATGTTACACATACGATGCATTTCACTACAGCAATAAGAAAATAAGCGTGTGTGGTATCTGCCCCCTATACTTGAGGAAAGATGCCACATGGCTCAGAAATGAATGAAATGAACAATTTTTTTTTTCATTTTATAACACTGTATATTACCGTATAAAATATAACAACAATTAATAATTAGTCTGTGAGGATGACACAGGAGATCTCCATGGGACGAGGATGAGTACTACTACACCAGGCTGCTGTAGATGGTTCTACGGGAAAATTCGTTTGGAGAATAGGGTGTCAGTTCAGGTATCGACACTCATCACTCGACCGTGGCGTAGAAATACGAGATCCCGTCGACAATAGCCCCGAATAACTTTAGAGTGCGAAATTAATAAAACAATTAATCAATCAACCCTACTAATTTGAACTCTAGATCGAATGAGTTCAAGTAAATACATTACTTACATATACACCCAATTCATTTTTTACACTGTAGGCACGTTCCTTAGAAAACCGTACAAAATAAATTGTGTAAAAAATAAATTTGACACATGGTAAATTTGGGGACATGTTCCACAAATTTAAAAATTGTGTAAGATGAAAATCTCTGAATATTTTCCCCAAAAGCCGTGCAAAAAAAGTAATGAGAAAATCCATATTACATATTTATAAAACAAAAACCGATTCATTTTTATTACAAAAAATTAAAATTATTGTATAGTGAAAATTCACTCTATAAATACATAAACCATATAAATATTCAAATTGAAATCAGGAGAATATATATAACTACTGACTTACAACTATTCATCGCTTCTTGATAACAAGGCCAGTAGCAGAGTGGTATAGATATCGGATCATGGCTGGCTTTGTCACGAGTTCGAGCCCAGTTCCACTAAAGACCCGCCGTGTAGGGCAGCGATGCACGCTAAATCTGTCGAGAGCTGAAACGTCCTCCCGTTGGTGTGGTAGTTAGGAGAGGGGGGTGCCAGCTCAGGTGTCGACCACGTCACTTGACCATGGTTCAAAATTACGTGGTCCGTCGCCTAAAGCCCTCGTGTAGCTGAGCAGTGCGACGTTAATATTCACTCACTTACTCATTCTTGATAACAAACATGCACGCTTATTACGAACTGGATCAAAATGCTATAATCAGTCATTCTTCTGAATCGGTCTTGCGTGGTAGTTTAATTCCATGTCAATTATTCTCCTTTTCCCACATCTTTTGTGGATCATCTTTTATTTTGCTCATCTCCCAGCAGATGGCATCACACTATGGACACTTTCTGTGTCAACGCCTTCTCTTTTCGTTCGCTGTTCAGCGACACTCTCTCCTGTCATCACTACACGATTCAGCAGTGTTTATCCTTCCCCTTTATTTTAACATCATGTACCACGAGAACCACGGCATTAATTGCTTTTATTCTCCACATTTTATCTTTTTATCTTCCAAATTCTGTGTCTAATTTCTGATTTCGTTCCGCATAAAGAAAGGACGAATTAGAGAAGAGCACAGATTTCTGCCACCTCCCTCCGGGAAGGTGCCTCATTAAATATGTTCCATACTTGCCAATTAAATTGTTTCTTGCTCTCTCACCGGTAGTATGTCCTCAGCTACAGGTGAGAAGCTTTCTTTTAGAACGGCTCTGAGCTGTTGTTAATAATTTTGATAGCATCTTTTAAATTTTATGGTACTATCAATTAAATATTCTCTTTTTTCTCATTAATTATGATGAGAGGGTAATACCGTTTTTTGGTAAGGTACCTCGTATTTTGAAGCCGTGGGCTATAATCAGTCAATGTTTCAGGTATGTCTAGCACAGCTTTCGGTTTTGTTTCAAATGAAGAATTTCTTTTTTTATTAGCGGCCTCAGTTTTTTGCTGTTGCTGTTGCTACAAAATCTGTTTCTTTGGCTGCTCAAGTTGCTTATATAATCCTTGATATCCCGCTACACAAAACTTCGTTGAAATTTTAATGCACACTGTATGTCAGGATCATGAGCACGGAAATGTTGTTCCATACTCGTTACAAATTTCAAGCCTTCACGTATCAAATCAGTTGTTAATAGTTGATCCTCACCTTCGATTTCGCCTTTATCAAATTCTTTATGATCACAAACTGTAATAAATTTGATCAAATCGTACTCATCCAAAGGGCACGAATCCCCACATTTTTGGGGGATTCATGCTGGAACAAAAAATTCGTGTAAAATAAAAAAAAAAAAATTAAATTTGTGTAATTTCAAAATCGTATAAAAAAGACCGTGTAAAAAAAGAGTTGTGTGTATAAGTAATGCGTGCTTTATATGTAAGTTAATGCATGCTTCTTTTTACCTCTCCAGTTTTACTACAGACTCGCTGTTTTATGTGCTAATGTTAATTAGGAATTACGATTTTTTTGAGACGGTTATCCGAATTAAGTGAGTCGGTTTAAATGGGGTTCGAATCATTAAAAAAAAAATGCGTGTTTACTACATAATTACTTTTATATAATTATTCAAATGCTACTATTAGTTCACTTCTCTCTTCTCCCCCTATATATATTTATTTATACGTATATATCCTGTTCAAATTTTCAGTCGTTAATAAAATACTTTTTATCCATCCATTCAAGTTCAAATACATTTTTTAAAACTTGTAGTGGATGACACTTGATATAAAAACAGTTTTTTCAAATATTTATTCATTAATTAAATTTAATTAGCTAAAATAAAAAAATTTTTCTTTGTGTTGACCTAAGTAGTAATTGACTTTAATTTTGTATATTACTTGTTTATATAATAGGTTGAGATATGTGTGTGAGTACACATTTTTATTTATTTTTCCATTCATTATGTTAGCCATTTTTCAAAGTAATGTAATTTTCATTGATTTTCTCTGAAAAACTTCATAATTATATATATAGTACACTTACGTGAGATAAAATGGATATGAAAGAAAGAAAGCGTCAAACTTCAAATATCAACTGAACACACACACAGCAATAAAATAAAAGAGTCAGATGCACTATTCTATTGTACCATTAATAGTTCCTATGCAAGAAAAACAACTTTAATGAGCATACATATGTTTTATTTATATGCGATACTTGGTAATTATATCAATATAGATGTAGGTTATAAATGTATTTACAAAATTCCTCTTTATCAAATTAAATGCATTTCTAAGCATTGTTTCGAATTATTTTTTTTTAAAAATATTTTACATAAGATTAGCTCTTTGAGTGCTTATATAGTTTCTCTAAAAGACTTGAATCTCTTTTTTTTCTTCTTTCTAAACTTACCTTGAAAATAGATTTTCTCAGAAGCGAGATTCGTGTCTCATGTTTAACATTGTTACAAAAAACAAAGGTCGTTCTTTATTACTTTTTCAATGGTCATTCGTGTTTTTCTTTCGTTCCCTTTCTTTTCTCTTGTCGCCAAATTCCAGTAAACCTTTAAAGTGCTCTGGGATGTTGTATAACGTTTCTTGATGATGTTTCGTCTATCTTTTTACCAGTCTTACACAATAAATGCCGCGTGGGTTCCGGTTTTACATTCCTCTTTTTTAGATTTTCTGAAATTTCCTGAATTTTTTCGTCAGTATTGTTTTACCTTGAAATTATCTCATTTCTATGTCCATTTTGTGTTCATTCTGAGAATTTTAAAGATTTATTTTTGACTCAACATTTCCTAAATTACTTCGATAAAGACAAAGGAGAAAAAACTGTAAGGAACTAAATCAGGTAAAATCCTAGGAGAGCCCACACCCTTGGCGACAAACCAAAAAAAAAAGTGCCAAGCCAGAACGAGATGGCGCCAAGCAAAACCGACAATGGCGGCAAGTGAATACAGAGAGATAAGATGGATGCGCAATGAAAATATATGTAAACAATACAGAAATTAAGCATTTAAGATACAAAAAATTAAAAAACAGCACTTACTTTCTTACTGCTGATCTTTTCCGAGTGAAGGGTACAGCATAACAACAGATTTTAAAAAAGTCTTGAAGGTCTCATCGTTAAGTGAATGATCGTGTGAGCGCAGCCATTTTTATTCTGCGAGGTAATGGTCGAACATACTTTCGGCGTGGCTGGTGCAATTTCGAAGAAAGCGTTTTATTTTCGACCATGTTACATCATGCCGATCGTTACATTTAGAACATTCATAACTCTGAGCAATCAATCCTTCCTTCATACACTATTCAATCAATTCTTTCTAACCTTTCGCATTCAACAAAGTAAAAAATTCTAAGATATATTCCTTCACACACGTAACCATTCCAGCCTGGTTAGCCAAAACAAAATGAAATTCGAAATGCCCGCCGACAAAATACGAAATTTCCAGAAATAGTTATGTTTACCATATCTAGTGTATCAAAGTAGGGTTACCAAGATGGCATAATTATCGCCAACCCAAAATAATTCGCGCCAAGGGTGTGGGCTCTCCTAGGACTGAACCACTAAATCAAAATTAATTTTTTTCATTAGCGTCCTGCAACAGTGGAATAGAACGTTAGATGATGGATTTTACAATTTTGAATCACAGTCTTGCAACACTAATGCTTTTAGGTTTAAATTAACATCCTCTGAAACAACTAGGTCACTACTGGCATATATATGTTACCGTTAAAGTGTGAAATCCATTATTTCATAGAATAACTAGGTATTTCATGAAATATCTAGACAAGTCAGTTAAAGTATAAAAAATTATTGAATTCTACAATTTAACTAGATATTCTATAGAACAACGATAACTTGATTGTTAAAGTATGAAATGCGGCACTGGAAAGTTCTTTGAACCGATTCTAGCTACTTTGAAAATCATTTTTCAGATTAGGAATGAGATGGCCGAATAAAACAATTGTACTCTAGATCTCAGTTCAGTATATGTCAGCGAGAATTAATTTCCATTGAAAAAGTTCCAAATATTGACACAACGCTTCGATCTGTTTCAACAGCCCGAAGTTGTGGTATTAGGATTTAAGAAGTGTGCTCTCGAAAAAAAAATGTGTAATAGTAAAAAGTTGCTTGTTTCAAAAATAATGAGCAGTGTAATCCAAAGTGTCATTACAGCAATTCTTGCTCTAATAAATAATGAAAAGTAAAATAAAGATATCTCATGAAATTTAAATTCATATTCTCTTACTTTTTTGTTTTAAAAAAGTTTACACCATGTTTCTATGAAGCAACAGTTTTTCTTCGCAGCATGTATTTTTGTTGATAATATGTAAATATAATCTATTTTTGCAACCTATACAATTTTTTCCCCTTTCTTGTGTTTAACTAATGTTAGCAATATGAGCAATAATAAATTATATCATCTGCTTTCCCGTACTATTTATCAATTATTCATCCGCTAAAGGGATAATATCTATTTTTCGAGAAATTTTAGTTATTCATGATCAATTAATTTATAAAATATCTGTGAAATTGTTTATTTTTCACTCTAACGGTCTATGCTATATAGTTACTTCATAGAATAACTAGGTAAAAGTATGAAATAATTCATCTATTTTATACTTCAACTGACTTGTTTAGTTATTTTATGAAATACCTAGTTATCTCATAGAATAACTACGTAAAGTATGAAATATTTCATCTATTATATACTTTGACTTGTCTAATTATTTCACGAAATACCTAGTTATTCTATGAAATAACTGAATTATACACTCTTTAACGATAACATATATATATATATATATATATATATATATATATATATATATATATGGTGATTCGCTACCAGACCGATAAACTTGGGTACAGAGACGACTCGGAATCACATAGGAATGCAGGATCGCAAATTCTGTAGTTGCGGCTATGGTGCAAAGAATCAGACATCATCAGAAACATCAAGACATTAATGGGACAGAAAACACTTTATTGAAAAGGTTGTACTATAACAGGTGTTTGATATTACGACCAGAAGTCATCTGGCAGACTTGACATTGGCGCTGCATGGAATCCCTCATGTTCTGGAAGATTCCTGGCATGTCACGTATAATCTCGGCAGCAAAAATATTCAAGGGATGAGGTCTTCAATTGAAGAGAAAGAGCGCCCCGTACAGCAAATTTTTTATGAGACAGGAAAAGAAGATCCATGCACTTTCAAACACCTGTGTTTTAATACAAACTTTCAATAAAATGTTTTTTGCCCCATTAATGTGTTGCTGTTTCTGTTTTTTATCTCTGCTTTTTTGCACAATAGCTCGCAACTACGGTATTTGCGACTCTGCATCGACATAAATACACAAGTGTGTGCGTAAAGGGCCGAGAAGTTTTACGTCAGATTCAAAGTTTGATGATTTATAGATTTCTGGTTCATTTAAAGGCATCAAATGATGAAGAATGATACGAATAGTTCACATTAAATTTAAATTGATCAAGTCCTCAAGTGACGTATAATGAAAATTGAGACAGCGATGAGTCTCCTGTATTAACCCTCACACTAGACTTCAGCTAAGAATTATGAGATACGTAAACATTAATCTATTATGTAACTTAACCACAGGGGCTCGTTTGTTGTTCCATAAACATTTGTTAATCCGTTTATTATTCCAGTTAAAAGGAGAACAGTAGCTGAGGTGATACACTTGTGGCGGTGGTATCTTTATAAGCCAGCAACAGGCCCCTTACTATGGTGATCATTTTAGTATAGTGGTTATGTTATGTGCTTACGCGAATCAGAAGGTCTCAGGCTCTAACCTTCATTGGTGACCCTGGTTGAACTTCGAAATAACGCAAAGCCGTCAGATCACATGATGACGCAGCACAGCAAAACCGTGAAATCTACATGAGCAGCACAGCAAAGCCGTCAAATCCACATGACGCAGCACTCAAGCCGTCAATACACGCTTGACGCAATAGCAATAACTCACACGCTCGCCATAACAACGATATCGTTCGTTTGCATATCCTTTCGACTCACTGGCAGGGGAATGTGTGGCGATGGTGTCTATATAAGCCAGTAACAGCCCCCATACTATGGTGAGTGGTGTAGTGGTCCCGGTTCTAACCTTCACACTCTTTAACAGTTTTCAAATAAGTCATGTAAAGGCTCTGAGATCCAGTCATATTTTCTGTCTCTATTATTACGTTGAAAATTTTCCTGATAGACTCAGGACATGAAAAACGAAGGCACAAGCTATTCGACTCGAATTTTGCACTCATCTTTTACCCGTGGCATTTTTTTCTTTCCTAACTTCTATACTTCACTATAGCAGGAATTTGAGACTTGCTTGAATTGAAAATGCTGTTGCCCACATTATTCGTCTTACGAGTACAAAGATCACATGCTTCATATATTAAAAGAACTGATGCCATAAGAGGAAAAAACTTTATACAAAGCTTTATATGAATTAGATGCACCAAGTTAGATAGCGGTGTGATTAAATAACATCACGATCTGCTTATACTTCGCTTAGCGGAAATTCCAGAGGAGATAGAAAATTGAGGTAAAAGCAGGTTGAAGATTTATTTCCAACAATAAGAAGCAGAAAAAGACCATTTCATTAATTTAAAAGTCTTCCTGCTGCTCTAGTCTTTCTGTATATTTTTATGACAACACGACGTTCATTCTTTTGAAGTGGAGTTTTTGACTTATAGTTGCTGTATTTTTGTCCTGAGCACTTCTGGTTGCCTATTCCTTCTCTACACATAACACAATATACCCCACGATCAGACTGTGAAGTAGTCGCTGGAGTAGACATCTTGCTCTCCACATTTACACCGCTCAAATTTTATGGTGTAGATGTGGAGAGCAAGATGGCCAATTTAACAACTTCTCAGGTAGAATCAAAATTCAAACACGCGACTTGACTAAAACATCCAAAGCCACAAGGTCATAACTGTGATCATTAAGTTAACACAACCCCACTTGCCGTGGAAGTCAGTAAAGTTAGGTATTAACTCAAGCAGAGTCTCTGACACTTCTGGGGATGGTTCTAAATTACAAAAGACGTTGCGTAAAAGTAACTATATTAGTTTAAAATTAAAAAGCTCTGTCCAAACTAATCATTAATTTTAAAAAAAAGTAAAGTTTATTCGATATTAGGAGAAATTTTTTAAAATAAAAAAATTTTGAGTTTTTTTAATTTTTAGAAAATTTAGGCATCAAATTTTTGCAGAAATAAACATTACCATTTTTTTTTATTTCTTAAGAGCATTCTTATGAAGGAACTTATTTAGTTTAAGATAAAAAAAAATTGCAATTAATTTGTACATATGCAAAGCAGAATTTTGTATGGAACAGTTCTTAATTTTTAATTTTTTAGAGCTATGGTGCAATGCGTTCAATACCAATTACAATATTAATATTTATAATATTCTATTTTTCTAATCGATCTATTTTCCTTCAGACTCCAACTCATTCACTATATTGTATTTATGTTCTTCAAATATTTCCAAAGGTAAACCCTCATTAATAGCTAAAATTTTGTCAAATCTATATAAATCTATTAATTAATTGTATGATATAACTATTAGATATAATCCATCCAAAACTGTAACCTTTACACATCTCTTAAAACATTTTCTTTTATAATTTTCAAATTTTTGTAATTGCATATTGATCAATAAAATTACTAGGGTTTTGAGTAATTTGACAGACTAAGCACTGCAAGCAAAGATTAACCTACCTCTTTTTGTTATGTTTGAAAGTATTTTTGACAACAATTTTTCATCTGAATTCGGTAATAGATGCTTAGAATAAATAGTTGAAATATTTTAATAATACAAAATGTATTCACAAAAAGAAAAGTAGAGTAGAGAGAAAAGAGAGAAAAGTAGTAAATATAATAAGAAATATATACACTTTTATCTTTTAAAAACAAAAAAAAAAGATTATATTTTAATAATGTATTAAGAAAATCCTGATTATCATTAAAATAATCATTATTAATTATCATCAATGACAGCTTCTTATTTTACTGGGGGGAGAGGCTAAATTTGAAATATTTAATAAACCTTTTTTCAAAATCATTCACTGCTTCATAATTTTGTCGCTTAAATTGTTTGTGTCTACTTTTTTTTTTTTTATCTTGTCTGCTTTAATCCTATAATTATTCTTTTCATTAGTTATAGTAATATTAAATTTTCAATGGAGCTGAGGAATGGTATTTACCATTGCAGAGACCTAGTACATTCTCCGGGAGATGATATCACTTTTAAGTACAGCGCTATTAAAAGGTAATGAAATTTTACCACCCAGTTTACTCCCCAGAGGGAGGCTTCTGAGCTCCGACGGTGAGAACTGTTACTAGGAATTTAATTTTGCAGAGAGCACCCAAGCCAAACGGACACTCCAAGGGATTTTTAACATGCCGCTTAATCATACACATGGACACTGTCGACTTTTTGCATCATGAAATTCCACCGACATTGGCCGGGGTTGATTGATTGATTGATTGAATATTAACGTCGCACTGTTCAGCTACACGAGGGCTTTTAAGACGGACCACAATTTGAACCATCGTCAAGTGACGTGGACGACACCTGAGCTGGCACCCCCTATCCTAACTACCACATCACACCAACGGGAGGACGTTTGAGCTCTCGACAAATTTAACGTGCATCGCTGCCCTACACGGCGGGTCTTTGGTGGTAATGGGCTCAAACTCGTGACAAGGCAAGCCACGATCCGATACCTACACCACTCGGCTACCGCGGCCTGGCCGGGGTCAAACCTGCAACCTTAGGCGTACAAGGCTAGCGACAAACCAAGTATGTCATACTTCAGCCGGCATAATATTATTGTAGAATATTTGTTATTTTTTAGGTTAAATATTTGTAATATGTTTTACTGAAGTGTATAAGATTAAATATACATAAATAGATCTTAAAGAAACTATTATTAAGAATTATGATGGAAAAAATTTATTTATTAATACCACTAATAAATAAATTTTTCCATCATAATCCTTGTTTTGCATCTTACATAATTCAATATTTTGAAAAAATCCATTTGTAAATTAAATTATCTTAATTCTGTTTTATGTGAGTTTATACCCTTGAAATTTTTTATAGCACATCTATGTTGATTGATGTTAACTTTAGAGATTTGACTAAAATATTTCTAGCGACAAATTTTACATTTCGAAAGGTCGATACTATATAATATTTTGCATAATTAAAATCAGAATTATCATATACTAATCTGTTGAACATAGTGCAAGTTTTACATGTTTTGTATTTCAAATTATGTCGGCTGGGGTGTGTGGTTTGCTTGTCGCTGGCATTCTGTACCAAAGGTTGCGGGTTCGACCTCGGCCCAAGTCGATGGATTTTCATGATGCAGAAAATCGATATCGATCATGTCGTATGATTATACGGGATGTAAAAGATCTCTAGGGGGTGCTCTAGGCAAAATTAAATCCTAGTGCAGGTTCCCATCGTCAGAGCTCAGGTGCCTCCCTCTAGGGAGGAAACTGGGCGTCAAAATTACCTGCGGTGATTGGTATCCGCCTATATGGTGCCGCACTAAAAAGATACCTGCTTTCGGTGATGTGCTAGGTAGGTTGAGGAACTCTGTTAATAACTGTTCATAATCTCTGCCATTAGAAAAAAATAAAATTATTAAATCCTAATTTAAGGCTGTTGTGGAGCTATTTGGAGCATATTTATAATTAGTAGATTTATTGTAATGTGTGTGTAAAATGTATAGTTCTCTGTTTAATGGGTATAAGCACAACTATATTAATTCCAGTTTGTTGTAATTTTTAAAATATCCAAAATTATGAGACTACAAAATGTGATGGTTTTAAAGAAATCTATCTTCTGTTCATGCTTAAACTACACAACTCAACTCATTTATGCTCTCCCTAAAAACAAAAGTGTATAGAATTCGCAAAATTTTATAACCTCATACAGTAGTCTTATAAAGAGTAAATATGAACTATAATCAACTAGAGCACTTTCACGATGTGATTATTAATAATCAGGCAAGCTACAAAAATATTAACAATTAAATAAATAATCCTACCCAAAGCATATAATGACCTAAATTAACATATCAATACAAAACACGAGCATGAAGTAAATTACAAATATAGCACAATAAAAACACTCAGAGAGGTACGTTGGTATGGATATTATACAATAATATCTCGACTTAGCTACCCGACCTACGTGAAACCAGAGTAAGGCGAATTTTAAATCTCGTCGATTCGTGTTTTGTTTAAGAGCTACGTAACTCGATTACCTGATGAAATTGGTAAAATGATTGAAAAAGTCGATCTTGCTAGGCAAATAAATTTAGAAGTGGATAGTGATGACGTTCAAGAATTTCCGGATCCCCACTATCAAGAGCTGACAATTAATGAGCTCTTAGAAATGCATGAGCAAGAGCAAGACATTGAAGAACTTGAGTCCTTAGACCTATTTCAATCAGAAGATTGAATGACGCTTGGGAATTTGACAGAACGCATTAGTTTCATTAAAAAAGTGTTGCAAATTTCATAATACATAAACTCTAACGAAGAGTGTGTTTCTTTCAACAAATAAATAAATAAATAATTAGCATATTACGAAGAAATTTTGCGGGAGATAAAGAAAATCCCTGAGCTGTCAGACATTTTTGTTAGATTTTAAGAAACCTTTTACATCAAAATAACTTCGGTTTGCGATATTGTACTCATGTTATCTAAGACGTTATTAAATACAATCGGACCTCTATATAACCAAGTCGCTAAATACCGAAAAAAAGCTCGTTATATGGAAAATTCGTTATATAGAGGTTGATCTTTCGATTTTTTTTATATATAAACCTTAGAAACATTTTCAAAAGAAACACTTTTTTTTCCGTTAGATAATTTTGCAGAGATCTGAACAGGTAATAATAAAATGGTGCGGATGTCAGGTGAATACGGTGGATGACCGCGACTTCCCATCCTAACGTATTCAGTTTTTGTTGTGTCACCATTGCAGTATGTGGTCGAGTATTACCGTGGTGGAACACTATTCCTTTCTGGAGGCTAATGCTGGCCTTTTTCTTTGATAGCCATCTATTTTATCCAGTTGATTGCAGATCCGCGTTGATGGTTTTCCTGTTTCAGCAAACTGTAGTACACTGACCTTCATTTCCCACCACAAACAAAGCAGCACTTTTCGTTGATGGATTCTGGTTTTGCAACCGTTGGCATTTTATTGTTCCTGGTTTGCAGTAAGATTTTTTCCTCTTACCTCGTAAAGAATCCACTTTTCCTTCCAGTAATCAGCTTGTCCAAAAACGGCTCCACATTGTGTCTTATCAGATGTGATGAACACATTCTTACACGATCAGACAAATTCTTTTCCGTTAATTCATGTGGAACCCAAACACTTCGCTTTAACACAAACCCAAGAGATTTAATGTGATCTCCAACAGTTGTATGATAAATGCCAAACCTTTCTGCAATTCCTTGACTTGTTAAATATGGATTATTTTCCAACATGGATCGCTAAACATCATTATCGATCTTGGATGGTCATCCAGATCGATTACTTTCTTGGAGGTTCAGTTCTCCGACGAAATTTGCTGCTTCATCTTTTGGATAAGTACGAACATTTACAATATCTTTTTCCAAATACTGCACACATAAATTTTACATGCAACCGATGCGTTGCTTCCTTTTTGAATTCATACAAAAATGCAGTGTCGTAAGTGCACTTTATCTACTGACAAGTTTTGCTTAATTTTAAATATTACAAGTAAATGATGAACGGTAAAAAGGACCTCTTTTTATATTATACAAGCATCTAAAACAAGCAAAAAAAATCCGAATGACTCACTAGCCAAATGTTGTTTTTTATTTACAACAAAAATCACCCGCCTATTTAAAATACGATGAACTTTCCTCCAACCCACACACATTTATTTTGCATATCTTACCTATCAAAAAACTGCAAGAAAAGTTTCTTGAGACCTTTATCCATTTCCAGAAGAATTAAATTTTTTTCTTCGATGCTTTGTTTACATTTTCACATTTGAGATCTATAAGAAATTAAGTTACCAGTACGGCTTATCAACACTACAAATGAGCGGAGACTAGTTCAAGGACAGGAGACTCCACTGAGGGTGAAAGGAGACAGAGAAGATGTTTACAGTGAACTGGACTATAGGGGTTAAGGGTTGCACTTCTTGGATGAAATGCCCAGAATTCTATTGCTCTCGGCGAGTTCGGCACCAAATAAAACCAGTACAAGATTTATGACTGCCATAAAATGTGTTAAAAAAGAGAATAACTTAAAATGTCCAGAGATACTTCAAAAATGGAGGGAGGGATTGAATCATAAGAGAAAAAATTCGTTATATAGAAAATGGATTTCGCTATTGGGAGGTTATTTTACGAAGAAAACGTGAAATGTTCTTGGTTCCAGGAAAAAGTTTGCTATATAGAAAAATTCGTGATACAGAAGTTCGTAATATGGAGGTTCGACTGTATTTTTTTCTTAGTATTTTTTTTTTATCTCCGGCCCTAATTAAGAATAATTTATGTGAAATTATAACTCTACTTTTGCGGTTATCACTCAATCCCTCCTATCGCATGTTAGAGGTATTACTGTGTATTTATCAATTCATCATATGGAATACTGATTTTATCGTTCTATTTCATAGCACTGCAAAGCAACTCATAGGCTATTGGCGATGGACCTCATTTATTGAATCATAGTCATGAAAAGAACAACATCTGAACCTGCACCCCATCCTCCGAACTTCCACACTACGCTGCGTAGTTGGTTTGTCGCTGGCCTTCTGCACCCAAGGTTGTGGGTTCGACCCCGGCCCAAGTCGGTGGATTTTCATGATGCAGAAAATCGACAGCGGCCATGTCGTATGATTATGCGGCATGTAAAAAATCTCTTGGGGCACCCGTTTGGCTTGGGTTCCCTCGGTAAAATTAAATTCCTAAGCTCAATTTCGCATCATCAGAGCTCAGGTGTCTCCCTCTGGGGAGGAAACTGTGCGTCAAAATTACTTGAGGCAATTGGTATCGCCTATATGTTGCCGAAATAAAAAATGATACCGGCTCCAGGGGAATGAACTAGGTCTGCAAAGGTAAACGAGTAATATAAAAAAAATTCTAATTCACTACTTTGAATGGATAAATAGAAAGTATTTGCCGTAAGATTTAAAATTCGAACAAGATATATATATAGGAAGAGAGATATATATATATATATATAAGGCATATGCAGGTATATATATATATGCAGCAGCAGCAGGAAGGAGAGAGAGTGAACTAAAAGACAGGGGAAGAATTGAAAAAAGAGCATGATTTGTCAGCATTGTTGTAACAATGCACACCCGGTTTAGCTAATTTCGCTGAAAAACAGGTTTTCGACGCCAACTTTTGTCTTTGTTTTAACAGTTACATTGTTACAACAGTAGAGACGAATCTAAGTTGGCGTCAGAAATCGGTAATTAATTTAATTTACATTTGAAAAAACTGTATTAGCATCAAGTGTCATCCACTACAAGTTTAAAAAAATTTATTCGAACTTGATTGGATAGATAGAAAGTATTTTATTAACGATTGAAAATTTAACAAGATAAATAAATATATGAATATATAGAGAGAGTGAGCTAATAGTAGGAATTGAAATATACCAATACACAACCCCATTAGGAGGGGGAGCTAATGTACACACTATGTCTTCAGTGACACCAAGATTCAAACTCACGTCTGGTCGGACGCGAGTTCGTGGCCACTTCATCACATAGAAAAGTATAACTAAAAGGTAACCTTAAATTTGCTGTCACTATATATAATACAAAGTATATACTAATTATAAATTTAATAATAAAGGTACTAGAATTTTGTCTAGAGTGTAACATTCTTAAATTATAAAGCATAAAATTTGAAAAAAAATTTATATGAGGTAAGATTACACAAGCAAAATATCAATAAGAATAAAAAAAAAAAAATTAGTAAAAAAAAGTTAAAGTAATTTAAAAAATAACTTATATATATATATATGAGACAAAATAATCAAGCTTCGAATCATTTAAGATTTCAAAATTACCGGAAAGTTATATATGTAATTATACTAGTTAAGCAGAATTCCAAAATATCAAGATTCTAAAGAATTTTCTCCGATGAAGTAGATTTTTTATAAAGAAATAAAAGAAAAATTCAGTTTCTCTACTCTAAAAGAATATATCAGTTATCACAAACACGATCTTTTTACCTATAGCAATGTGCAGCCGATTAGAAAAGAATCGAAGAAAAAGAACAAAAAAATCACAGAATATACAAATAAATAAAAGCAATATTTGGAAGAGAAACAATTATCTCAAGTGAAACACGCCCTTTTTTACCCCTTTACCCCCATGACTCAATACTGATAATACAGGTAGATAGCGGAGAAATTGGCGTCATATGAAACCACTATTGGCGACAAATAGCCCCTCGGTTGGCGAGCGGAAATTCTCTCTACTCTGGATCATACAACCCTAACCACTATATACTTCCAGTCGTAAGCAAATCGTTGTTGGATAGGGGAGGAAAGTTCGTTCGCAGCTTTCTCACCCCGGTATCGTCTGTTCTAGCAGCCGTTCGAAGCGGTGTTGTGTTCGGTCGACACGTTTTTTTAAAAAAATCGTTTGTGAAAAACGTGCGTGCTTTGTGGTGAAGATGTGATTAAATTGCATTCAAAATTTTTTCGTCTAGAATATACTCTTATGGATAAATAACTACTTGGAAGGGGAAAAAATATTGTTTGTGTTTGGATTTCTGTTATTTTTATTTTGTCTGAGACAACTGCAAAAAATAATCAGATTGTTTTGTAATTGCAAAATTATATAAACAGCTCTGAAAAAAAAATTGTGTGCTTTAAATTTTGAAGTTAACAGTTTACTGTGAAAATTTGTGCTAACATTTTGAAAAAAATTTTACATTGCTCGTGACAATTTGAATAAATTTTGTCTGTTGTGAAATCAGAAAAATTTAAAACGGGTGGCAAAATTTTTTTTGGTAAAAAAAAAAATCTGTGAAGTATATTTAAATCGTCTGTTGCCTAAATAAGGAATTTCACGAAAAATAATTCTTCATAATTTATCAAACGATTATTTTTTTGGCGTTAAGTGTAAGTTTGGGCAAAAAAAAAGTTCAATTTTTATGACAGAATTAGCCAATAAAAAAGTCACAATGAAGCATCTAACGCCAACGACCGTTCACCAAACGTGAAGAACGAAATAAAAAAATATCCCGACGTTTTTAAGTGATCTGGTGTAATCAATTACCTCTTAAACGTCAATTTAAAAAAAGAAGCGGAATTTATTTTTGCGTGCGTGGCATCATCTCGGGCAAAAACAAAAAGAAACCGAAACCTGTCGCTCAATCAAGATTTCAACATGGATCCATTGACACGACTGTCACAACAAGGATTATCGGTATCGTGGTAGAAAGAAGAAAAAACATACCGAAGGAATTTTCAACTTTTTTTTCTCTTTAATATCTTCTAAAACTGTGCTGTGTGATTTTGATCTCACGATGTACTTAACGGTTCTGATGGTTGTGTTTTTATTGGGGTGCTCCACAGGGGAGGAATCCCGCCTTGCTGTCTGTCCCCAAGTGTGTGACTGTAAGGGACTGACAGTGGATTGTGGAAACCGTCAGTTGAAGTCTGTTCCCAAACCCTTACCGAAAGAGGCTAAAAGGATGTAAGTAATGTTTTTCTTTTTAATGTTTTGCGAGGGAAAAAAATCGAATGAGTTTTTTTTAGAATATATGAAGGTCTCAACCATTAGTGGATTCGGAATTTTTTTTTCTCTGAAAAGTGTCAAAACCACTTATTAATCATAAAATTTTGCTAAATAGAAACTGACATTAAAAACTATCATAAAAATAAAATATCGAAATATTTTATTTTTGCATTAAATTATTGTTCGTATCTTTGAAAAAAAAAATTAAGGAATGTATTTTTTCAAAAAATTCGTCTCCAAACGATTTTTTTCCCTTTCATTTGGTAGATATTGGTCACTTGAAACCTCTTAATATTTTCACGAAATAATATTTCTTTTAATGTTAATAAAGTTTGATTTTCAATCAATTTTTAAATTAAAATTATTTAATTAATAAATTTCCCGCATAATTGCGTTATATTTTCCTTTAGTTATTTTATGTTTAATAAACTAAAGATAAAAAATTTTTATCAATGCATTATTTAAGTAGCGGAAATTTAGCATTTTGTTTGTAATGAGAATATTTTCTACAGTTGTAACATTTATATAAGAATCTATTCTGTTTTTAGAAAAATACTCTGTTGTGTACGAATGTGTTTTTTAATTGAGAGAAAACCATTTAAGAAATAAACCAAGGATAGAATATCCGAGCCTTTTAAAATTTTATAAGCTTTAATATGTTTAGTTTTAGTTGGGAAACTTTTTTAATAGTAACATTTTTTTGATGAAAAGTTTAAAAAAGCTTTTAAAATTTTTTTCTATATTGCACTTGCTTTTTTCAGTTCTAACGCATTTTTGTTATAAAAACTAATAATAAACTTTTTAATATAAATCTTAAAATCAGAAATAAAATTTCAAATTTTATAAGATAACATATTTTATTTTGATGGAATTTAAATTCATGATGAAATAAGGAAACCCGCCCTAATTTTTTCAGAACTTCAAAACTTACTTATGCGGAAAAGAGGTTTTATTGTATATAGATAGTCGCAAACAAAAATAAGTAAAATAAAAAATTAATTTTTATGTTAAGTATTGCCATTTGAGGAATCAAATTTAGGAATATGATTTTTTTTTAATGGTAAAAAGTCAAAGCAATTTTTGGCTAAGTGAAACAGCATTTTAGTACTTTTTAATATTTATTTCAGTGAGAGGATACCTACTAAATCTTTGCAAGGAAAAAGAACACATGAGGTACATTTAACAGCTTCTATAGTTTAATTTTTTTTAAATAGAAACCTATTGACGAAATTACAATATACGGTGAAGCGGAAGATGGAAAACAGTTGGGATCCGACTGCGGGGATCGACGGTGGTGGGCAGGGAAATCTTAAGACACGGACCAAAACTGGGCCCGCGCCCAGGGTCTCGTCCTCTGTGGTGGTCTCGTTATGTTTTTTGACTCTGTCTAATTATATTGGTGGATAATTTTATGGCAAATTTATTCCAAATATTCTCCGAAAAACAAGGAATTTCAAACTGCATGTCAATTGGCCAAAGTGGTAAGACTATTATGTGATGACCGTTGCCCATCTTTAGGCATAAATATCATAAACAATCATTCAACTCATTTGGACGGTTTGTGCCTAGGTATTGAGATTGTGAATCGGGAACATTTATTTGTCACAAATTACAGTTTGAACGAGTATTTGACAATGCATGCAATACACTGTCTATTTTAAAGGTCTCGGGTATGGCCTATTTTTTATAGGGCCGGCCTAGAAAATCTCGATTTCCTCCCAAAAAGGCCCTTAAAAAATTTTTAAGACGCCCCGGTGCTGGGTTATGAAATGTTGCAAGATTGCACGTAGGTACTATCAGATTCACCAATCAATAGTTTTGATAATTTATATTGAAGAAAAGTAATTATTTTGAATCTTAAATAATCTAACCAAAATGAAGTCTTTTTTCATATTCGAAAATTCAATCCCCTTTGTGGCAATATTCGAAATTAATTTTTTAATTATATTTTCCTCCTAACCTTCCTACCATAGAACCTCTTTTCCTTATAGGGGGTTCTGATTAATAAATTTTTTTTCTCCATAAAGCCCCGATCCACCCCCCTTTTAATGCAGCGATATTCAACCTGCGGGCCGCATGTTGCCCACTGGACGTTTCAGAGTGGTCCGGCTATTGGCCCGTTTCACATTAGAAAATCAATTATTTAAGAACAATGCATTAAAAAATTTGCGAAAATTCTATCAATCAAACAATCAAATAGGTCAATTTTGGTATTGATGGTGTGCTGTTTATATATATATTGATAAACATATATGAAATTGTGTGTGTCAAGGATAAACATATGAATTGAGATATACAGAATTTTCAGAGTGTTTTTTAAACGCTTCCCATATGTACTTACTCTTTGATATAAATTCAGTTATTTATATATATTATGAAAATCAAAAAGTATTTGAATAAATTTGAAACAAAATTGCATAAGCAAGTCTGAACAAAATTTAAACCAATAATACTGATTTCAGTCTGGAGTTCAGTAAAAACACTTTTCTGCCATCCCGCACTTGATAAATTAATATCTGAAATAAAATAAAGGGACCTTTTAAAAATCAAATTTTCAAAAATGGCAGCTTTTTTTCCAAAAAAGGGCTTGGGATCATTGTTGAAAGAAATGAAATTACCCCATATAACTGGAAAAAGATTAAAACCCTTTTTTGGGGTTGGTTTGATAGAGTTAAATATAAAATTTAAATATAAGCCAAAATATTTTTATTGTGAGTTTTAGTATTTTAATCAATTTTCCGCTTTTTTAAAAGTCCGGTTTACCCCCCCCCCCCTTCAGTTGGGGCCCCCGGGAAAAAGTTATAATGGGCCTGGCGGGAAAAAAGGCCGAGTATCCCTGCTATAATGGATAATCACGTAATTATATTTTAATTTTATTTACTTTCATGTTCTGAATATTTCGGATGCATTTCGAAGTAATTCTCAATTTCTTTTTAGGGGGTTACCGAGTATTTTTTTCAGTTGCCAGCCGAAATTGATAAAAAAAGAATGAATGACTAAACAGAAAAGATGGGTGTTGACTGAACCCCAAAATTATATACGAAAAAACGAATGTTTATTAGATTTTTTGCATTCAACGTTCGAAAGTCTTTTCTCTCCCCTTTTTACCCTTTTTTTTAACTTTTTTTGAATGACTTGTATAATCTTATCTCGTTCCTTTCCTTTGGCCTTTATCACTTTTTCTTTAAAGTCTTTATTTCATTGTTTGTCGTAGTGTGATAGCATTTGTCTTCAAACGTAGAACCTTTTTAAAGGGTTGAAAAGGACTGGGGGTTTTTGTTTTGTAACTTGCACTACAGTAGGAAAAGAAAACGTTGTTCTTAAAGTACGTGAGAATTGAAAAAACCCGCCAAATATAGACTTTTGCATGGATTTTGTAGAGCAATTTTTTAAATTTTCCATTAATGTACGTTTGGTGCTATGTATTTTGTTCATCAACACGTGAAAAATATATTCTTTCTTAATATTAGGTCGATTTAAAGCTGTAATACGTCACAAGTTTTCATTTTTCTATTTTCTATTCATCCACATTATTTTGTTTCATTCCTTTTAAGTAAAAATAATTTTTTCATTCAGCTATTTAAGGGGACGGTGGACGATTAAAACTAATTTCTTAAATTGTTAGCTTAATAAGCTGAAAATGTGGAATCAATACCTTAAATGATTGTTATATTTCACAATTTAAATGTATTTCTTAAAAAAAACCAAACTATTAACTAATTTTCTTTAAAAATTAAATTTTTTAAAACTATTTTTAAAAATGCTCCCCTTGCGCATTAGTTTTTAAGATATGTACATAATTTTTGTTTTATATATTTATGAACTAAAACGAAATATATCTGTGTATGAATTTTAAATTCAGAATAAAATTTGGTGAAATTTTTTTCTATACTATATGAAAATTTCGCCAATTATCACACATTCAAAGTATTCAGAACAGCACAATATATGATCCGTTAAATGTTTTAGAAAATTAATGTGTGCACAAAATTTCTGAATTGTATCCTCTTTTATAAGTTGTGAAAATTTCAAAGAGATATGACGTAATTTTTAAAACGCAAGGAGCATTTCACGTAACAATGAAAAGGGAAAATTTGAAGAGCTAAGAAAAGTGCATTTTAAGTATTTATTTTTCATTAAAATAAAAAATAATTCAGTAATTATTAATTAAAATGACAAAAATCTTTGACAGAATTATTCTATGAAATATAAGGAACAGTATTAGTATTAAAAAAATCAAAATCGCAATTTTGACCGAAATCTGACATTGTGAAAGGTCCACCCTCCCCTTAAGGCTGTTTTTTGGCCTATATTCTAATAACGTGCTGCTTTAGAAATCCTACGAAAATTACAGTGGCCACGGTATCCTACTGGTCTTCGTCATCGACCTCTAGCCCTAGTGCCACTGACAACCCACCGTGTGTGGGGGGCTGTGATGTACATTAAATTTGTCGACGTTCCAAGTCTCCCCGTTGGCGTGGAGAAGGGTACCAGCTCAGGTGTCGCCGTGGTCATTTGACTGTCATTAAAAATTTCGAAGTCTGTCCCGATAGCACTTTTGTCTAAATATAGTGCGACGTTAATCAATCATCAAAAAACATGAACTGATTCCGGAATACCTCTTCCAACTGAGAAAAAAAAGGCCCCCTCCCTTTTTTTTATTAATTTGGTACTTTGTGACTATGTGACTTGTGTTATTATTTTGCATCTTTAAAATTTAGAAGCATTCCACAAATTACAGTTCTTCCCTCCCCGCCTTCTTTTACATGTAATTTTAAATATTGGATTTATCTTTACAGCGTTATAAATGAAATCTGGATGGATTCAGGTAGAAAACGCGGGAAATATAACAAAATACGTTTTCTATAAAATAGCAAAGTCATAATATTGCATAATATTAATATTAGAAAAATTTTGAATCTGAAGCAAATGTTCCAAAATTAGGTGTTATTCTTTCTTGACACGTAAATAGAGTACAAGCATTTTACTAGTAAGAGAATTAATATGTATACAAGGGTGAGGTTTGGGGGTTTACCAGAAAGATTAGCCCTCGGTGTTTTTACGTGTTTTTTAGGATATACCTGCCCCCCCCTTCCCGCTCTATAAGAGGTCTATGTACACTACTGAATATTTACGAAACATTAGTTTCTATTATTGATTGTAGTTAAAATTTCAATTCGACTTAATTTGGTTATAGGTATATTGGGTCTTATATATATTGTGGTCTTATATAGAATTAAAAATAACTGTACATGTGTCTGCTGGCTATAAAAATTCTCCCCTTATCATTACTAAAGCACCATGGCATGTCAAACGATGGAAATAGTCCTTGAACTCGCTAAACCGCATTACGCTACATGAGGAACATTTTACGGCTTAATAAGTTTACCTTGTACCTTCTCCCGTTCTATCACACGTCTGTGCTTGGAATACATGGCGTGAATAAGTGTTTTTTTCACAGAGTGAGTAATTTTAACTCACTTTCACTACAGGGGGTTTTGGCGACGGACCACGAAATTTTGAACCATGGTCAAGTGACTGGACGACACCTGGCTGGCACCCCTCTCTAACTACCACACCAACGGGAAGGGTTTTCAGTTGCAGTTTAGGGGCATTTCCCCCCGGGGGGTTTTTTTAGGTACTGGGCTCGAACTCATGACATGCCGCCATAACCCAAACCCCCTTGACCATTTGGGGCCACTTTTTTTTCCACAGAAAAACCCCTATAAAGAACGTTTCTATTTTAATTTTGAATTCGTCGACGAGAACGACACCTGCGGGGCCCCTTTTTCAAACTCCCCCCCGGCCAACGGGAGGACTTTGAACCTCAACAGATTTAACGTGCTGCAGTCCCTCTACATGGCGGGCCTTCAATGATATTAGAGCTCCAAAAAACTCATGGCATGCCGGCCACTAGTTTGGGACCATGACCCAAACCCCCAGGTTTTACCAAAAAAATTTTTTTTTTTTTTTTTCCCCTTTTTTTCGAAAAAAAATTTTGGGGAAAAATTAAGCTAAAAAAAAAAGAAAGCAAATGTATTTTCCTTGTTTTTTTTTCCCCCCCCTTTTTGGGTGGTTTTTTTTTTTAAACCCTTTTTGGGGGTTTGTTATTTCATGGTTTTTTGGGGAAATTTAAAAAAAAATGTTTTTCGGGGTGTTTTTGGATTAAGGGAAATATTTTTAATTGGCTTAATTATTTTTAAAAAAATTTGTTTAAGTATCAGAACTACATGAAAAAATTTTTCAAAAGAATTTATTTCGATATCAAAATTTACGTTAGGATGCTTCGTTCAATATTTCTACCTTAAAAAACCCCGATCGGGGTTTTGGGGTGAAAGGTGGTCCGGGCGTTCACGGTTTCGGCCCGTCCACTAAACCCCCCCTGAAAAAATTACGATGATAAATCTGTCGAAGCGAAACGTCCTCCCTTTTGGTTGGTATTAAACCAGCTAGATGCGTCCCTCCTTAATTTCAAAATTTAGTGTCCCCAAAACCCCTTAGTGAACAATGGAGTTAAATTTTTTTAAACCATCCCAAAACCACAAATCAACCCCCAACCACCCAATTTTAAACCCAAAGTTGATGTGAAGTCACAACGCAATCAGCCTCATTCTTCGCATAATGTCAAACCAAAAATCTGACAGTTTAAATGTCTTAGCACCAATACAGAAGGTCTTCATTTATGGGGCAAAATTTTTTTTAAAAAAACCCCATTGGGTTTTTTCCCCCCCCAGAAATTTGATTTAAGGGAAAAATTTTTTTGAATTAAAAAATGGGGAAATTAAACCTTTTTTGAAATTTCGGGTTTTTTGAGAGGAAACCTTGGGCTCCTAAGATTTTTGAGCCCTGGCCTATACAAGAGTACCCCCTCCCCCGTACGACCATTTTAAGTAGAAAACATGTTGCATACGCGTCAAATACCGTATAAAGGTAAAAACCAAAAAATAAATGTACATGACACGACGGGGGCCGGGATGCCCGTGCCGGGGTCAGGATGGGGTTTTCTTAAATTTACCAATGCCGTGGCCCCCCGAAAAAGGGGTTTAGTTTATTGGGGCTAACTTCCCCCCTGGGTTTTTAAATTAATGGGGCCGCCAATGTGCCCCTTTTAAAAGTTTAAATTAGAGGTTGAATAGTTCAACTTTTTAGGGACTTTTAAAAATTGCAATCCAAAACCCATCCGACTTTTCCTTTTTTGTATTAAGTTAGGGGGACCAAACCGAAAAGATACGGGAAAAAAAGGGTTTCCCCCCTTTTAATTGGTAAGTTTAAAAATAAGTTTTAAGGAGAATTGTCCCGCCTTTTAGGCCGCCCGCCACTTACTGTTCAAAATTTCAATTTAAATTTCCCCCCTTTTCTTTAAGAGAGGAAGCCTTCCAAATGTCGGGGGGCCCCTGTTTACAAAAAATTTAAAGGGGAAAAAAAAGTTCCAAAGGAATTTGATTTTTGTACAAAAATTTTGGGTACTAAGTGTTCACGTGAAAGTTTTCAAATTTTTTTATCTATCTTTTTAACCAAAAAAGAAAGGGGCCCTTTTAAATTTCCCCTTATAAAAATTAAAAAAACTGTATTATTTAAAATTTTTTTTAAAACCCCAAAATTTATGGTTGTAAAATTAAAATTTAACATTATTTCCAGCACAAATTTTTTTTCTCATTCTAAATACTAGAAATGAAACCCCTTTTTTTAAATACAATCGTTTTTTAATTTTTTAAAAAAAATTTTAATAAAATTTTTTAAAATTTTTTTAAAAAATGGAAATGTAAAATAAAGGGAAAAATTTTTTTTTTAGAAAAAACAAAAGTAAATTTTTTCCTTCTTTTATTTTTTTAATTTTTTTGCCCAAAAATTTTTTTTTTAAGTACACCTTTTGGTTTTTTACTAAAAATTTTCTTGTAAAATATTTCGTGATATTTTTCGTGACAAAGAACGAACATGTAATCACGTGATAAGAATTTTGTGTGTGATGCTCTATGTATAATTAGTTTTCATGTTTGTGTTATATATATATCCATCTTTTGTAAATGGAGAAAATTGGTCGTTTAGATGTACACTTTTGAGTTAAAAATTGGATTTTTCTGGGTATGAGGATGAGAGCACTTTTGGTTTTGACTTGGAAACTACCCTAGGTTTTTCTTTTACGTTTTACCTTTTTTGATATGGCGTCATTTAGTTTAGAATTCTATTACCTATTAGTGAGTAACATGTACTATCATTATAAGTAAGAATGTTTTAATGCAGCGTTTCTCAAAATGTACGGCGCGGCCTCTTAGGGGCGTTATAACTGTACGAGGGGGGCGAGCATATTAAAAAGACGAAAACAAAAGTTTATTTTTTAAAAATTATTGATTTACAGAAAGTAAACAAACTAAAACTTTCTGACATAATAAAAATAAAATACACATTTACACTGATATAATATATTTATAAATGTATCAGTACAGCATGATGTATTTTATAATTAATTTACAAAACTAAGTAAAGAACAATTTTAATAATTACCAGTGACCCCATCGGCTTGTCATAACGTTTATTTTAATAATTTGTACTGTTTATTATTAATCCCTTAACTACCGATTAAAAGATACGCGATTCGCTCCCCATTGACACCGTTTTCCACGTACGCGTGCGTATATGATGTTTTGGAGAGGTGGGGGTAAGCTAGAAATGGAATAAATAAGCAAACCCTTTGAAATAAATGAATCCTTCGTAAACACTGTCAATGTCTTTTATTGCATTCCAAAGCCTTCGGAATAATCCTATGGTGGCAGTGCGCAGAAAAGATCGTACTTCGGAAAGACATATATACTTCCTGGGCAATTAATGCTTTGGCTGAGCGAAACGTTTATACACGCAGGTGTGGCACTTAAGAAATTAAAGTCTATTGTAGATTGAGCGTTGAAAAGCGTTATTGAAAATTTGAGAAACTGTTTTAATGTTCTCGTAATTTGTGAATTAAATTTAATGAAAGTTATCTTTCAAATTTTTTATCCCCTTTCTCTTGGTCAAGTGAGTGTTCAAGTCGCATTCTAAAATAAAGGGGTCGGATCTCGTAATTTTGATCATTGGTCAAGTGATGCACACGAGACCTGAGCTGGCACTTCCCTCTTCAAATCACGCTAAGTGGTCGCGGTAGTCTAGTGGTCAAGGTAATGAACTCTAGGCCAGCGTGTCTTCAAGCCTAGTACCGCGCTGAAGACCCAACGTACAAAGTCGGCCGATGCATGTTAAATATGTCATGGCCAAACGTCCACGTGTGGTGTGTAAGTTAGAAGAGGGTGTGCCAGCTCAGATTCGTCCTCGTCACTTGACCTTGGTTCAAAATTACGAGGTCCATCGCCAAAGCCCTCGAATAGCTGAATCGTGTGACGTTAGTATTCAATCACCCACACCACGCTAACATAAGGACTTTGAGTCTCTACAGATTTAACGTGCATCAGCCCTTCTGACGGCGGATCTTCTGTGGCATCGGGATTCAAACTTGCGATTCGACAACGCCGGGTACGAGTACTAGATCCTGGCCCCTAGGCTACTTCGGCATATCATGCTTTTGTAGTAATCTTGTAAATTCACTGTGTGCGAATCATGCATGGGCCTGACTTTTAAGCCAGATCTGTCTCAAATGCTAAAGAACATTTTAAAAGCTTTTGGTCCTCTTTTGTCATGTTTGAATGAAATGCGCGAGCCTTCTTTCCATTGAAGATCCGCTTTGTAGAGGGGCTGATATACGTTAAATCTGTTGTGGATGTAGGTCTTACTGTTAGTGTGGTGAAGTTAAGAGTAAGGTACGATCTTGTAAAAGTTAAGAGGTCCTTCGTCGTCAATGGCCCTCATGTTGCTTTATAAACGTCGTTAATAAATTCACTCACTCACGCTCCCTTTATGTCCCATAATCGTCTTCATTTTATTTTTTTATTATTAGTTACACTATATTTTACATGATTTGATTGTAATATACGTCCAACTGTGCGCCAATACGAGGGCTATTGGCCACTGACCTCGTGATTTTGAGCCTCGGAAGTCATACTAGAATTATATTATAACGGACATCAGACGCTGAGACCAATATTTCAGGTTGTATTTTTATGGAGAAAATCATAACCTTGCCTTGTGAAGAATTTTAAAAAATCAGCTGAACCTTTTAACTGCCATGCCCGAGATAATCTCGGGCACAGCACTGGTGTTCGAAAATGTCACGCCCGAGTGTTACTCGGGGTAATTTTTTGTGTGTGCATCGCATTGTTTTACCCGAATACATATCGGGAGACGTTTATTTCGGCTTCATCTCTTAGTGAAACCCGACTGATTCTCGGGAAAAGTAAATGTGCGCTCAATTCAATAGATGGCAGCACTTTACTGAAGACTTCAAAGGTTAGAGGTTAGAAGTTCTTCGGTTCAAAAAAATTTGACAATTTGTGTACCCAAATCATCAAAATAACTTGACAGTTAAAGGGTTAATGCAAATCAATTTGTATCATTTAGCTTGGTATTTTTTGTAACAAGGACTCGAACCAGTAGCTAGCCGATAATGGAACTTTCGACCATGCCACTAAATTAATGCAATAATCTATTATCTAGTATGAAAGAAAATCGATTATCGTATTTTGGAGATTTAACTGATTTTCATTCAACAGACATATCTTTAAATGCATAAAAGAGTTAGAAAATAGATTATGAAGACAGTGACTTCAACAGATAAATCTAAATTGTATGATAATAAAAGAAAAACAAGTATATATATAAGAGTCGCTGTAATAATTCATAAGATTTGAAGCTATCTGAATTTGAAATCTACTTTTAAACTGATAGGAATGAATAGGAACGAACGATTTGTAACATTTTATTCTTTAAAGTGTCTAGTTGAGTCTCTCTCTCTCTTTATTCCCTTGAATAATCTTTCCATTTTATATTACTCAAAGAACTACTTACTGCATTCTTAGATCGTCGTAGATAACTTACCTCACAATATACGTTGCTACTTATGTTATATAATTTTTATCATAAATATTTAGATGTTATACTATTGTATATTAATGTAAATGGGATTGTGTTATCGCGATGAATATTGAAGTAATCCATTCAATTTATAATGGTTAACGATTAAAGTATTTTTTTATAGTTTTTGGTAACAATATGTACGATAGGGTTTGAAATATGTTATCAAACACAGAAAGGATTTGATGATTCTGTTGAGTGTAGTTGTCAGCTCGGATGTCGACCTTGTAATTTGATCGTGTTTCAGAATGAAGCGTATGGCTATGACTATGTAGCTACTGGAGTAGATCGCGGTTCTATAGAGACGAACTATTATTATCAGCAGAAATATACCTATGCAGTAGAGATGTTTTATGGTATGGGTATTAGTAAGGTGACCAGGTTTTTTTCCATGAAAAGGAGAAAGAAAAATTTAAGAAAAATTTACAACGTCAACATATGTAAAATTTTATTAATTCAAAGAAAAATACGCCAATTGCGCTTACATTCCTTTTAATTATTTACTTAAACAAGTATTTTCCTGTTAAATGATTTTTTTTTCAGCATATCATTTTCTAACATATCGGAAATTTCGGAGCAAAAAAAAAATATTCTTCATACTGAATTTTACGGTGAGCACTGTAGCTAATATATTAATATTAAGGTGTCAGGTGTCGTCCACGTCACTTGACCATGGTTCAAAATTACGTGGTCCTTCGTCAAAAGCCCTCGTGTAGCTGAACAGTGCGACGTTAATATTCACTCACTCACTCACCCGCACCGGCGAATCTATCCGATTCAAGCATTTTTATGTTTTCCGCTTTATCCATGCACCGTCATTTCGACAGATACATGTTTTTTTAAAAAAAATTTATACTAAAAGAAGCTATTATAAAAAAAGTACCTGATATGTTTTTTTCTTGTGGCTATTTGGTAGGTGTCCTCACATCGCAGTAAGTGTTAAAAAGTACTAAAACACCAGTTTTCTTTGACAAAAATTATTTTGACTTTTTACCATTAAAAAAGGCTCAAATACCTAAACTTCATTCCCTTGTAGCTGTACTTAACGTACAAATTATTTATTTTTTTTTTTCTTTTCATAGAGTATCTCTTTACCCATAGGTATAGGTTTTAAAATTCTGAAAAAACCTTCCTATCCACCCTATTGGCTATGATTTGGAGGAAAATAGAAATCTCAATGTATTCAATAACAAACAAGAACTCATTTTATTTATTTACTCTAATATATAAAAATGAGAATGAGATACAAGCCTTAATAGTTCCTAATAACTGGTGTTAGTTGGAATCGAGTGAATGAGTATTAACGTCACACTATTCAGCTACTCGATGGCTTTTGGTGACGGATCTCATAATTTTGAACCATGGTCGAGTGACGAAGACGACACCTGAGCTGGCACCTCCTCTCCTAATTACCACACCACACCAACGGGAGTACGTTTGAACTCTCGAGAGATTTAACATGCATCGCTTCCCTACACGGCGGGCCTTCAGTGGTACTAGGCTCGAACTAATGACACCCTAGCCACAAGTTCGTTACCTTGACCACTAGGCTACGCGGTCATTGGTTGGAATCGAAATTCTATGCCAGTGTCTACCGGCAATACTTCTTTCTTCATGAGTTATTACAAGTTTTTTAAAATTTTAATAAATGTTATGGGACAAAAGTTTTACGAAGAAATAAGTTCTTAGCACTACGTTATCAAACGAATTTGCTCCTAATATTTGAATTGTTTCTTATCGCAATCCATTTGTGAATGCAATCGGAGGATTATCATTTTTCGCACATGGGTTTATCTTAATCCCTTTGTAAATCTCGGCATCTGTGTTCTACTTGACTAGACATGGCTAGCCGCGAATAATCTCACGCTGGCTGTGTTCAGTGCGTCACTGCCTTTGACCTTGCCGACCATGACTAAAATGGATCGGTGGCGAAAAATGCAAAACCGTTTCGTCAAAGCGCATAGTTTTCACTGACTATGCATGAGTTTCGATGAATGCGTAACCGAATGTGTTATGAAGTTACTCATCTTGCACCTTATTTAATCTGATAATGCGTTTTAATTTCTTTGCTGTGAGAAAGCGTGAAATTATGTAGATGAGGTTACATTCTTTTATACAGTATTTTTATCGTTATTAGTGAACCAATTCTTGTTTTCTAGTCTTGCTTTGTCTAGGACAGGATCCAAATTAAAAACTTAATTTATAAATTTTCATATGTTAAGAAACATATGCTCATTTATAATAATGATTTATAAAAGGCTTAGGATCTTAAATAAATTCTCAGTTTTTCATTGTACGGTACAATTTCTTTAATTTCATGTTTCGGTATAAGTGATTATGTGCGATTATTTCTGAGTGGCTGCGGTAGCTTATTGGTTATGGTTACGAACTTGTGGTCGGCGTGTGATGAGTTCAAGCTTAGTGCCACTAAAAACCCGCCGGGGAGAAAATGATGCACGTTAAATCTGTCGAAGTCTTCCCGTTGGCTCGTTGTGGAAGTTCGGAGAAGTGGTGCCAGCTCAGGCACTGTCCTTGTCATTTTACCATGGTCGAAAACTAGAAGGTCGGTCGCCAAAAGCCCTCGCGCGCTGTGATGCTTATATAATGCACCATTAATGAACTCTCACTCACGCCAATATATGCGATATTTAAAAATACCCTTAAGATTAACTTCGTCTTACTAAATAGTTTTTAAGAATTTTAATTATAGTATAAAGAGATTATAATTTTTATCAGTCCGACAATATATAAATTTTTTTGTTTAATTTAAAAATTTGTCTTAAAAGATTAATCATTACAACCCTGTTTTGTGTGAGTACTGTTAATGATATTAATTAAAAGCCTTTTGTACCGGCAGTATGGATTTAAATAGCATGTATTGCGTTCTAGATCACATGCTAAATGCTTTTTAAAGTAAAATGTTATCATTTTAAATATCTTTGTTTGGGAATTGTTTCTCAAGTTAAAAGCACCAGCGAAAAGACAATCCTTTTTTTTTTTTTTCTTATTTTCCCATTTGATCTGATTTTAAATTCTGATCACACACAATTACTACTATCTATTTTCAATCAAAAAATTAATCCTAATAATTGTTTACTGAATAAAATACCAAAGACAGTATTCAAACATATTAGCATAGTTTATAAATATAATACTAAAAAAATCCTACAGAGCAACGTAAACTGCAATACATTTCTATATTCATATAAAATTAAAATGATTTATTACTCAATAGCAGTAACGATTGAAAATATATAAAAAAATATTAGTACGATATTATTACAGAACTCAACGAATATTACAGGGATATTTCCTGATTCAATTCATATTAGTTAAATATAACGTTAACGAAACAGGATTCCTTGCAGAACATGCAATTACTGAACTACAACAATGTGGATATTAAAATTAAAAAACCAAGACGAGAAATGTCAGAATTTTGATCTGTATTATTAACTATTAACAATGGATGAACTCTTGATACGATAACCGTTCTCACGCTCAGAGAATAATGCAAATAGCGAATTGTCGAATGAGTGCTTTTTTGTTTGGGTTTTATTAATACCGCTTTTAAAGCTACTTTTATTCTCTGAAAGAATAGTGGGGACTCAATATCAATTCTGAATTGGTTTCTTGAGCGTTTTCTGGCTGAATATTGTCTTTTCCATTCAAAGATTCGCTGACCTCTGCCAATATGTCTTGTAATTTTGAACTATGGTTGAATGATGATTAGAGGCCAGAGTTCGCCACTATCGATACCTTCGCTATCAGAGTGGGGACTCAGTGCCGTTTCATAATAAGTTTTTAATGGTCAGTTTTGATCTTTATTAAATTGAACACAAATTGCCCTTGTTCACAAGTGCCTTCATTTTGTACTGTAATCAAATCCTGAGAATGTTATCTGCACCAGTGGCGTAACGAGAACATTTGCCTCCACCCTTCCCCTGCAAAGTTAAGTTTGGGGCCTCCAAGTTGGATTTTACAAAGGGTGGGTACTTGGAGGCAGTCAGGTTTCGGGCCACCTACAACCCTGCCCCCCCGTGGTGCGGGGTTGTACGTTACGCCATTTATCTGCACCTTGTTAAATTCCTTTCATTTCGTTTGAAAATTCCGCTCACAAATACAATTTAACGTTAACAGCAGTTATTATTGTCCTTTATCTGCGGTGGAATGGAATGGTGGTGGCCGGAGTGTCGTGAGTTCGAGCCTAGTACCGCTGAAGACCCGTCATGCAGACGGGCCGATGCACGTTAAATATGGCGAGGCTCAAACGTCTTCTCGTTGGTATGTAATTTAGGAGAGGGCGTGCCATCCTAGGTGTCGTCCTCGTCGCTTGAGCATGGTTCAAAATTACGAGGTCCATCGTCAAAAACCCTTCAGTAGCTGAATAGTGCGACGTAAATATTCACTCACTCGCGAAATGGATGGTGCCAGCCAGTAGCGCACTCAGGAATTTTTCAAAGGGGGCCGGGTCGAAAGTTCACCATTCTTGTATCATGCTCCTTTTGATTTTGTTGATTTTCGAGAGCAAAACACAGTAAAAAACTAATTATTGAATAAATAATTAGCATTAATTAATAAAATTAATCATTAAACAAATACTTAATTAAATTTTAAGTACTATATACTTAGAATTATAATCAATCGGAAAAAAATCAAGGGCTTTGGAGGGGTCCGGACCCCCCTTGTGTGCGCCACTGGTGCCAGCAAAGAGCTGCGGTGCAGAGGAGATAATACGTGTAAAATTTGTCGAGGTTCAACGCTCTCACGTTGATGTAGTGTGAATGTTTGAAGAAAATGGGGCATCAGCTCAGATGTCCTCTTCGTTAGTTGACTGTGGTGTCATTCTTATTGCGTTGTTAATAAACAATAAATAAAACGCGCAAGCTGCTGTATTACAGTAGTGCATTATTACTGAACTAAATTAGCGCAATGATTTATTGCATTAGATCTTGAAATGTACAGATGAGGATAGCGATATCCAAATTGTAATTTTAATAGTAAAATATGCAAGATGACTTTGATTATTCATGATTTGAACGTGCAGGCTCTCCATTTTCTGTGAAAAGATCCATGTTCTATGGAGTCACCCATTTCAATTCCAATCCTACCGAAGTAAAGACTTTGTAAATGAGGGTAAGCGTGCTAAACCTAGATTTCTTGGAGTTCTAAATCGTGGCAAAGATCGGCAGGCAAGAAGTTTGTTAAATTATTCACATAGGTGAAGGTAAGTGTGAAAACGTGGATCAAAATTTGCAGGGCCAAAATTTGCTAGCTTCAGATCAAAAATCTTTAATAATAGTTTCTTTTAGATAATTTTTCTCTATGTTTTAAGGAAAAACGAAAAGGTATTGAAAAGTAATTGTGCCTGGATTATTAATGATGATTTTAAATTGAACCCGGCTAATTAAATAAATATTTTAAAATTTGCTTCTTCACTTTTAAAAAATTGTCTTAGTTTAGTAAAAAGCAAACTGAATAAAGTTGATTTTAAAATTATTATGTCTATCATTTTTAAACTTCTATTATTCCGGAATCGGACATGGATAAGGAAATTTTCAGTACCATTAAATGAAAATAATAACCAGTGAATGGAGTCACCAATTTCAAGTCCAGTTCTGATTGCCGCGTAGACTTTGTTAATGAGGAAGTCGTGCTTCGTCACAGTTTCTTGAGTTCTAAATCTGTAGAGAAGATGAAAAAAAAAGTTTTGTTAAATTATACACAGGTGTAGGGGGAGGGGAATGTGATCGATGGACTTTAAATTTGTTCAAGGCCGAAAATATCTAGTTTCAAGAACAAAAAAACATTAATACTATTTCTTTTTTCATTTTATCTTTATTTCTAAGGAAAATTTTTACGAAAGATTGAAAAGAGGCTATTGCCCTGGAGGGTGCTGATCTAATGTGATTTTAATGCAACCGAACTAAAAATAACTATAATATTATTCTTGCTTTTTAGAAAAAGTACTTCTGCTTGCCTCGTTTTGAAAAAGCACGTGAAGACCTATTATTTGATTTAAAATTATCTTAAAAAAAATTGGGTGATGTAGAATTTTTAAAGCTTTATTATTCCGTGCTGAATAATGGAATTTTCGGTATACATTAAATGAAATTATATAATAACCTGGATGAGATAATAAATATAAATCAAGTGCTGTTTTCCTTACTTGATTGTGATGAGGAAAATTAAAGCCGAGGATCTTATTTTTCCTGACTGGCACCCCTATAAATCTTTTAATATGAGCTCTCACCCCTTTGAGAAGAAGAGATTTTCCGCTGAAATATTATTGTATGTATAATATATCAATTGTATATTAAGTCTTCGGCATCAGAAAGTTGCGTGCTCATATCACGTCCGGGTCATCACTTCGGCAGAAAACTGTTGATGGGTGGATCACCTCTTTCGCGATCTCTTAGGCTTCGAATTTGAACTGTCTACCTTCAGGTCTAGTGACCATTTCGTACGCACATTAAACGACTGGGATGAAAAGGATTCCTTATTCGGTCCAATTGTTAAGCGCATTTTTGGTGGCAACTTGAAGGAGAAGGGCAAGTCCAATGATAAGGACAATAAAATATTTTTGTAATAATAACTATCTAAATCTTAGTCTACTCTCATACATTAATAAGATTAACCAATTATAACTGAAGAAATATTACACAGTATTTATAATGCTATAAACGCATATTTAATGATAAATACACATTTAATCAACTTCCAGTGACGTTGACTGCGTTAAGTTTTTCCTTTAGAGTGAGTGTCTTGTCACACACTTTTAATTTTCGAAGAATCGAGCATCCATTAAAAGAGTGTCGAGTGACAGCGAGGGATTTGCTAGAATTTAAGCCGCGTTAGCCTAGTGGTCATCCTCCGCACTCGCGGCGGTTAGAATTGTTGCTATTTAGGACTATTGCCCTATTGTAAATCTTCCCAAAATTGTTACTTTTGGCCTATCTTCCCTATCAATTACCTTGATGGCTTTAGTTAATATTGACTTCATATGATATCGTTAACTGTAGCTATCTCTGTTTTTCTCTCCCCTGTTTGATCCATGGGTTGTATGAGGCAGGTAATATTGGGAGAAAGAAGGAAAACATTGATTTAAGGGTATAAATTCTGCAGAGATTTTGGGTATGTTAGATCAGTGGTCCCCAGCCCCCGGGCCTCCCAAGAAGATTAAATTATTTCCATTTTATTTAATGTAATGTATTCCACTCTGGTTTGTGCGATTTTCCGTGGAAATTACTTTATATTCATTTTTTGTGTGTGTGTAACTCTATTTTATTCTCTAAAGCATATTTAAATACACACACACACACAATTAAATTAAAATTATTAAATCAAAACAATCTAAAATATAACGTCTAACTCTCAGCAGGCAGTGGCAAAATAATCAAAGGTTGATCGGTCCGCGGCGATAAAAAGTTTGGGGAGCACTGTGCTAGAGCATCATTTAAGACTGCGATTACCCTTTCACTAATAAATTATTTTTATAATATTGCTTAATTGTTGGAACGAAAGGAAAAGTTAGCCAATCTTTAAGGGCTGTTGGAAAGCTAAAATGTAATTTTTTTAAACAATTTGAGATTTTTACATTTTTAAATTGTACAGATTTTAATCTTTCTAAAAATACCTTACTTTAACCTCTAGGGTAATTAGAAGTCCTTAAAACCTATTTTTAAATAATCGTTGAAACTGGGTCACGCCATTTTAAATAGGGGAAAAATGTAAGCAAAGTACTTCGTTTTCGCTTAAAAGTTGAACGTCTGATATAAACCAAAACATGTATCTTTTATTGTAAATTGAGCCTTTTATTTTTTTTATTTCCTAAATCAATTTATTTCAAAATGTAAATTTTGATGTTCGATGTACCTTTTCTGAGAAACTACAGTTCACAGGCATGTACATTTTTATGATACATTTATAATGATAGCTTATTAATACTAAAATGAGCTTTTTGTAAAAAACTCAAAAATTTATTTTTTAAAGATTTTTTATGTGAAAAATGGGTCAAATTTCGCAATGTTTTATAAAATATTTCATAAATTATTAAAAATTTCAAAATTAGCTAAAAGCTCATTTCAGTATAATGAGAAAGGTGTACTTTAATTGTATGAAAAATTTCAAGCATGTACATATAACAGATTTTGAGAAAAGGTACTCTCGAAAACAGCCTATTTAACATTGTTAGTATATATATATATAGAGAGAGAGAGAGAGAGGCTTCCAACTCCCTTAAATATTAGCTTAGTTATCCAAGCTTTTTTGTTTGATTTCCTAATGACTGGAAACAATTTTTATCTCTTTCAATTCTCTGAGATTTTCTGACTGATAAACTAATACGAACAAAAATATTTAAGAAAATAAATTTTTAAAAATGTGGTAAAAAGTAAATTGTGCAAAAACTCCAGGACCACTCTTAGATACATTTCTCTAATTTACTTAAATCTTTCTCGGCAGTGAAATCTCATGAGATGTGGTGTCTGATGATACTCGTTAATAAAAACAGCATCAAAAGGATTGATGAATCAAAAACTTTAATAGAACGATTAACAAAAATATCTTTCACAGCTTACAGGCAGACTAATGACTACCTTAAAGTTTTATTTTGTTTAAATTTTTCATTTTATCAATGAAAACTCTTGACTACTTTACTCAGTTCACTTTAATTAAAGTCGCCATAAAGGAAATGGTTTCATCAAATAAAATAGGTGGTGTTTCTACGTAAATTTTCCAATATACCGAGATTAATCAAAAGTTTTTGGTAGTCTATAAGGGCTGCAGAAAAGTCTAGAATAAATTTTTGAATTACTTTTTAGATTTGGATATGGAATTTTTTTAGAAGTTTCAATGTGTGTATGAAATTAATTTATGTATCTGTTTGATTAACTTCGTTACTTTGTTTAAAATTTTAAAGCATAGAATTTTTGATGCGAAATTAATGAAGTTTTAAGTTGTTGGACAAAATTAAGCAAATCGAAAAATGGTATTCATGTTCACAAAAACAGTTTTGGTTTTTTAAAATCTGTATTAATAAAGGAATGGGCACTCTACTTTTCAATTTCCCAATAGCTTGGTTTGATTACAATTTATTAAAATAAGGAATTATTTCCCTCCTGTACGTTATGAATTAAAATCTGTATGATTTCAGTTACGAATTGGTTAAATGCTTTTATTTACAATGCAATGACCGAAATGAATTAAATCTGAGGTTCTAAATTTGTTTAAAATCGAATTGAAGGTGAAAACTCTTGGCAAGTAAAGAGATTTTCAAATTTCTGGTTTCATTTAATTTGTTATTTGAAATCGAATTGGAAAATGAAAATATTCTCTCAAACTATGAACAAGTGCATAAGGGATTTTTTAATGTTTTTTTTTCATTTTTCGTAGATATAACATGATTTAAATGTGCTAAATCTTTAAATATTCAAATCAAATTTTTCATCAGTAAATGCACTTAAGTGATATTTAAATTTAAATTTCCCAACAAGAAATTTTTTTTTCCTTCAATTCTAGTCATCGGTAATTTTGTATATCAATAATGTCTTTATTTAATTTTCCCAAATATTCAGAATGACCCTTTTTGTGACAATTCGGTAAAGTTAAATTGGACATTCATGAGGTATTTTTAATTCCAAGAAATATACTTACTTTCTTTGGCTTTGGAAGTTCATTATGATAGGGGTTCCTTAATATGTAATTTGAAATTTAATCGGTTTTTTAGAATCTATGAAAAAATCGGGGATAAATAGCTGTATTTGACATGTGGTAATTAAAGAATCATCAGGTATCATCCCTTGCGTTAAGAGATTTATGGGCCGAGAAATTAAATAACGTTGCTTGCACAGCTTCAGTTCAGTATACAGGGTTTTTATAATCTTGTTTCATTGCAAAAAGCGGCCTGTTTTCAGTTACGCCACCGATTAACATTTTGTAAATAGGAACTCGTTCCAGCGGTTTTGCGAAGATCTTCATATAAAAAATCGGGATACACAGACGGGACGTCAAAAAAAATGAAACTCAAAAAACCCCCTGGGGGGGGGTGTAAGTTGGGAGAACACCAGCTCGTATATCCACATTTTGACGTTTAAGAAAATTAATGGTAGCGGAGAGTTAGGAAATTAAATAATTCGTTTGTTTGCGTCACAGCTATTCATTACAGTATATACATTTATATTGAAGTTATTTATAATAATTGATTATTTCATTAGTTCAGAATATCGTCGGCCTGATTATCAGACTGCGTAACTCCACCGGTGTAACTGATTTGATATAAAGTGCAACGCGCCAAGCGCTTTTTGGCGCGTTTCCTTAATCCTTTTGTTTTGTCTACGCCATGCCTCAGTGCGCGCTCAGCTTTTAATTTATTCCTCGATCAGTGCAATCACTCTTTTTTTATTTCATAATAAAACTAGATTTCGAAGGGAGAGGTGGTGGCAAGGTTTTAACATAAAATAAATACAACAGAAAGTAATATTAATGTATTACACTTCCAGATATAAATTATTTACACTATTTTAAGCGTTCATTACACAAAATTTGTAACAATGTGTTACTTTTGCTGTGAAGAAATCCCGCGGGGGAAAAAAAACCAAAACAAAAAACTAACACGATAAAAATATCAAAGTAAACCATATTGTAACATTATCACCAATCTTGGAGAACATAAACAACAACTTGGCGTCTAGTCCTACTGTATCAAATTAGCATCCCAGATGGAGTTACACAGTCTGATAATTAGACCGACGATATGTTATTTGGGAGAGAGGAAACAACACAACCATTCTCTTTTGGTGTTTTCAAAGGACCCCTTCTCCACTGTCCAGAAATGGGCGGTTGCCCTCTTATTCTCGAATTACACTCCGCAGTTTCGGCTCGAGGGGTTACCGGGGCCCGGGGCGATGTCAGATGATAGGACCCCGTAATATTTAGGGGTGCACGTGTGCATAGGAACGATGTTATACTATCCACACAAAAGAAAGCCATTTTTAAGCTGTGTGGCGTGAAATCTTCACACAGCATCACTTATCCATAATTTAAAATCACGAAGTCTGTCACCAGTGTCCCTTACCTAACTTTAAGTGCAGCGTGGATTCAAACAATTCAAATTTATATCCACGCACTCACATAAAAAACTAAATACATTAGAATAAGAAAAAGAAGAAAAAAGATCAAACGAATAAAGACAATCTACTGATAACCACAGGGTTTCAAAAAGTACAAAATCACGCACGTAAACTTGTTTCTGATAAAAACTACAGTTAACAGTCCTGCAGCGTAAGATGAAAACATCTTCGGAAACCATATGGTTCTCCTGCCTCGTTCTGCGAATTCAAATTTTATCTTTTATTTCGCTGTGGGATACCCCGTTCCGCTTCTTATTTGCATACCCAATCGACCGTCGTTACTCACAATCCCTGTAACACTGCATCCTTCGGCTGTGTTAGTTATGCGGCGTAACTTGTGTTGCGTGTTTATGATGCTATTGAAAGTGAATTTGAAGTAATTAAGCCACTCTCTTTTAAAACTTTGACTTACTTTCCTCTTCTCTTTTTCTTTTGTTGCGAGGCTACATTCATTATCTTCTTTTTTTAAAATTAGGTGATCGAAGTTGAGAAATACTTGATGCTTTTCTTACAAGAGTTTTATTTTTATTTCGATTGTATTCGTTATAAGGAAACTCGCTGGACCGTGGTAGACGAATCATTATGATCACGAGCTTGTTGTTTCTATCGAGTCGTGGTATCGTGGGTTTGAATCCTAGTTCAGTTGAAGACTTTCATGTTATTCATATTAAAACTTGCCTAGGCTCAAAGTCCTCATGTTGGTGTGGAAGTTTGGTGTGTGAGGTGCTAGCTCAAGTATCGTCCGCGTCTTTTAACAATGGTTCAGAAGTATGTGCTCAGTCACTGATACCTTTTGTATTACTTCAGAGTTAATAAACAATCGATCAAATCCCAACTCGATGTCATCCGCCATTTTCTAGCAAGAGTTGCATATTGATTGTGTAAATAATAAAAAATCAGGAAAAAATAAAGAATATAATGCATGGACCTTTTTAGTGTGAGTGAATGTTACTTACTTTTTCCTTTAAAGCAACAAGATGGCTATCTGCGACGGTCTTCGTAATTTTGAACCATGGTCAACTGACGAAGACGACACTTGAACTGCCACACCACGCGAACGGGACGACTTTGAGACTCGACAAATGTGACGTGCATTAACCCGTCTACGCGGTGGATGGATGCAGGGCCGGCTCTAGCAGTTTTGCCGCCCCAGACAAAAATAGAAAATGCCGCCCCTCTCTCCATTGCCGCCTCTCTCTCTCTATATATATACATATATATTATTTTGTCTTAAAAGATTCAAAACAATTCGAAATTATGGACATAATTACTTGTTATTATGTCAAACGAGTGAAATGTAAGAGAAGGAATCGTCGATTTCAACAGGCCAATTTCTTCAAAAAAATAGTCTACTGATGGTGGGGATCACAAGCGTATGTTTTAACTTAAGTAACTACACTCAGGGCTAAAATAAAACACCCCCTGTAAAGTACCTCTTATTACCCTTGTCCTCTTTTGGATTGCTGACACTGGGCATCGTAAGGGTGAAAGGAACGTCCTTTGTGACCTCACTTCGGGATCGGGAGAAATTTACAAGTGAAACATGTGTAAACATATTAAATTCCATGCTTTAACATATATTCCCACCTCCAACCCTTCAAGTTTAAACACAAAAGAAACCATCATTAAATAAACAGAGTACAAAATAAAAAAAAATAAGATACGTTAAATATATATATATAATACCAAATTCACACCCAATAATATTTCCGAATTTTTCTCAAATTCTTTGTAACAAAAAAAAAGTATTTTTCAAATTCGATCCAAATGCCGCCCTTAAAATTTGCCGCCCCGGGCAGGGGTCTGGATTGTCCGGCCCTAGAGCCGCCCCTGATGGATGAAAAGAAGTCCGATAACACAGCCTCCTAGATCTCTATACATAACATTTTTTAACTGCTTCTTGTAGGAATACGTGAAAAACAATGTTTGCCAATCTACAATACGTAACACAAATGAATTGAAAAGTCGAATTATACAGCGGCCGTTCAGAATGTTAATCTTGTAATGGTTCATATAGTGTGGCTAGAAATTTCGTATAGACTCGATGTGCAGCGCGCAACTGTTAGTGTGCACATTGAAATCGTTCGTTGACACATAGTAAAAAACACTTTTGGTATTTTATTTATGGAACATAAAAAACCATAAGTGAATGTCTTTGCTTGTTTATCTGTAATTAATATTTGAAAGTGTAGCTATACTTTTCGGACTCCTGGTATATACGTATGTTATCGTTAAAGTGTATAATTCAGTTATTTCATAGAATAACTTGGTATTTCATAAATAACTAGACATGTTAGTTTATAGGTATATAATAGATGAAAAATTTCATATGTTACCTAGTTATTCTATAAAATAACTAGTTATTCTATAAAATAACTAGTTATTTTATGAAATGATACACCATTAAAGAGAAAAAATGATTTCGAAGTTATTTTATGAGTTAATTGATCATAAATAGCTAAAATCTCTTGAAAAACACATTTTACTTCTACAGCGGATGATTAATTGATAAATAAGAAAAGCAGATAATATAATTTAGCATTGCTCTTTAGTTAAACAGAAAGGGAAAAAAATATGTTGCAGAAATAATTATATTTTAAATATTATCAAAATAAATAAATATATAAATAAATAAATGCTCGGAAGAAAAACTGTTGCTTCATAAAAACGTTGTGTAAACTTTATTCAAACAGAAATGTACCGGAATATTAATTTAAATTTTATGAAATACCATTATTTTACTTTGCATTATTTATTAGAACGAGGTTTGTGATGAAATTTGAATTGTATTGCTTATTATTTTAACTATCACACATTTTATTTACATGAGCACTTTTTAAATCCTTGTCCAATGACGCAATTTTCAGCTGTTGCAACAGATAGAAGCGTTGTGTTAATACTCGGAACTTCTTCAATGGAAATTAATTCTCCCTCATATATACTGAACTGAGATCTAGAGTACAATTGTTTTATAGTACAATTATTATTTAAGCGGTTATAAATTGACTAAAAGCAGCTAGAACATGTTCATAGAACTTTCCAGTGCCGTATTTCATGCTTTAACGATCAAGTAATCGTTATTCTATACAATACCTAGTTAAATTGTTGAATTCAATAATTTGACGTACTTGAACTGACTTATATAGTTTTATTTCATGAAATACCTAGTTATTCTTTGAAATAACGCATTTTACATTTTAACGGTAACAAATGCAAAACGATAAATTTTAAATTAGTATCATACGTTTTATTTGTGTAAAGTATATTATATAACTTCTTTACACACACACACACACACACACACACACACACACACACACACACACACACACACACACACACACACACACACACACACACACACACACATATATATATATATATATATATATATATATATAGTTACATTAATAATTCTAAATTTTATATTTATCGTTATATAGATGATATAATCATTTTTGGCAAACAAGCCAATTTTATACCTAACATATTTTTAATTTTTTTATCCACAATATCTTAATTTAATACAGACAAATAATAACAACAATGAAGCAAATTTTTTCTTGACATACATGTCAAATTATATGAAAATGTAATAGTTTCTAATATTTATGATAAAAGAGAAGATTTTAATTTCAATATTATAAAAGTTCCTCATTGGGAGAGTAATGTACATGTTTCTATATTCAGAAATATTGTTATTAATTATATACAACGTAATAAATTTCTTTGTGTCAAAAAATCAGACATTATAAATAACTATATACATTTTACTAAATATTGCTTAAATCGAAATACCCAATTAATTTTATTAATAGTTATATAAATAAAGCTATTCAAAATAGTTAGGATTAAAATTATGAGATTGATAATAGCTTATTACTATAAACAAATATTTTGTTATAGTTATCTCCATAGTCTAATATTAGATTAGAAATTACTTACTATTATTTTATTCATATTTACTCTGGTGTTATTATAGGTATGCTATAATATGCAACTATTATTAATTTTTATTTCCATTCTTTTTAATCTTTTGTTAAGTGCTACGTTTCAGCCACTCATTTGATTTAAATCTGTATTAGGGTATAGAATCTGGCAACAAATTGAATGTTCCACTCAGATTTAGCGCGGGCTTTGCATTTGTTAGTGCAATTTTTAGGTAAGTTACCTCTATCTTGTAATGGATTTAGATTTTTCTATCCATTATTTCCTATTGGTTTTTGCTCAGTGTTATTTACAAAAAAAGGGGGAAGGTTGGCTGGCCAAAAAACATGTTCAACCCCACTTTTATATAATTTAATTTTTATATAATAACTGTCCTAAGTCAATAATGTTCATAGCACTGCAGCATCCATTTTATATTTATTATCTCGATTACTCTTTTGTCCTTCATTGTGTGATTTTCCTGCTGTCTATGTGTTTGTCGAATGTTATTGTTTGGATGTGATCTCTTGTTAATAGAGAATTGGCCTATATATATATATATATATATATTAAAAGTTTTTATATTTGTTAATATATACAATTTCATTACTTAAAGCTAAAAAATTTTATTTTTTAAAAAGAACATTGCATAATACGTTTTATTTATATGATAAACTCTGTATAATATATATGTGTGTCAACACTGCACCCTTTTTTCTAACAAAAACAATGAATATTTATCAACGAAATAAATTAAAAAACTTTTCCTGTCTTAGACCTAATTTTTTAATCTAAGAATTCCAAGAAAAGCACCTGCAGGGGCGAAGTAAAGTCATCTGCGAGAGTTTCATGATGTTATCAAAGCATGATATCAAACTCAATTTTTCCTATGTCGACCCTAATAAATTTCCGTGCTTCTTTATAAGAACCGAGTAAAAAAAAGTCCGTAGTCAAGGCCGGACTCCCGATACGCAATATCTGAAAAAATAATAAAAGAAAAAGCCATTTTTGTAATGGATATCAGTCACACCCCTTACTTTCTCTGCGATTGTAATCACCGATATTCAGCCCACGACTTCCGCATGCACAACTCTTCCTCCTAGTCAAATAAAAATATTGCATATTTACGACAACTAAATGGTAATACGCGATTAATAATGCTAAACGGCATCCCTTGCCAAACACACTCCCCAAAGTCATTACTTCGAGCTGCGCGATGACACTTTAATATTTTTTAATATATTTTTTCTTTTACTATTAACGCGAAATTGCGTGATTAATAACTGTGCCGTGACACGATCGTGAAGGTATGTGCCACTCCTCACGAAACAATGATCGCCCCCCCCCTTCTTCATTCCAGCACATCACCTAAAAAATAGGAATGTTATGCAATGCGGAATGGGGTACTGTATGTATCTTGTACACTTGACTCCATGCTCCGTTTGATGATATTCATATATCATGACCCAAGTTTGTCTTTCTGTGCGTGTGTGTGTGTGCGTTCACCAGGGTATTAATTAATTATTGCCGAAGCAAAAAGGATTCACGCATGGTGTAGTCCGTTAAAAGGTTTTCGTGATCTGTAACAAAATAGGTGAATGTTAGTGATTTTGTTTCTTGGATATCTGCCCATCGGTGCCATTAAGCTAATGTTTTACCATGCTTTTTAGTGATTTATTTTAGCTCGTGTCCAAATATTTATTGCTGAGTTTTTTTTTATGACATTGGTTGAGATGGATGGTTATCGTAATTGGGCTTTTTGTACCGGTAACTATTTATTTATGATAAATGGAATTAAACTCATAGTAATGCTTGTTTAATTTAATTTGATTTACGTCTTTAGAATTGTAAGATTTTATGTTCAATCCTGCGTATTGGTTGTTAATGTGGATCTTAATGAGGATTATCAGTTTGAGGATTATCTCAAGGATGAGTTCATAAGGATCAGTAGCGCACACAGGAATTTTTCAAGGGGAGGGGTCCGGGGTCGAAAGTTCACCATTCTTGTACCATGCTCCTTTTGATTTTGTAGATTTTCGGGAACAAAACACAGTAAAAAACTAATTATTGAATAAATAATTAGCATTAATTAATAAAATTAATCATTAATAACAAATACTTAACTAAATTTTACGTACTATATACTTAGAATTATAATCAATCGGAAAAAAATCAAGGGCTTTGGGGGGTCTGGACCCCCCCCCTTGTGTGCGCCACTGATGAGGATTATCTCAAGGATGAGTTCATGAGGATTATCTCAAGTATGAGTTCATGAGGATTATCTCAAGTATGAGTTCATGAGGATTATTTCAAGGATGAGTTCATGAGAATTATCTCAAGGATGAGTTCATGAGAATTATCTCAAGGATGAGTTCATGAGGATTATTTCAAGGATGAGTTCATGAGGATTATTTCAAGAATGAGTTCATGAGGATTATTTCAAGAATGAGTTCATGAGGATTATTTCAAGGATGAGTTCATGAGGATTATTTCAAGGATGAGTTCATGAGGATTATTTCAAGGATGAGTTCATGAGGATTATCTCAAAGATGGGTTCATAAAGGATTATTTCTAAAGAGCTGGTTCATGAGGATTATTTCAAGGATGAGTTCATGAGGATTATCTCAAAGATGGGTTCATAAGGCTCAACAGTTTAAGGATTATCTCAGAGCTGGTTTCATGAGGTAAATTTTAATTTCCCAAGGATGAGTTCATGATGATTATCTCAAGAGGAGTTCATATAGGGATTAACAGTTTAAGGATTATCTCAGAGCTGGTTTCATGAGGATTATCAGTTTGAGGGTTATCACAAGATGGGTTCATGAGGATTATCAGTTTTAGGATAATCTCAAAGATGGATACTTGAGGATTAACAGTTTTAGGATAATCTCAAAGATGGATATTTGAGGATTAACAGTTTTAGGATTATCTCAAGGATGGGCTTATGAGGATTATCAGTTTGAAGATTATTTTAAAGATCGATACTTGTGGTTTAACAGGTTGAGGATTATCACAGAGATGGTTTGATGAGGATTATATAAAAAGATGGGCTCATGAGAATTATTTCACAGATAGGTTCATGAGGATTATAAGTTTGAGGGTGTTTTCTAAAATTGATGCGGCTTATAATCTTTTAAATATTTATCTACGCAAAAGCATATTCCAGAAGTTAGTAGTAATGTTTATTTCATTCGTAGGTATCCACATCAAATAAAACCGGAAAATTATACTTGTGACATTTATTTATTCGTTTCATAAAACGCGTTCTTTTCCCTTGAAAATTTTTATATTTTCATTTCCTAGCTTTTACTGCTTCAGTAAACAAACTAGACAAAAAGTCAATTTTACCGATCTTAAGTTATTACAAACTTTTTGAAAAATAGTCTTACCTTATAATCACTTTTTTTTTCTTCACATATAAAGCGATCCTTACGGTTACTGCATAATTTGAATTCCTCCAATAAAAAGGAAGACATCTCTATTCCAGGTATTCGTATCATGTATTTTTATTTTTTTTGTGTAAAATAACATGAATATAAAAGAAAACATAAAATAGCGTGCTATATTGAAGGTTAAGGAATGAGAAATGTACTCTCTGAAAGTATCTAATTTATTATCGTTTAACACTTACAGAAAAATGAGATTGCAAAGAGTAAATATTGATATACAACTCTGTTTATTTTGGTTTGTTTAGACGTAAAATAAATAAGAATTATAAGAAAAATACATAACAATGTGTAAATTTTTTTTTCAATTTTATGGGAATAGAATAAAATTGATTTCCATAGAATTATTCGTCATTATTATACATTTATTTTCATTTGTTAGAATATGTTTCATTATTGCACAAAATTATATTTACCGAATAGCATGAAACATGGAGGAATACCCAGTAATATATTTTTAAATTACGCAATAAACTGAAAAAATAAGAGTACATCCTTCGTATCTTTAATCATTGGCACCAACTGATTTGTCAATTTTTTTTTCCTAAACGTTCTAGAGTTTACGTAACTGTGCGTTCTATTTTGACATTCTGCATAAAAAACGCAGATAAGGTTGTAGTTAAATACGACAATCGCCAATTTTAAAATGGAGTAACAGGGTTTCCTTAGTCACGAAAGAGTTAACAATGGCTAAAAAGTATCAGAAATGTCAAAATTAGCTCTTCATGTCATTGCACTGCAACATTAATTTAAATAATTGTAATAATAATATATATTAATAAAGGAAAAAGCAGAATACAATGAAATAGATGGGTATTTAAGTGTGCATGTGAATTGTTTTGAAGACCAAAAAATAAAGTTCTAAATGACTTATTTGATCAGAATGCGATTATTTAAATGGTCAGCTGTATTTATACTTATTTAAAAAAATAAATACAGAGTGTCGGGGCTTAAAGTATCCAAAAGTAATGGCTTATTATTACGGAACTACCCATCAGAATGTAATAAACTGTTTTTCCGTGGATTGGAAAACTCTCCAAGAATTTTTGGGTCTAGTCCGATCAGCCACACGTGCGAGCATTCGGCAATCGCAGGCGATACACTTTTTACACTGACTTCATTAGAAAAGATGTAGACGCCTCAGTAAAAGGTGAAGTGCTTAATTTGGTAAACGGACTTTAAATCAGTCACGCGTGTACAGTGACGTGTTCGAACAAAATGGAATGTCGACCCTCCGATATCAAAATCTATCCACCAATGGGACAGAACTTTAAAGGAAACGGGAACTTAGGTATCTCAAACTGGCAAGTATCCTTAAGTTTTCGTGATAGAAGACACTGTTGATCGTGTGCGTGATTCATTTTGTAAGAGTCTTGATCAGTCTGTTAGGCAAGCCAATAACGACATCCCATTCTGTACGCACTGCATCTTTTACTGTGGCGTCCACACCTTTACTAATGAAGTCATTGTAAAAAGTTTATCGTCTGCGATTGCCGAATAATGCGTGCACGTGCGGTCGGTCAGACTAGACCCAAAATAATCGTGGAGAGTTTTCTAATACATGGATGAACAATTTATAACACTCTGACAGGTAGTTCCGTAATAATAAGCCATTACTTTTTTGGATACTTTAAGCCCGGACACCCTGTATCTTAAAAGCCTTTTTAAAAAATTTTTATCAAAGGATGGCTTATTAAAACACTGGATATTTATGTAAAATAAAATCGTTTGGTATATCCAAATTTAAAATTGCCTATCATAATTCATATAAAAATAAATGATTTAGAATTGTTACACACACACACACACACACACACACACACACACACACACACACACACACACACACACACACATTTAAAAATATTCTCTTTTAATCGATTTCAATTGAATATAAATAATTAAATGAAAACTCTTTTAGGAGTAGTTTTAAAATACATTTACATTACATGAAAGAATTTTTGATATAATACATTCACATTTTGGAATTAGGATTTTAAATAATACTATTTACATATCAATGAAAATGAATTTGTGTATGAATAACGTACATTTAAATAAATTGATACGTTATTATTTTCTCAAGACAGAAATATTTCTATTTGTAAAGTTCATCAACAAATAGTTTTATTAAAAATGATTATTGTATTTGTTTTTTAATGAATATTAGTGAAAGGAAATTTTTTTGTAAAAGTAGGTTGCACGAAACGAAACCAAAACTGCTTCAAGGAAGAAGAAAGCGATATTATTTTTAAATATTCATATATTTATTCTATGCATATTTTCATATGAAATGAATATAGATATGATACATTGAATTCAAGTGTCTTTTATTAATAATTTGTGAATTCTAATTTTTAAGTAATAACCTTTAGAATTGTTTTATAATGAAAATTTTTTCTATATATTCTAAATGTTCGGATATTCTGAGTTAAGTAATTTCAGTTGATCTTATTTATTCAATCATTTTTTCCCTCTAGAAATCAGTTTTATAATGGATATTTGATATCCCCTTATTTTCACACACAGAAAATAGCTTTATTTTCCAATACGACTTCAACATTCTGCATGTGTTTTCTCAAATTACTAGTTTTATGGATAGTTTAAAGTACCTTTTTTTTTTTGTTTTAAAAACTGGTTTAGCTGAATTACCGTTTCCTGTATAATTTTTTTAATTTGATTATTAAAATATAAAGCATTAATGTTGTATGTTTTTCACGTATTATTGTATGATCTATAATAATATCAACCATTTACAATAAATAATAAACAAAATAAAATAATGCCTTAAAAATCTTTTGAAAGTGTAATTGTTTTAATTAACTGTTTACAATTGTGCAAAATTAATGTATTTAAATTGAATTAATTTTAGAAGTACTTTTCATTTTTATATTGTGTTCTTCATTTAAAATTCTTTAATCGCATCTAATTAATATCAATATATATCGGTATTTATGTTATCACTAAAGTACAGAAATCAGACAATTTGCAGATTATCAAGGTAATCTGCACTCTAACTAGGGCAACTCGTTAAAGTGCGGAAAATTGTTTCTCATTTCTTTAATTACCTAGGTAATCTGAACATTACCTACTAGACATTTGTTAATCTGCTCATTATGTACTGGCCATTCGTTAAACTAATAATAAGATCTTTAGTCGAAGAACAGCAACGTTTCTGTATACTTAAATTAAGTGTTGTTTACTTATTTTTTTATATCTAAAGAATCAAGTTAATACAGTCAAAAAATCAACTGATTAGTTGAGGGATTCAATCATAAATCAGTTGAAAAACTATAATGCAAAGAATCAAACAGTTTAACATATTATTACAATTAAGGAAATGAATTTGCGAAACATATATGATAAAATTATGCTTACTTATTAGTGCTATTTAAAGATTGGTGTCACTTTGAATAGTTTCCAAAAGATACTGTGGTCGTCGAAATTAAATTATAATTAAATTAAATGATTTATTATAAATTAATTCAAGGAGCCTTTTATAGAATACATTTGTCTCTGCCACTCTGTTTCTAAATGTTTAGGATAAATTATTCTAGGATAAGTCAACGTTTTCAATCAAAATTCCCTACAGAAAGGAAATCAGAGAGGCAAACTTTTGAACTTTAACGATACGGAAACCTCTCATGTGAAGATTCCCTAGTTAAAATGCAAAAAACTCTTGATTCAGCACTTTAACGGAGCAATCAGTTAATTTTCAAATTAAGTTATCTGCTTATTAACGGTTTTCAAGCTTCAACTGTTACATACATTTTAATTCCATTTTATTAAACACATTTTTTTTTTTAAGCCTAACACGTGTTTCAGAAAAGTTTTAATTTAATTAATTTCCTTTAAAACATTGAAAATGTTTTTAAGTGGGCTTAAAAAAGTCGTGATGGACAGATTTATCGTCGGCAGCTAAAATATCATGGCGTAGCACAAACCACTTTCCGTCTCCGAATATTCTAAAGAAAACCATTACTCTTACTTTCTTACCAGACGTTTCATTTTCCGCTCTCATGCGCAGAACACCTGCTCATAAAAAACGACAAAAGAATAAAAAAAAAACAGCTATACTGTATGGAACTTATTTTAAATAATTGCGAGGAAACGAAAAACAAAAGTTTACTGTAAAAACCCCACATTGCAGGGTAAAATTTGTTGAAACATTTTTAAACGAGGGTAAAAAATCGTTTGCATCGTTTATTTTTCATGATCCATCACATGGCATGCGCACACAAAGTAATGTTATTGACCCTTTCAAGAATTCTCTTTTAACAACGAAACATTCTTTTTTTAAATATATTCTTTTCCTACATTTTTTTTTTTCGTTCTAAAAGTGGGAAAAGAATCGATTTCAGACGATTTTTTGATTTAATTTTTTTTTTTGCTCTTAGTGACTGTTATCGAAATATCGAAGTTTTAGTAAGAGATTCAATATACATTTTTTATTGTAGTTTTTAAGCTATGATATATTTATAGAGGACTAACTGATGGTGCTATTAAGGTATCCACAGGGAGCCCTGAGGAAAATTAGGCGTGTGTATAACATTTTTTTGGAAGAACAAAGCCTAGGTGGAGATCTTCGAGCTTTGTTTATAGTTTCAAGAAGTTTTTTTTTTCTTTCCTTTCTCCTCCTCACACCTATATTTGGTTTTTTTGTGTGTGTGTGTGTCTTTTTTTTTATAAAAAGGGGATTTTTTTTCTATCTAATCTCTTTTGTTTCTTTAAGGTGAGGCATTTATAAACTTAAGTGATTTTTGATTCACTGACTTTGTAGATAAATTTAAATTATGGATACATGAAGGGCTTGTATGGGTTATTTTTTTTTTTTATACATTACTTTCTTTTATAAAATGATTTCATTTTCGCTTGTATATTCTTTTCTTTCTTTTTTTTAACTGCCGTTTTAATGATTTATTCTTTTTTTGGAGATAAATTTAAGATTTTTAAAGATAAATTGTTTCTTCTTTTTCCTGTGGAAAATTTTTATTAGGTATAATTATTTATAATAAGCCTTCTTTTAAAGCTATTTATTCTAAAGAAATAAATAGACACCATAATCTGTAAAATATTTTTTAAAAAAAGTCAACAATGGCTGTTTCCAAATGATTTAAAACTTTCAAATGATTTAATAAGGGATCAAAATTAAACTTTTGCTCATTGTTATGATTCTGTTAATTTCAGAGTTGTGAATTTAAAACTTTTTTTAATGAGGTTTTAACAATTTATTTATTATTCAGTAGGCTATCTACGATGCGTTCTCATTGTTTAGGGAAGGGGAAAGAGGGAAGAAGGAATTGAGATTTTTTTTTAAAAGCTGGAGAGAGAGAAATGATGCAACTAATAACATTTCTATGTTATTACGAATGCAATCGTAAAAGTTCTTAATTGTGCCAAAACTTCGTTTTTCTTGCAAATTATTTTCAACCAAACAACAATCGGTCTGTATAGAAATAATTTTAAACAAATCAAAAAAGTGATTTAATAATGTTTAATTAAAATCAAGTAATGTTGATTTTTGGATAGATTTTAAGAATGTTAAAGCTTTCTAAATTAATTTAAATTTATAACAGTGTATTACATATTTACGAAATCTTAACAATAACAGTACTTTTATACAAACTGTAACATCATTTAATGTCAACTAATTAACTAATCTAAACCCATTCATTGTTCAGGATCTGACTTAATTTTATCAATTTTTTTTAATAAATACTTTGTTTTGAAACGATTCATCGTTATTTATAAAAATAATACTTATATTAAGTAAAACTTATTGGGGGGGGATGTGTTACAATCTGTCCACTTAACAGGAGACCAACCCCATTATGCAGATTATACAACTGTTCTTACTCATTGTTCAAATTGTTAAAATATGAATTACGTAATACATGTAAATTACAGTATCACGAAAAACTTTTTTTATATAGTATATAAAGAGCATATTTTGTGTAATTAATGTTTTATCTTCTTGTGGAATTATTGTTTCATCTTAAAATAGTGCAAATATTTTATATATCTGGATGTTTAATACGTTAATATTACTTTCTATTTTATTTATTTTATGATGAAAAATTGTAATATTCGCGCAAAAAAGCAACGCCGTCCCTTACATTTATAATGGCGTTTCAATGACGAAATATTGGCGATACAGCCATGTTAGCATCCTTTTTGGCGAACAAATTTGGCAAATTGGTGACTATATAGATGTTTCTGGAAATTACTGGAGAAATTTGTAACATCACGATCAATGACGTAAGCGGATTTTCGAGAAAGCACTAGAAAGTGGGGATACCTCAAGGCAAATCGTTTTTGACGCTCCATTTCAGTTAAATTCAACTTTTTACGACCCATTTTTACTGACTAAATTTTTATGTATGAATAAATTTATTACAGCATCACGAAAAATTTATAAAGATATGAGTTCCCTTCTTAAATTTCGTTTGAAAATGTAACACTTAAAAGTGTTTCTAATACTTCGCCTTTCGACACAGAAATACATTATTTTACAAATATTGTTTTGGGTTCTACGATTTTTATTAGTCAAAATGATTTCTTAAACGAAATGCCAAAATAAGTTTTACTCCATTTGGATTTTTCATATTCAATTTTATTGCTTTTTTTAAAGAATACCCAGTATTACTATCGTTTTTCATAAGATTACGAAATATTTTTGTTATTTTTTCTAAAATTTGATTCCCGAACGGGAAATTTGTTTGAATGAATAGAAAAAAGTAAAGTTATATTGAACTGTCAATGATATGCGCTGCAAGGAGAAATGTTTTACTTTTTTGTGCCATGTTACGAGGATCGTCTGTTTACTTATTTACTTCTAAAACAGTTAAAGTTCAAATTTTTTCCTATGTACACTTTGGTTTCTCTTATTGTCCTAGTTCTGTACGTGGTATTAATAATGATTCTCGTAACTTTAATCGATATTTTCTTCTTTAACATCGATTAATTTACGCTGAAATCTTTAAAGTATGAACAGTATTTAGAAAACAAAACTTTAGAATACCGAATATCTGTTGAAATATTATCTTTTTAGGACCGAAAAAAAAAGATGTTTTCTTTCTTTATTTTTTGAATACCTTACTACCATTACTGTTCTTCGAAATGCCTATTTTTCTTTCGAAGAAGATTTTTTCCCGCTGTCTTTTGTTGGGGGTGGTAAGAGCAGGTCTCAGATGTTCTCTCGTCCCCTCCCGTTCCATGCTTTGATCGTTTTCGGCGCAATCGCAAATAATAGATTACCGGACATAAGGACTGCCGGATCAACAGGTTCAAGAAGCGGGTTAATGATGATGTTCAGAAAAGAAAAAGCCTTTAAGGAATATATCTATCCATGACTTTCTTGGAAATTGAAGGACATTCGAAATGTTTTTTGGTATATATTTGTTATCATTACCCATATGTGCTAATAATAACTTATGAAGTACTGAACAAATATGTATGCATTTTTTAAAATACTGAAAAGTCTTAAAATTTTCTATTATTAGCAATAAAAATAGATCTAAAAATGATTACAATAATCATGTCTTTAAAAATTGTTTTTACTTGGGATTCAAATCTAATTATTTTTATTTATAGTTAAGCGGTTATATATGATTCACAAAATTTCCCATATAAAGAAGTAAAGGAGATAAAATATTACTAAACACCGTTTTCGAAACATTGTTTTTGTTTTTAGGATGAAAGCATTCATGTGTTGATGTTGAAGACAGCTCTGGATACATAAATTATTTTCCGAAAACTTGCAAAAGTTAATGATATACACTCAAAATTTTGAGCTTAATCAATATTTATGCATTTTAAATAAAAAAATTACTTAATAATAATAACTTCATTAAATGTCGATCAGAATAAAACTTGTCCCCGCTGTTGTCATAATAACCCTTAACTGATTGTCGGAAGCAACAAATGTGCCCTCTAATGACCGCTGAATTTTAGTACAGGCCAGGCGAGGAAGAAATGTGGCCGCAATGAGAAAAATCGTTCATGTTCCTTGTGTCCTTAATTTTGTTGTTATTGTTGTATTTGTTATCTTTGTGCAACTGAATAAATAATTGCTACACTAAAGGATGCTCCATTCCACCCGAATTTACCAACACACACACAAATTTTGGTTTAGACTTTAACGCTCTACAAATTTTAGCAAATTATTATTTATAGTGATTACACAAAATAAACGTTCCTTTAACAATGATAATTACTAATATTTTTTTATTTTTTTTAATTTTAAATGCATTTTGAACAAAAGACAATTCACCTTTGAAAAATAATTTTCTTTTCTCATTTACGAGGTTTTATTTTCCGAAATTATCTTTAAGATTTCCCTGCTGGTTCGCACAAGACAATCGTTTGTTGTGTTTTTATTACGCTATCATCGCTTGTATTGTCTATTAAATACAATTACTACTTTGGCTTTATTATCACCAACACCAACCTACAACAAAAACCAGCTTTTCTGTATAAATCCGATTAAATCTCAATCTTAGAATGAATTGAAATGAAATGAAAGAGCACTTCTCATACTTAAAAACAACTTAGATATTCAGCACCTGAAAAGTTCAAGGAGAGGTCAAAGTTGAAAAGACGTCGGATCTTTTCAAAAGTCGGGCGTATCATTGAACAATGGGCATCCTGTTCTCACCACAACACAACTTGATTCTAACGTTCTTATTAATGCAGCAATAACGTTAAATATATGCTGGAACTCCTGTTAGGATTGTGCTAAAGCGAAAGAAGAATGGCATTAGAAACTAAGTATATACACAGTTCTCTCTCTCGTTCTCTTTTAGAATTAAAATTATAGTTTTTCTCTTGTATTATTTAAGTAACGAGTTTGTTAGGTTTATCTTTAGAATCCTACAAAAACCAGCAACGTAGATTTTAAACAGAAAGTAAATTTTTTTAGCTTTATCTCTTCATATTACTCTTCTATGTAGATAACTCCTAAGCGTAATAAAAAGGCCTCTTTATCTATATTTAATGTTCCTCACAATGACGTTTTAAGACTTCTTGAGGCCCTGGGCTCCTAATGCAAAATTAGGCTCCTGCTATTTTAAAAGTATATAGTTTTCTCTACCCTTAAAGTCAGGGATGTAGCTACCGCTGTATCAACCGTATCAATAATACGGGGCCCCCAAGCTACAGGGGCCTCAACACTTGTAAGCAAAAAATCATTAACTATTAAGAGACCCAAGAAGATGACCCCTAAGGAATTTTCGATACAGGGCCCACGCCACTGGCTTACGCCAGTGTTTAAAGATGTCAAATACTTAAACAAAAAAGGTCGGTAGCTTAGAACAGTGTTTCTCAAACTTTCAATATTGGTGACCCAATTTTAAATCATAATTTTTTACACGCTCCTCTCCATACAATAACAATGTATTGAATTCAGTAATAATGTACTTTGACGCTAAAGATACAATACGAATTTAATTATAAACCGTACAAATTACCAAGATATTATATATAACAGGGATGAGGCAAACCTTTATAGATCAACGTGCTTTTTCTAACGAAATGCTTAATGAGGTATAGACGTGCCGTCAAATAATTTTGACTCATAATTATTGGGAAAATAATAAAATTACTAACAACACAAAACGCTTATTTACTACAGAACAATACATTTTGTATTTAATAGTAAATGTTTTAGTTAAACGTGTAATTCAAATTATATAAAGTAACTTTAGTGTGATTTCTGCTGTTGCAGATTAGAAGACAAGTAAATTATATTAGCATTGGGTAAGATGTTACTTTTAGCAGAATGCATGCTGAATCGGAGTCATCTGCCAAATGGTTTCTATATAAGTGTCTTTAATGTTATTCATTTCTGAAAATTATGACTCGTAGGCATAGGTCGATGAAGATATGGCTAAAATAGCATGAGCCTACTTCTTCAAACAGTTAAACGTATCTGGAATCGAAAATTTAATGTTTTCAAAATTTCGTTACTGGCATTTTTACTTCTATTGCTTGTTAATCTTTTTGTTTCAATCAATTCTAACTTTTTCTTTGTTTCAATAAATTTTTGAATCCATATTGAACTAGACTAGAAATCAATAAATTGCATTTCAAATTCTTCAATTTCCAACCAATCGAACTGGGACAAGTTCAGTTTATCAAATGATGTCATGGCAGGGGTATATAATAAACATAAATGCGTTTCTGATAATTCTTTGAGCTGAGAAAATCTCACACTGAAAATTCCTTGAATGAAGAATAAATGCGGTTGATAGTTTTGATTCGGGGGCGTGCCCAAAATATTGTGCCGCGTGCCATCAATGGCACGCGTGCCAACGGTTCGCCATCCCTGATAGATAAGTATTAAATTTTGTATATAATTTGCTTATGACAAGCCCACATGGGGTCACTAGTAATTATTAAACTCGTTCTTAACTTAGTATTTTATCAAATACATTGTCTACTGATACATATATAAATATATTATATCAATGGAAGTATGTGCATTTAATTTTTTTTAATTATGTCTGAATGTATATTTTGTTTTGCTTTCTTTCAGCAGATTGATAATTTTTTTTGAAATAATTTTTACTTTCGATTTTTCCCGTTGGGGAGGATTATCACGCGCCTCTGGGAGGCGCTGTTAGAAACGCTGGCTTAGAGGTAACGTGCCCGCTTCATAAGCACAAGGTTGCGGGTTCATTATAAGGATGGAATCGATCAATTTTCTAGATGGGGAAATCGTAGACACGCACGCCATATGATTATGGGCATGTAAACGATCCCTTGAGTATCAATTTGGCTCTAGTATTCTGGGCAAAACTAAATCACCACTTTATGTAGCATCCGATGAGATGTTGAATTAAATAAATTCAAGCGTCAAAAATTTGTTAGTGGGAGACGCCACTAGAAATAGCGTTTCCGTTTCTGCAAAGGCTTGGTTGCCAATAAACAGCCCAGTAGGTGAAAAAAGCTTGGACAAACGGTAACCCGTAACAAATCAATGTGCGGGACTCACAATCTCACAAACCTAGGCATAAATCGGCTCGACCAGCTGTCGCCTTTCAGCTGAGTGCCATAATGATGGTGGATGGTGGGAGGCCTAGAACAAGACACAGATGGTGGACATAACATAATAATGCAATTTGCCACTGTTACCAGTTGGTTTATAGTTCGCAATCATGATCTTATTGAGGCCAAGTCAAAACGAAATGAGGCCTGATCGCGAGGCCGAGAACCTAGGTCCAATTGGTCCCTGCTTTAAGACATCCCTGGTTTCTTATTAGTATTTATTCCTAAAAAGAATCAATGTGTAAAAATATTATCAGATTCTGTGAATATCTAATGGGAAAAAATGAATAAATAATGTAAATTAAAAATTAAAGCCAACCAAAGGTTAAAAAGAGAAAACATATTAATATTTTTTTGCAGTGGCGTAGCTTGTCTTGAGTGAGCCATGTATCAAAGTTCCTGCTAGTGGCCCTTAACATTTTGTGATTTTTTTGTTTACGCGTCTTGGGGCCCCGTATCATTGATACGGCTGATACGATAGAAGCTACGCCCTGATTTTTAGCTTTTTATTTTTGTTTGTGTTATAAGTGATATGAAAGAAGTTAGGAATATGTAGCTCGCTCTATGTTAATGTTGAACTGTTGTTTTACAGAAACTTTTTTAAAAAGCATATATTTTAGCAAACAATAACTACAGTGTATCAACAATAGCTCATACAGTTGATTTAACAATTGATTTAAGAAATTTTTAAATAATTTTTGAAACATTATTAAGAATTTAAATATTTAACATTTGTTTTTCAAATTAGAAATATAAATATTTAATGAAAAATTTTAGAAGAATCTTAATTTTGTAACGTTTCCAGATTCTATGAGAACACGTGATTGCATTTCATCAGTGACGAAATGAACCATTTTATTGAAATTGTTTCTGAATAATAGAAATGAAATGAATTTAGCATGTAATAATACTGTTTAATACATAATTCACAGAAAATATTTTGTTTACAATTTTTTTAAATATCTGCCCTTTATTTTTGTTTTTTATGTAATGATTCCAGTTATAAACAAACTGTTACTGATTCTTAAAAATAGATTAATCATATTTCAAAAGCATGTGATTTTTATTTTGTGTCACATCAATCATAGAAATGATTATGGCGCTTTTTATACTGCGACTTTTAATAGAATTTTGTTACCTAGATTTAGTGAACTGATCAATCATACCAGTTCAGTTTGAAAAATACGTTCCGGATGTTATTTTTCAATTGAACATTGCAATTCAATGATAAAAATCTTTAAAAAACAATGAAAATTGATAGTTTTGTAATTCAAAACACGTAGAAAATTATTAATTATTTTAGGTGAATTATTTGCCTCTCCGTTTTCTTTGGTATAGTTAGTTTAAAAGAATGAAAACGATTTCCTCTGCTTTATTTATATGCATGGACATCTATCTGGATTTCAAGTGAGCAGATTTCTATACAAAATGTATCATTGAATGATTGTTTAAAAACGTGCTCTAATTTAAAATTCTAATGTAACTATACAAAACAAAACTCTTGAACTGTACAGTAGGGGAATCGTGGTTATATGGTGGCAAATGAATTGCTATTACTAGGAACCTATCTATGTGGAATAGATGTTCTACTGCAGGAATGTCAAACTCGTGGGGGCGGCTCACTACGAGCATTTTTGCGGCCCGACCAGTATACTGACACACAATAATATGTAATAAAATATCAAAATTTCTCCCGAAATAGGAAATATAGTAGTAGAGAAGAGATATCAAGTGTTATAGTCAAGTCAAGTCAACATTTAATTTTCTTATTCTTTTATTTATTTTTCTTGTAATGTATTATTCGAAATAAACTTACGTTTTTATGAATATTAATTTTTTTGCTCCTCACCTAAAGTTAAAACTTGTTTATTTGGCCCAAGTTGGCCTTTGAGTTTGACACCCTTGTTCTGCTGTATGGAGATTTAAAGAAAAATAATTTAAAAAAAAAAACTTTGAAATTTAATATATTGCCACAAAAGAGATGAATTTTCAAAGAAAAATGGTAAAAGACTTAAATTTAGTTGGATAATTTTAGACTCAAAATAAAATTAATTTCTACAATGATAATAACCATAAAAAATGATTATTGATAAATGAGTAGTGAATATTACATAGTGTATTGCAACTTTTCATAATCCCAACTCATTTTCTTCGCATGGTCGAGTCGGTCCCATCAAGTTATTTTCCCTTTTTTCTTTTCTTGCACGTTAATTTCAAGAAAAGGTAAATTTAACAGTGGAGAAGTTTCTAAATATACCTGATGTTTTTTTTGTTCTTATTTAGTAAATATCTTCTCATCGCAATAAATGCTAAAAAGCACTAAAATACCTGTTTTTCTTTATTAAAAATTACTTCGACTCTCTCTTTTCACCGAAAAAATCAAATCCCTAAATTTCATTACCATTGTATCAGTACTTAACACAAAAATTAATTAATTTTGTAATTTTTTTTAATTAAAAAATTAATTCTACTTTTTCCTCTTAATCTATATTCCAGAGAACATCTTTTTCATATAGGGGTAGGTTTTGAAATTCTGAAAAACGATTCGATCCCCCTGTGTCGATCCGTTTCCTTCAAACAATATTTTATAACATTTATGCAACTATAAGTCACAAACGTGATTTATAACAAATCATAAAATTAATCCATTAAAAGATATTTTGCAGCACCCTCCACACTAAGTATCTGTGTAATGTGCAACTGAACTACACTACAAAAATTATCTACAGAAATAAAAAGCTTTAAAAACGACATTAAATTATTCTAAAAAACGCTTCTTTTAAAGTGAATTTCTATGTTTTCCTCAAGTCCCAACCATCATGAAAGTTTAAGCAATCTCCAAAACCCACATTTTTCTCACCTTATCTACAGCAGAGGAGCCCGATGTGTTTTAATACCAAAATCTTTTACTTCCTCCCTAAACTTGTGTATGGTGATAAAATTTTACTGTCCCTCCCGCAATTTACAGCCCAGAAACCCAGATTACGTGAAAACACGTACAATCCCTGCCCAAACTCTTAATAAATAAAAATAAACTCGACACCCAGCAAAGTTTAACAGCGCTTTAAATCAAACTTTATCTGGTGTTAATTGTCATCTTCCGCTTTTATACCACCGTTTCTGGTCGCAACAACAGCTTGCTTGAACGCAGGCGTCCGCCTGCTTCTTGTTTATGCATTCAGATCACTATTTATTGTAATGAGACTGTTATAGTGTTTATGGGCGAGTCGAGTTTCAACTCATGAGTTGACGAAGACATTGGTGATTTCCCGATCTAATGTGCCATTGTGTGATTTTGTTATTCATTAGCCATAGTTGAAAGGAGGCGGTGAAGGCTTAGATTGAATTATTGGTGAAGAAATGTCTGCATGGATTAAAGAAGGGATAAAAAAAGAACTGGCTCACTGATGTGGGAGTTGCCATTTATATCAATCAAAACGTAGCCTGAACTTTTTTTATAAGCTAAGAACCAAGCAGGATTGAAAAAACCCTCGTGTACAAGATTTTATTATGGTCTTTTTGAATTCATATTCTTTTTTATTTCCTAACTATTAGCTCGCACTGTCTATATATTTATTTATTTATATATTTGTATATTTATATTTATTTATCTTTGTGGAATTTTCAATCGTTAATAAAATACATTTTAAAAACCCTAAATTATTAAAATTTTTAAAAAGGATTTTTTGGGATAAAATACAAAAATTTAATTATATTTAAAAAAAATTAATTGATTAAAATTAATTATTTAAAAATTAAAGTACAAAACCACGTTGGGTTTAGCGACCCTTTTGGCGCTTGTGTCAAAACTTGAAAAGGTTTTTTTTTTTCACTGTTAAACATTCAGTTGGACTAAATTTTGGACAAACGATACTTTAATGATAAATTCAATTTCCACTTAGTTTGGGTTCGTCCTTTTTATATACATCAGTAGCGCACCAAAGGGAATTTTTTTAAGGGGGAAGGGGGTCGGGGGCAAAATTCACCATTCTTGTATCATGCTCCTTTTTATTTTGTCGATTTTCGGGGAAAAAAACACAGTAAAAAACTAATTATTGAAAAAATAATTAGCATTAATTAATAAAATTAATTATTAATAAAAATACTTAATTTAAATTTTTCGTACATGTACTTAAATTATAATCAATCGGAAAAAAAAATCAAAGGGCCCCCCCCCATGTTGCCCACGATATACATATTTATATTAATTGTAACTATTTAATAAAAGGTAGCTAATATAAAAATTTTCGTTGTTGATCTAAGTAGGAATTGACTTAAAAACTAATTTTTTATATTATTTGTTTATTATAAGTGCACTTTAATTCTCAAAAAAAATTGTATTGAAGTGGAATATGATGCAATGTAACTGATGTTAGAAAATTTTCCTCTTATTCATATATAAATATCATTTATTAAATTGTTTTCATTTTTTAAATTATCTACGTATGTCATAGAGATGGCACGGTTAGTTCCGCATACACTTTAGGATTTATTTACGGACATCACAGCTAAAAAAAAATATGCAATTCTCAATAGCACGAGCTAAAATTATTGTATTTTATGTGTTATCTTCCTAATTGTTTTTTCCCTAGAATTGTGGTTGTTTTAACAATTTTGAAGGATTTTGTATTCACACACACAAAAATTTCCCCCATTTTTATCTACTTCAGAGCTTGTAAATCTCTTTCGCGGCGTTTCCTTCTACCAATGAATTTCATAATATGAACATGAACTTCCATTAAAGAAAATGAATTTTTAATGAAATATGTATATACTTGATTATTTAAGATCCACAAATGATTTGAATATTAAGGATTAAAATAGTTATTTATAAACTTAACCTAATGTAGTCCCATAAATCCAGTTCAATATTTTTACAGTTCTAATTATAAAAATGTTGAGCAGCATTTATGAAATGTTTTAGAAATGTGTAGGGTTTATAGAACTGCCTTGAAAAGTTTATGGATTTAAAAGCAGTGATTCTTAAGCTTTCGATCACCGCTGCCCCCTCTTTATGTATCAACCTGACATGGCGGACCCCCAAAATTTTGAACACCCCTTCCTGACTCTCAAGATATGCCTGAGTGATTTGAATTGCAATCCTTATCGCTATGAATTCAGTTCTTAATCTTTGCATATCGTCGGCCTAATTATCAGACTGCGTAACTTGGCGCGATTAAGGAATCGCGCCAAGCAGCGGTGAAGCAAAACATTCCCTTTTGTTTTGTCTACGCCATGGTTCAGTGCGCGGTCCACTTTTAATTTATTCCTCCGATCAGTATAAACACTATTTTTTTTTAATTTCATAATAAAACTAGATTTCGATGGGAGAGGTGGTGACAAGATTTTAACATAAAATAAATACAACAGAAAGTAATATTAATGTATTACACTTCCGGATATATAAATTATTTACACTATTTTAAGCTTTCATTACACAAAATTTGTAACAATGTGTTACTTTTGCGAAGCTGAAATCATTTTAGGAAGGTGTTTTCAAAAATCAACTCACAAGAGATTTACGGGGAGTTATATATATATATATAAATTCTTTTTATCAGCTATTAGATCTACAGATTTAAAATTTAATAATTTTTTATTTTTGTTTTGTTCAGCTGAGATATGCAAAAAAGGTTTTTTTTTTGTTTAATTTGCAATTTACGATTGTAATATTATCACCTATCTTGGCGAACATAAACAACTTGGCGCCTAGCCCTACTGTATCAAATTAGCATCCCAGATGGAGTTACGCAGTCTGATAATTAGACCGACGATATGTGTTTCTACTATTTTTTTGAAAATATTACGTTGTAGTGATGACTAGAAAGTGTAGTGATGACTTAAAAAAAACCATTCTGAATTAATATAATTAATCGAAATACATGTTCTAGCAGAGTTTTTCACTGGGACAATTTTGTAATGTAGTCTAGGATGGCACATCTTTCAATTTCTCCAAGAGGCCTTTCAGAGTCCGTAAAAGAGGAAAATATTTAACGTTAAATGAGAGAACTTTAATGGACTTCTAGAAAAACACTGGGAACCCCAGGGGTCTGCGCACCACAGTTTAAGAACTGCAGTTATAGAGTGTTAAAATTCTCTTTCAAGAAATTGATTAAACCTAAGCGGAATGAATTGATTTTATTACTTGCAAAAATTCCATCTTATTCGATATATATTCTTCTTTAATAAATCACTTCCAGATTGTATTACAAGATATATTGTGATATACGAGTACATTAAAATGTGAAAAGCAAACCGAAGAACATTTTCAAATCACCGGACCATGTTCAGATATATATGTAACTTGGATGTCAAAGGCAGCATTAATCTTCTCCAAACTCCCAAACGAATATTTGCGCGAATTCCGTAATCATTCCATCCTCCAATACCCCCAATAGATTTCCTCACTCAACCAATAAACGCATTACCCCCTTTTACCAACACACACGCTGACGCAACCACAACATCCCTCGGCCAAACAGGGCCCTAGCTAACTGGTTTAAGGCTCGATTGAGTGAATGACATGGGACAAACGTTTATTTGGCCCAGGCAAGGTTAATAACGATTGCTTTTTTTCTTCTTCCCTTTGGCCCTCGGCTAAGACGTGGTTGGTAGTAGTAAGACGGAGGCTGGAGTTTTTCTTTATTTTTTGGGTGCATTGATGGATGTTTTCTTTATCTGTTTGTGGCTAGCTTGTTCGTGTGTGTGTTGCAGCACACCTGGGGAGACAAGGTCGTGAGCGGTGTGCAAGAGATGAATGAATTATGGCGTGGAGAAAGGTATGCGGAGAATTCTTTAGGGTGAAGGGATTCTGGGTTTGATTGCTGGTTGGATCGGATTGATGTCTGGTCGGAAATGTTTTTGTAAGATAACCTGCACACACACATGACAGGTATTAAGAGCGTGTTTCAAATTTGTTTTTCTGTACTAGTACTTGTATATTAAACTTTATGTGTACTAACCATTACTGAAAGAGATTGATTACTATGAATTAGTTTGTAATAAATGTATAATAGATTTAATCTTGCCCTAGATAGTAACAATATGTAAACAATGTTTACAATTAAAACAAATGATACTAGACAGTGGCGCACACAATGGGGGGCCTGGGGGTCCGGACCTCCCCAAAGCCGTCTATTTTTTTTATTGGTTATAATTCTAAGTATATAATACGTAAAATTCAATTAAGTATTTGTTATTAATGATTAATTTTATTAATTAATGCTAATTATTTATTCAATAATTAGTTTTTTACTGTGTTTTGTTCCCGAAAATCGGTAAAATCAAAAGGAGCAAAATACAAGAATGGTGAACTTTCGACCCCCGACCCCTTGAAAAATTTCTGTGTCGCTACTGATACTAGATGTTCCGAAGAACTTGCCGCTGCAGTGTCAAGGGATCAGTTATGAATTCACAGCCAACATTGTTGCACTCGCGTCGTGGGTTTGAGTCCTCATGCCACTAAAAATCTGTAGCCGTGGTATGGTCACGAACTCATTGTCGGCGTTATTTAATCGTGATTTTGACTCCTGAGGACCACCGAAGATCCACCATGAGCTGATGCACATTGAACGTATTTCAAATTTGTATGCGTTATTCTGTTTTTGTGGTAATTATTGTTGAAAGAAGTTAATTGCCTCATGAATTAATGCATGATAAATTTAATATTACCATAAATAGTAGTAAGCTATAAAAAAATACTATATATTCCAAAACACTGGCATCTGTAGTATTAAAAAGTGTCACGAACTTAATACTGACATTGTTACAATGGAGTTGTGGGTCTGAGTCCTGATGACTCTAGTCCAGTGCTTCTCAAACTTTCAACATTAGCTACCCAATTTTCTTTCATAATTTTTATCACACTCCCCCCCATATAAAGGACAATGCATTTTTACGCTAAAGCTACAATACGAACTAATTTATAAATCATACAAATTATCAATAAAGAATTAAATTGTGAACATGTTAGTTTAAAGTAATAAATATTTTAAGTTACTTTTTTTAGTAATAGAATAAGTATCGTATTACTTTTCATAGTTCAGAATCTATTTTGTTTTGCTTCTTTCCTTTCAGAAATTAATAAATTTTATAAATTAATCTTTTCTTTTTGAATTTTTGATATGCTTACGCCCCCATGTAGTGTTATCACACACCCTTAGTTGGGCGCGCCCACAGTTTGAGAAACGCTGCAATAGTCCGTAGCGGTTGTGACCTAGTTGTTATGGTCACGAACTCGTAGCCGGCTTTATTTTGTCACTGTTTCGAGTCCTGATGCGACTGAAATCCTGGCGTGTAGAGGAACTGATGAACGTTTAATCTGTAATGGCTCAAAATTCTCGCTTTAAAACACAGACGTAGCTGGTTCTGAACGGTCCTGTATCAAAATTCCTTCGAGGCCCTATTTTTGAAATGAGAACCCTGTTAGTGGGACTGTAGTTAAGCACGTTGGGATCCCTGTAGCTTGGGGGGCCCGTATCATTGATACGGCGGTAGCTACGGCCCTGCTTTGAAGTGTTGTGGAAGTTAGGAGGGGGGGGATTGCCTGCTCGGGTGTCGTTCTTGTCACTTGACTGTCACCAATATCCCTTGTGTTGTTTTAAGTGCGACGTTAATAATCAGTTACATCGCTTAACTTCCGTCTTACGTGTGGGGCTTCTGCACGTTGAATCTGTCAAGGTTTTAAGTCTTCGTGTGGAAGTTTGGAGAGGAAATTAGCTCAGGTGTCGTCTTCTTTACTTGGCCGTGATTCAAAATTACTGCCATCAATAACCCTGGTGCTGCTTCTAAAGTGCGACATCAATGAAATAATAAATTAATCGGTTTCAAAGAGCTTGAAGAAATGTGTTTTAAAACCTTTTTTTTTATAATAATCATTTGATGCTTTCCTCAATTTATGCTGAATTCCATTCCGACTGGCTGGTTGTACATGAATTTGTATTTTAAATTCTATTTTCATTCAGATGGGTAGTGAAAACTGTACATAAAACATAAAATCAATCTATGTACCTATAATTATCGTTCATAATGTGAAAAATGTATAACTGACACTCCATTGTACTTATCATTGTCTACCCAATATAGATACTTCCGTTATTTATTATTATGATCATAAATGTAGGAAGCCGTAAGTCGAAGAGGTGTATGCGTAAACAACTTAAGGTTCTATTCTTGCATGAAGAAAGGATTAATATAATTTTCTCATGTGGAGAGGAAACTAACACTGAAATATAAGGTCAGATATTATATATATTCGTGAAAACTGTGAAATATAAGGTCAGGTATCATTTGTGAAAACTGAAATATTAGATCATGTATCATTTGTGAAAACTGAAATATAAAATCAGGTATCATTTGTGAAAACTGAAATATAAAATCAGGTATTATTTGTGAAGAATGAACATAAGATCTAACAACACAATTCTTCCTCATAGGTTTGAGACTCAACACTTTATTACACTTAATTGCCCTCAGAGTAATGTTAATGCAACTCGTTTCAATAAACTGGTTAGAAAGAGAGATTTTGCGTTATAGTTATATGAAAAGTAGTTAAAAATTCGGGCATGACACTCTTTCCACTTTCTTCATACTTTTGTGTGTGTGTGTGGTACAAAACTACCTTGTTCTTCAGATAAACCCCTAGATCAGTGCTTCTCAAACCAGTGGCGTAACAGAGAACTTTACCCCTGCAAAAGACAGGTTTTGGGCCCCCAAGTTGGACTTTACAAAGAGTAGATACTTGGTGCCAGTCAGACTTTGGGCCCCCTAGAATCTTGAGCTCCTCCCGCAGGGGTGTACGTAACGCCACTGTCTTAAACTTTCAATGTTTGCGACCCAAGTTGCAATTTTGATTATTATGGCGCCCTTCCATACAAAAATAATGTATTGAATTCGATATTACTTTGACGCTAATGCTACAATACGACTTTAATTATAAACTGTAAAATTATATCAAGATGTATTAAATTTTGCGTATAATTTTGCTTATGACAGCCCATGGGATCATCATTAATTATTCAACTCGTTCTTAATTTAGTATTGATGAATTAATAATCAAATATATTGTGCAGAACTGATACATTTATAATTATATTATATCATTGTAAATGTGTATTTTTTATTATCTCAAAATGTATTTTGTTTTGATTCCTTTCAGTAAATTAATCATTTTTTTAAATCTTTTATTTTTGACTTTTCGCTATGCTCGTGCCCCCCTGGCAGGGTTATCACGCCCTCATAAGGCAACGCGCCCCACAGTTTGAGAAACGCTGCCCTAGATTCCGGAAAACTCCTACAAATAACCAACTAATGAAGCCTTTTCTTGACATCAATTCTAAAATATATTTAAAAAAAAAAATTGTATTCAATTAATTTTATCCAACTCATATAAATTCTTGCAACAAAATTACAGCTTACTTGACACTTCCTTCTCTCCTTGCAAATCTGCTAAATCAGTCTAAAAGCAACTAAATAGGTTCATTTTTACCTCCAAGGGCGGCAAATCCCCGAACCGGCTTTTCTCAATCGACACGTGTGATAAGTTAACACCTGAGGGATATTTCAATCTTTGGGGATGGAGAGGGATTTTCATGGAACTCACATTGATCTTTTTCACCCTCCCCCTATTTTAGTCCAACGTCTCACCTCAAGTAACAACCTCTGAGAATGGTAGAACGTAATTATTTTGCGCTAAAACTTTGTATTTCTTTTTCTTCATTCGTCAGATCTTTTACTTGGGAGGTCTGCTCTTTGTGAAGTTAGGCCCTTTGGGAATGCTTGTTTCTGACGTTTCAGATCTTCCGCCCATGCAAATAGAATTGAGGACGGGATGTAGTTGAAGTGAAGTCTGTGGCATGTTGAAAAATGGACTCATATATATAATGACAGCATGTGTCTACCCCAATCTAGTGATTAAGAATACTTTTCTTTTGCTTTTATCTAATTTTTAACAGATGAATTTTAAGCTGTGTAGCTTTATCTGTATGTAAATTTGCTATACGGAAAAAAGTATAGATAATCTAATAAAAAAAAAAAATTCAATAATTTTTCTTTTCGAAAAAATTAAGAGAGAGTGCATCTTATTATTTATTAATTCATTTTAATAACTGATTATATTGTATTTATAATTACATTATTTGTGTAATTTTATGTGTGTGTACATTTTAAAGCAATAATTTTTACAATTTATGTTTTAAAATAAGGCTTTGTAAATTATTTTCGAGTCTATTTTTGTGTGTGTTGGAGATGATCTAAACTGGAAATACTTTTTCTTGTAAAAGTATACTTTTTTCTGAAAACCGGGAAAAGAGAGTTTGTTTATTCAAACTTATAAAAAGAAACCCATAGAGCAAAAAAATCTAACGGATAAGCAAGGTCAGGTTCAAGTGCACCTCAAAGCAGTTTTTACAAATTTTTTTTTCTCTCTCTCTCCTTTTTTTTTATCACTTAATGTTAAAAACTTTTTCCCCTTTTGCCGCTTAACCCCCAGTTCGTTGCACGATTACAATCTATATACTTTTTACAGTTTCGGGGAAAAAATTTCCCGTTTAGGGCCGGAAAAGGGGTTTTTCTGTTGAGTCGTCTCTTGATATTACTAATGACCCATCATGTACTGGATGATGCTCATTAAAATTGCCGATTCTCAGTTCCCTCATTTTTGGTTTAGTGTGGAAATTTGGAGAGGGGGTGCTATTCAAATGGCATGAAAACAATTGAATATTTGCGATTTCACCTGGAAAAAACGGAGTTCATGCTATCACGGTACCACCTCACAATGGGATTTAAATGGGTATTCCAGGTGTTGTTTTTTGAATTAATGTTAAATAGATGGTCATTTTTTTTTTTTTTTTTTTACATAATGGCTCTTCAGATATGCTTTTAAAAATTAGATGTTATGCAAATCAACTTCTACGATATCTGCCTATCAATCAGACGAGCTTTTCACGGAAGTCATATGATTTTTGGAACTTCCGGTTGGCATTTTGTGTAAATACTAGAATTTTCTGGAAGATTTACGCCACTTTTTGTCTCCATCATGTTATGCTATTTGTGTTGTGTGGCGTTTTTGTTGTGTGTATGTCTGCTATTTATATGTGATATGTTCTTCGACTAAAAATAATTGTGGATCAACAGCAACAAGACTTCTTCATCATTCTTCTATATCCACATCAATAATAAAAGATACCATTAATTAGTAAATAAAGCATATACGCCATTCACGAAAACGCGACACATTTATTTATATGACTGTTGTTTACTGTGTTGTATACGTTGAAATGATTGTAAAACAAAATTATTCTCTTTGTTTAAACAATTGCTACGGGAGAAATATATGTTCGCGCAAATTCCATATTTGGCTGTGATCTTTTGTGAAAAAAGGGCTATTTAATTCAAAACGGGAAATAGTTTTTTACTAGAATAAAATAAATAATTCATGAATTTTTTAAAATATTTTTTAATCGGGAAAAAACAGTCGGGGAATAATTATTATTTTTGAAAAAAATTTGATATTACTAAGCAAATAAAAACGATGTTACAAATTCGTCTTATACCATAGGTGTTGACGAACTGAACCCGGACCGTGTTTTGCTCTTATACTCTGGTTGCTTCATAATACTTTTTGTCGCAAATTTTTAAAAAAACCAATGTGTTTGGGGTTGCATACCCTAAAAATTTCTTCCGTAAATAACCTTGTTGAATGCGTCTTCTTGAACGACAGCATGTCATCAAAACTAGGGCCCAGATCGTTTTATCGGGGTCCTATTCATAAATACCTCATATACCCATTTCAGCTTACGTTACCTAAGCTATTTCTTGGGCCCCCTTCCTTTTATTCAAACCAAAACTGGAACAAATCAATTCCACCTTATCAGTGGCAAAAAAAGAGCCCCCTTCGGGGAAATCTACGACAAACGGATGTTTTTTTAATTTTTCGCCCCAACACCCTCATAGTCCCCGTGAAAAATAAACAGAAATTGGTGGGTGATAAAATTCTCCAACTGCGGGAACGTTACCGTCCCACCCCATTTAATACTGACAGACGTATCACCATTCTGTGTTTCTTTTTGCGGTGAGGGTGATTGTTTGGGCCCATAGGGATGGTGTTTAGACGGAAATGTCCCAGATGGGAAAATTTAAAACGATGGATGGATAAAATGGTCTCCGCGATAAGTGTTCCTGTTTGTGGTTTCAGTTTATTTAGAAAAACGATTGATTGCCCAAATTTTTTAAAATATAAATTTTTGAAAATGAGAATATATATTTTTAATGCTGGTTTATAATTCTTTTCCCTTTGTCATAAGATCCGTGTTGTTCTTTTAAAACATATTTACAAAATTTTATTTTTTTTTTATAAACAAAACAGGGTTGCATATAGAAAAACTACTAGAAAAACATTGTACAATCAGTTCGATAACGTTACGTGTATCTCGATTGAAAAAAAATAAATCGGTACAAAAAATTATCGTTCCACAATCTCAAAAGAAATAATTAATTACTTATATTTTTTGTTAAAATTTTTCCATCGGATCGAGAAGATGATTTAAAATTCTCTTTCTTAAGGATCACCAAGAATCTCTGTGGCATAACTTACCACATTGAAGAAATGTTATAAATTTCCCCAATTTTTTTTAAAAAAATTTGGCTCAAATGATTTTAAGTAGTTTTTAAATGAAGGAAGTTAAATCTTTTTGTGAATTAAAGACTGAAGAACTATGGGTGCGGGGGAGCCGATTGATTGTAGTATGAAATTTTTAAAACCCAAATAAATTTCAAATTCAAAATTATTTTGAATTTAAAGAATATTACCCCCCTTCGTCGTAATCTTTGATTTTTGGGTTTGTTTCCTTAATGTTTATCTATCTTTATTAATAGATGTTTAATTGTTTGTTATCTTCCTTATCACACGTAAGTAATGCTATAGTTTAGATATCTTCAACCCGTGACCCCCCGGGACAAATGCCCGCTGAAGGCTTTTAGTGGCCCTTCATTTGAATTTGAAGCAATTTAAAAAAAAGCCTTATCTGCTTTTGTCGTAAAAAACGTCATTTTTTGGTTATTCTGACTTTAAAATTCCCCTGATGAGTTTTATCCATTTGAGATAAAATTTTCTGAAAATAGGAATTTTTAAAACTTTTACTGTATTTTCAATAATTTAAAAAATATGTATATATAAAAATATGACTATGTATAAAAACTCAAAATTTTTGAAAAGGTGGTTTTATCTTTTAAAAGGTTTGCAAAGTATTTTAATTTGACCTTTTTTTTCCCTTTTTTACACCGATATATCTGTAAACACACAATCTCTTCCCCTTAAATTTTTTGTGTCTTGTAAAACAAGTTTCTTTTTCATGAATTTCCTGACAACAATATTTTTGACAGTCGTTGGCCCCCGGATCGCTGTAAATTTATTGATGTGGCCCAACGGATCGTTATAAATTTATTAATTTGGCCCTCGAGGGAAAAGGGTTTAATACACCCTAGAATTGAATAAAATCATCAGGTATCAAATTTATGTATTTCAAAATTTTATTCTTCCGTTTTGGTAGTAATGAATACAAAAAAAAATTTTATCTACAATACTTCCTACATAAATTCACCCCCCCCAACCGGATCCATTATTTCCAAATTAAACCAATACATCGTAATGAAAAAGGGTTCATCTGTTTTTCGACAAAAAACAATAAGCAAACGCGTTGCTAATTGATTTGTACATTTCCCAAAAACCCTGTATCGTTTAAAAAGGGACCGTGGGCGAGCCCCAAAACCCCCCGATTTACCCCAAGGCTGCGTGGATGACGAGTAATATTTCATGCTGAAGCCCTTTGTTAAAGGGAAAAAACAACTGTTGAACTTCGAAGCAATGAAAATGGTTCCATGGTGTAGTTATTGTTGGAAACGTTGTTGCTGAGTTAAGTTTCGAGGGTCTTTATGCATCGTTTTCGTAAATTGTTTTTATATCTGGGAAAATCTTTTTTTAATTTTTAAAAACGTTATAAAATTCTTTTTATTTATTTTTTTTTTTTGTTCCTTTTTTTTTTAATGTTTGTATAATGATTTGTTCAAGTAGGTTAAAGTAGATTCTTTGGAGCTGGTTTTGTTGGAAATATTCTGCAGATTTAATTTTGAGGATCAGTTTTATCAATTTTCACGAATTGTTTTAGTTGCATTTGTCGATTTTTTTTTTTTTAAGAATTGAAAAAATTTAATTTTTTCTCATTTTTTGTCGAATTTTTTTTAAGTGGTTTTTGCGGAAAAAAAGGTTTCATTGACTTTAATTTATTTGAAACGTTAATTAATAAATTTTGCTGAAAAGGAATAAACTTTTAAAGTTTTTTTGTGTTTTAAATCATGAAAAAGTTTTTTACTTGTTTTTTTAATGATATTTTATTGAATGTTTTTTCTAACAGAAGATTTTTTCCGAAAATTTTAATGTTTTAAATTTTTAATTTAAAATAATGTTTGAAATACTGTTAAGATACTGAGCATCACAGTTTAATTTTATAAATTTTTAAACCTGGTATGTTTGACAAAAAAAAAAGATTTATTTTAAAATATCTGTTGCCAACAGAAGATATGAAAATAGTTTCTGAAACTAAAAAAACTTTTTCTTTTTATTGGGAAAATTTTGCTCTTTAAACTGCACTTTGTACTGTTTTTCAAATTGTAGAATGTGTCTTGTTTATTATTTTATTGTATATTGCCGTTTTCTATATTTTTTATGAATAGATTTCTTAAAAAATATAACTACTATCAAAGTAGGATTAATATAGGTTTTTTAAAAATAAACTAAAAATGAAAATTGCGTCGGGGGTAGGCTAAATATAAATACTTGAGTCTATTTTTTTTTGCAGGTTTAAAGCGAAATTTATTTCTTTTTTCCCTTATTTTATCTTTAAAAAAAGAATTGCTCATGGGTTTTAAACATATCGTTTGGCGCGATTTATTTCTTTGTCATTAATGTCTCTTAAATATAGTTTAAATCGCATTCGTTCTATGTCATTATTATCATTTTAATTTACTGTCACCATTCACTGGGTCATTAACAGAGAAGATATTTTTTTAAAAAAACCTTGGCGAGAAAAATAATAATATGAATGTTTTATTATAGAAATTTTTTTTAAAAATACTAAAAGGCTGTGCAAATATTGAAAAAGAAAATAATTAAAATAATTTTTTCTTTTTTTAAAAATTTTTTTTTCTTTTTTATTTTAATAGAGGTTAAATTGTTTGCAGTTCCATTGTGCCTCTTTTAAATGCCAATTTAAACTGAATGATTAATTATTAATACAATAATTTACAGACTTAGGAAAAAAAAAACAAAATAATGAATAATTTAATGTTACATCGTTGCTTTACTTGTTAAAAAAAATGACCTCTAAAAATAATTAAAAAACTCTGATATGCAGTTCAAATTGAAAATGTAAAAGGACAACGGAAGGGGATGGGAAAATTTGTCAAATTGAGAGATTAAGATTCGAAATGTTTCATATTAAAAACAAAGCATTAAAAGACAATTTTTAGATTTTTAAAATCATTAACTGAATATTCGAAAATAAATTACAGAGGGAAAAAATAAAATTAAAAATATTTTGTTTTTTTAGAGTGCTAAAAAAAGTAGCAAAGAGAGAAAAAAAAAGAATACAAAAAAAAAGGAAAAAAAAAAAATAACGTTCCATCCATAT